>QVRM01006472.1:0-82500 GCA_003439945.1 Dermanyssus gallinae
AATCTCTGCTTTGCCAATGGCACTTAGTGTTCAGGAGAGAAGTGAGACAGGAAAGGAAGCATGTATTCTCGTATGCATAGATGGATGTGCGTGTGCGTATGTGTGTATGTATATGCGCATTGCCACTAAACGAAGGACACGATGCTGGCCATTGTTGCAATTGTCTTCTTTTTATGCTGATTGCTGTTAAATCATTAACGCGTCATCGATACCCCACCGTCGTTGGAACAAATAACCCGGCCTTTGTTTTAGCGGTGTTTTCATGCCAAGCTACCAGCTGAAAATGAAGTTGATCGTAACAGAACATTCTGACATAGTCTTTGCACAGAATACCAGCAGTGGTACGCCCTAGAGGGGTCCGTAAAGAAATGTACATAAAACATAAATAGTGTATCACATATGTTAAGATAGCCGCTTTGTGATAGCTTTTAGCTATCCAAATGCACACTAGGTCATAGTGAGTGCTAAATATGCAACCACTTGTTCATACAAGCTCAAAACATAGACTTGTTTGCGATATTATAAAAACTGTTGCCAAAATGCTTACGTTGTGTAGACAATTCGCCTTGGTGCACAGCATCCGGTGTACTGCGGTATATAAAGACTCGGCTAACGTCACCACTGTCAGAGTTGCAAGACTCTCAAGGTTACATTATTTGCTCGATCAATTTTCGATTAACAAACAAAAATATGCATTTTCTAAATATCCCTATCTACTCGCATATCGTATTTAACAGGTTGCGCAGCTTGTAGACAAGCTAGCCCTCGATTATGTATAAATTGCATTTTCCGCTGCATATGTGCGCCAAGGCATTTAGATGGTCGCTTCAGATATGCTTTGAGTTTCATTGCCATCAAACAATATTATGTGTTGTTGTAGATTAATCTATTACTTATAAACTACAAAAACGATAGCGCTCCAATTAAATTCACTTAAAGACACATTTACTGGATGTATTGCTATGTATTGCTACTACAATCAATAGGATATCTAATAAAAAAAATTACCTAATTGTGCATTAGTTTGATTCGTTCACTCTTTATTCATCATTCCAGTCATTTTGTGAAAATCATGTTGTTAGCCTTGTTTATTTCGATTACCTCATTGTGATGCCGACCACTTCCAAAACGTTTGTGCTCGGGACCACTCAGTACAAGTTATCAATCCTATTATTGCCCATAAAGGGTTTTTGTGGTTCATGAATGCATACAGGCATACTTGTATATACACGTATCAGGTAGCTGCGTATCAGACATTTTCAGCGATGTACCGTCAAACGACAGTGTTAAATTCGTTTTATGATGTCTTGTGACGATGTCGGCCACTAGATTTAAATTGATCCTCTAAGCCTAAAAACAAACATTGAAAAATAAGAGGGTTGCCTGTACATAAAATTGCTTGTTGGTTTTACAATGCTTGCCATAAGCCACACGATCTATAGCTATAGCTACAGGAAGGCTTGCCATTGTTAATACTCTGTAACTCACGCGGGTCCTGCTGCTGTTGCTGCAGATGCTCCTATACTTCAAGTACTATGGCAGTTAAAACAATTATGCTGAAAAAAATGCGCCTTACACATTGGGCCAGTCTCTTTTATGTGGGATTGTCAAAAGATGTCGGTAAGTACTCTCTTCGATTGCGCGCCAGGCTGCAACCAGGTAAGTAGACTAGGAGCTGTCCGTCAATACAGAAACCTTCTGTATGTGATGGCGTTTACCCAACAAGAGCATACGTGCCGTACCAACGTTTGGGTTCAATTTATACAAGTTGATTGCAAGACAGTTACTACTAGTGAGTGTCACTCTGCAATTCGTGGCTGTTAGTTGCAGGTGAACTAGTGGTAGTAGAGTCCTCGCAGTTGGGTAGCTGCTAGATCACACCCCAGTTCGCTGCTCCCACTCCCCAGTGTAGCCGCATAGCTTTGCAACATCTATCTCCTTTGTCCAACTGAAGTTAAACGTACAGGCATGAATGCAAAACAGGGTTCTATATATATATATATATATATATATATATATATATATATATACATTCACATCGAGAGATATAGAAACAAAGCAAAAACGAATGGATAAAAGAGCTATCCAATTTCAATTGAAGCCCGCCAGGTTAAGTTACCATGTGTGCATATGTGCCGCTGCCTCCCGCCTCCTCCATCAATGGGAAGCGATTTCTGTGCGGCAGGTTGGGTTCTCCTCGAGAGGCGAACAGCAAATGGAAGAGAAAAGGAAAGCGAAACTCGGGGATAAGGTAAAATTGGTTTGATATGAGTTAGAATGATATATACGAAAATATAAAGCAGAACCCCAGCAGTTGCATTCTACACACCTGCATGCCTCTCCGACTTGGTAGAGAATACAAAATGATAGAAATCTACATTTCGGTCGGCCTATATATACCTATAAATGCTGGGCGAACACGGTCGGTTCCAGCGGAACATGATTGCTATTACAGCAACAGTAGTGCTTTGGACAGGGAGACCCACATAGGGATAGAGCGAAGCAGAGGGAGAGTTATCGAATGGCGGGCAATCGTAGGCACGCGGCGACGGCCAATGATGTCGCTGGACCGTTGTCTAAAATATCGCTCGCATTTTGCGGTCTTCCCTACCTACCTAAAAGGTTGAACGCCTATCGTCTGTGTTATCGACTGCTATTGCAATGGACAGTCGAGTACGTTGAGTGCAAGCCAGCAATTCCGTTGTTGGCCGGTCCCTTCTAGTGCAGTTACTAATCTTATATCATTCTTCCTAAATCTATCTTATTCGTCTTAATTTATTTTTGTTCATATGCTCTCGAGTACGATGTACGGATCCAGTTTTATTAGGTTGAGCGAAATAATCCAATAAATCGATAAAGAGGCTAAACGGCACAAAGAAAGAAGGCGAGACAGCTGAGAGAGAGAGAGAGAAAAAAAAAAAAGAAAGACTCAAAATTAAAGGTACTTCGACCGTTTTTATTCCACTGCTACATTGATACGCAACCAGCAAACGATATTAAAGTTTTTTACAAGCGGTAAAAGTTACAACAAGTTTGGAGCGATGTAAATATATATACATAAATATATATTATATATGTATATATATATATATATATATATATAAAGTGTGTTGCAAAAAATTAGCAACTCATGTTTTTTGTTGATTTCGGCTTGGTTTATTTGAATGGCTCGAAATTTTAAGCGCATCATGTACATGACGAAACACGACTATGGTGTTAATTTCGTTGCAATCTCACAATCGGTTCATACGAAAAATAAAAAGTGTGAAAAAACAGTGTTGCAAAATATTAGCAACAATAACGCCTTACGGCGTATTCGATTCTTAGCAGGGCTGTATGACTTATTTGATACTACATATTCTATTTTTGAAACGGGGTTTTCGTCCCTTCTTCTGAATCAAATCGTAAACTTGGTCTTTCATGGAGTTAATGAGCTGTTGTAAGTACGAAAGTGGAATATTAGTCCATGCTTGCTGAAAAGCTTCTTTGAGGTCCGACAAATTATCATATTGTCGACCATTTGCGTAAATATGCTTTGCCAAATGTCCCCAAAGATTTTCGATGGGATTCAGGTCTGGACTCAATGCCGGCCAGTCAAAAAGTGGCACTCCTTGTTCTTGAAAAAAGGCTATAGTGCTAGCCGAGGTATGAAACGTGGCGCTGTCGGAATTGTTTCGGTCCACAATCGCGACTAGATCGAACTTCCCGTTATATCCAAACGCGCCCTAATATTTCACAGAACCACCACCGGCCACACGTTTCGAGAACCATTTAGGTTCCTTCCGTAAGTCGTGCCAATAGTACTGACAGCCGTCAGGGCCATCGAGATTAAATTTATTTTTATCCGAGAAGACGATGCTTTTCCACTCGTTATCCCAAGTTTGGTATCTATGCGAAAATTCACGCCGTGCGACAATGTGCTTCGCTTGCAGTCGCGGTATAAGCTTCTTTTTCGCGTATCGCACGTTTTTGTCAGAACACTCGGTACACTGTGGATCGGTGCACTGGCACTCCCAAAGTAGTCCTGATCCTGGAAGAAAATATTTGGTCATAAGTAGCCAACTATATGATCCTTCGCCGATCTCGAATAGTCAAAACTGGCTTACGCCCACTGTAAGATCTGCACCTTTGGTTCCCTCCAGGCTGTAAGAACCTGCTGATGGCGCTCTTATGCCGTCCTAATCTGGTTGCTATAGCAGTTACTGTATGACCGAGCTCAGCATATGCCTCAATTCTTGTATTTTCGTTATCCGAGAGATCCTTTGTACGACCCATGGTTTAAACATACGCTTCGCCGTTAGTTTGGAACAACGACTAAGCTGTAGAACATTTTGCAGCTATAGAACGATTGATTTAGCTAGACAATATTCCTGACATTTGATCCCCGGGATCGAATATCAGCTGTAGTATCGACTATCCTCTACAAACAAGAGTCGTGTCGTTAGCATGTTATTGTTGCTAATATTTTGCAACACTGTTTTTCACACTTTTTTATTTTTTTGTATGAACCGATTATGAGATTGCAACGAAATTAACACCATACTCGTGTTTCGTCATGTACATCATGCGCTTAAAAAATCAAGCTATTCAAATAAACCAAGCCGAAATTATCACAAAAAAACATGAGTTGCTAATTTTTTGCAACACACTTTATATATAATATATTATATATATAGAATATATATATATATTATATATATATATATATAATATATATATATATATATATATATATCTATATATATATATATATATATATATATATATATATATATTACTATATCTATATATATATATATATATATATATTATGCACGATACGTGTGACGGCATGCAAATACATTGGAAAAACATGAACACCTTCCAAGAAACTACCCTTACTTCGTCACGGACTGACCAAATGCTATTTGTTGCAGTTTTATGCGTCACTAATGAGCCATGCGGTCGGCGTTGTGATCGTTATGGTGCCGTCTGGTATTATGACCACAAACGATACCTACACAGAATGCCATTTGGCTTGCGTAGTACTAACTTCATGAGGGCCATGTGTGCTAACCCCATGGGAGCCGACGCTCCCAAGTGGTACATCGTTGCCAATTTATCACGCCCTTAGACTCTATAAATAGTGCAATCGCGCCCATCTACAGCGTACCCTGCGCGTCTCTCCGGCAAAATTCAGTTCTCAGCTTCGGCACTCCGCCAGGAGGCTGGAATGATCGGCGCCTGGAGATCGACCCTTCGCTGATATGACACCGTGGCCATCATGCGTGGTCTGTTTATGTGAGGATGCCTCGTGTCTGGGGTTGCACACATGCGTTTGTATGTACGATGTGTTTGTCTTTCCCTCTCCCTCTCCTTCTCTCTCTCTCCCTCTCTCTCTCCCCTTCTTTTGCTCTTTGTCTGTCTGTAGGATTTCCGCAGGTCTGTATACTGGCCTGTGTACTCTCCCGTGTCGGTCGGTATTCAGTCTTAGATGTAGTTGGCGCACCAACCCAACTGCAAATTCGGCCATCTCCAGCTTTCGGTTGCCGCTGTGGTTTCGTTCGTGTTTCACATATCGTGATTGCGTGGCAACAGTGACACCAAACGAGACCGTCATACTCCACCTTCGACAACGCCCATCTATATTTATATATATATATATATATATATATATAGAGAGAGAGTATATGTGGATGATATATGTAGATATCTGCATGGCTATTGGATGCGTGCGCTACCCCATTCGCTCTCACAAGGAAAGCCGGCGGTGTCTGAGCGTCGATTCCAGAATACGGCGCGGATCTGGAGATCTGCCGTTTCGGATCCGCCTCTTCTCTTTCACACGATGTGTTTCCGCCGCCCAAAGCAGGCTGTCCGCCGCGGCCGCCGCTAGAGTTGAGTCTTCGCCACACGTCTGGCTACCGGGTGACTGTCCATCGTATATGAATGCATATTCGTATACACAAATACACATAAACATACGTACATACATGTTGTATGCATGTTCTCAGCCATCGTGTCGACTGATCCGGAGTCGTGTGCCGCGCCTAGCGACCATACAGCGTTGCATGTGATCCGGGCCAGTTCTCTCAGAGATGCCGACGACTGCGATCAGGATTTCGCTGTCATCGAAGCATTTCGTAGGCAAAAACGACTATAAACGACGACAAACGAAATGCCGGTGAAACAGATCACCGTTACGATGTGGTGACAACCTCTTGACGGGCAGGCGGTCGAATGACCTATTTATTATTAGCCCGTTGGGTGAAGGATTGGTGGGAGGAGAATGTTCAAATCTTCGGCAGCGCCGACACCTAGTTACTTCCAGATGGTTGTTTCTACCGTTGCGGCAGCCGCAGCTGCTCCGTCGCCACCGAAAGATAGACGAGATTGCATACGGATCGTAACCATCAAAACGACGCAAAAATCTCATCTTCTCAACTCAAAGCAAACTCTCATGACCACATCACCTACAATTCCAATTACATCACCTTTGTGTTGTATAGGTATATGCGCTGGCCTTTGTTTCGCCGCAATTGGATGGACGCTGGTCGGTGTTTCATTGTAAAGGGCACTCTGAAGGAGAGTACCCTTTGGGCCCTTAGCAAAGGAGAGCTGCGCCTGTGGTGCTCAGATAATAGTGGCTAGTAATCAGTAAAAATGCGATGTTGCTGTTGCCTAAGGAAGGTGATCTGGCCTTACGTTTCACGTTCGCGCTTACGCCGATATGTGGGCGAAACCGGTGGGTCTGTTGAGCTGTGTTGCCGATCGTCAAGGTCACGCCTGAAACCCGCAGCTTCGCCTGCCACCATTGCCTTTTGTCATCAGTCGAGACTCAACGCGTTAAGCCTCAACAACGGCCTTTCGATGTACAGCGAATGATACGTTCGCTGCTGTCGCACACAGAAAGGTCGTCGTACAGCAGCAACAACGGCGCACGCTTTGTTGCTCTGCCAGGCGTCCTGTAGTCCCTGGAGTGATGATCTTTCCATTTGCCGGTCTGGGTCTGGTTTGCCAATCGGCTTCCTGCAAAGGACGCGCTCGGCCGGAAATCCCCCGGGGCGGAAAGTGGCGTCGGAGATTCCATTGTGTTAGCCCTATTCCTCCTTTTTCAGTTTCGCGCTCAGCACTTGGCAGCCTGCGTGCTGGAGGTAATGCCGGCGGCTCACTATTCCACCCATCCGTCCGGGATCTATTCGTCTAGCCGTCTTCTATCGACTATACGAAAAGGGGGCAATATCGTCGCATGTTGCTGCTCACTGAGAAAAACAGAGCCAGTGCCGTGGCGTTTGGCGAGAGACAAGCGCGAAAGATGCAAAATAACGAAAAGTTAATATAATGGCTTCCAAGTAGTGTGCGTAGAAATAGAATAGCTCCGATTTTTAGAAAAGAAGCTAATGTACGTTTCGATAATGGCGGCTGTGTATCAGTCTATTATTAGACAAGTATCAATGCGTAAGCAGCATATATTTAGATTCTGTTTAAATCTTCAAGTTATCTGCCTTCAACGCTATATATTGTCCATGCAAAATATATTAGTTGACATAGTAGGCATGTAGAAAAGATATTGGGGCTAAGCTGTTTGCACTTCCTTACATCGTTGGATCTGAAAACAGCTCCAACAAACAGAGACCGTAGCACTTGTCCTTCTGCTACCGTAGAGGTTCCCTACCAACACTATACCGTCACAACGTATATCAGCTGGAGACGTCTTTCTACCCTAAGCCCGCTTTCGTGGTTTGGTTTCTTGGTCTGGGGAATAGCCGTGTTTTTTTTCTCTCGTTTTTTAATATCGTATCGCTTCGGGGCGCCGCTTGTCGCTGTACCGATTAGGGGCTGGCAGATTCTCTCTATCTATATACCTTATCTGCCACCGTGTTCGCTGTGCTAGTTAGTTAATTCCTGGTAGCTTGGCGTTTTCTTGCCAATCAGACGCGGCAGCCTGGGAGAGGCTCTGCTCGTTTCCTCGTTCCTCCTGGTAGCCTGTCAACGCCGCGTTACGCGACAAGAGACACCGCCAGTGACCCTGGACGCAACTACAGTTGAGTCTCTGGGGAGGAGGTCGACGTTGCTGACGCTCACACATGGCTGAGGAAGAAGCGGTATAACAGGTTTAGTTGTCCGTGGCTGTTTCTTGTCACTTTAAGCTGACGTTTCGGCAACGTACTTGCGCGCCTTACAGTACTGAGGAGACTCGTGCGCTGTGCTGGGTTCCGGCTAGACGCAGAGTCCGAGGTCTATTCGAGCGAATCAACCTGCTGAATGGGTCGACTATTGGCTTTATAGACTGCAAACGGCCAGGTTAAAGAATGTTCTAGAGAAACAAAAGATTTTGTCTATTGAAGGACAAGCTAGTTCAGTTGTTGTTACTGTTAGTGTTGGTGTTGTGGCTGTTGTTTCTGTTGTTGTTGTTGTCGCCGGTTTGCCGCTGCTGGCCTCGACTTTCCCATTGACAGACACTAACGATATTTTATTGATATTTGTGGTTGAAAAGTTAATAATGACAGCTCAAACGGCGTGTCTATAAACTGGCGCTTGCCATACATAGTTAGTAATAACGTTGCTGTCAGAAATTCTCTCATAGACGGCTTGGGCGAGTCCTGTTTTAGGGCCCAAGGAGCCTCCCGAGGTAGGGTATGTGATGCTTCGCCAGACTCCGCGGTTTGAGGCTGAATAGAAGTGGTCGACGACCCTTGAAATGACGATTCAAGGTCGCGTGCGTATATACAGGCGAAGAGGGGTGGGCGACGAGATAGATAGGGTAGAATGTGGCTTCGAGGACGCCAGGCTGCAGAAACATCGGACCCCGCGAGAGGCTAATGGAAGGCTTAGTACCTTCAGCTCGAAGGCTCGTAAAACAGGCACCAGAGTCATAAGACTTAGTGCAATTTCGACAGACCCTCACTGTCTTGCCTGCGCCAAAGGTCAAAGTCTAAAGGTTATAATAGCAACAACAGTGCAATAGCGCGACAGTGATGTGAACGAGAGATCAATGTCGATGTGAACTTGTATAGTCAGACTCTTTTGCCGAAAAGCTTTTCGAAGTAGTTCGTCGGACTTGTCAAAGCTATTTATGCTGTTCTTATCGAAAAATACAGACGTTACTCTGCAAGTATCAAATATGTAAGAACGTTGTACCAACTGACTTTATGGTAAACTTGAAGTAGTGTTATTTTTGACACATCGTTATTCATTTCGTTAACCTTAAAGAGGTGTTTACTATATCGCTGGCTATTCTGTTCGTGAATGCTTAAAAACAATTATTGATACTATATTTACAGCTGCATTATCTAAGCTAATGTTCCTCGTCCGCGTCATGTTAAGGGGTAGATTTTCCAAGTCTAAGAAAGCTCGTCTGCCCCCATTTGCAAGTGTTGCGTTGATGGCAAATTTCTAGCTGATGAGATTGCAAGCAAGTGACATAGTGGTGGTAATGATGATTAGGGTCGCGGTGACGGTGGTTCCTTCAATCAATTCGCCAAACGACGGAAGGACAGAGTTATAGAGGGCCAGGCAGAGACAGGCGGATATACAGACAGACAGACAGACGAACGGGCGGATGAAGTAGCAGTAGTTTATTTCTTCCTCTTCAGCCTCTTCCTCGCGTCGTCGAGGTTGGTTCACGATGAGAGAAGCTCAAGAGCGACCAATCGTTGTTGTCGTCGTCGTCATTGTTGATGGTGTTGTTGTTGTTGCTGTTGCTGTGGTTGTTGTTGTTGTTGATGGTGTTGATGGTGCTGATGGTGCTGATGGTGTTGTTTGATGTTGGTGGTGTTGTTGTTACTGCCGTTGTGTTAAAAGATGAATTTTTCTGATTGTCCGCTTGCTCTCTCGCCCACTTGACGCCCGCGCGTTCGCCTGCCGCCCGTTCGGCGTGTGTTGTCGTCGGTGTGGACGCACAATCTCGATGACGCACGGTGGTGGCGCGCGATACGGTTGTAGCGGAGGCTGAGGCGGCGGCAGTAGCGACGGCGGCGGGAGCGTCGAGAGACAGACCACCTCGTCTTCAGATATCTTTGCCCGTTCATTATATATATTATATATATCTATATAGATTATATGTATATATATATCTATTATATAATAAGATATATACTATATATATATATATATATATGTTATATATATATATATATTAGATATATATACTATATATATATATGGATAATCTATATACTCATATATATATACTTGTATATATACTTACTCTCTACTATCTCTCCTCTCTCTACCTCTCATTACCTCTCCTCTATCTATATATATATATCTATATACTATATCTATCTATCTATTCTCTATCTATCTAATATTAGATATCTATATATATATATAGGCTAACGAAAATGAAAAACCAACCACCCGACAGTGCCGATAGTGATGCTGAATAATAGCACAAAATAGTAGGAGACAAATTAAGGCAAATGACAAAGATGGACCGCATTTCCTTCCTGACAATTGTCGTAATTGAACGGGGCGGTCAGACATTCAATGCTACTGCTATTAAATATTATTATTAACACTACTATGGCTGCTGCTATTTCTTACTACCCGTACAACTAGTAGCGCGTCTATAAGCAGTACTGAGGTAACAGCTATTCGAGCAAGCAGTTGGGTCTGCGTCGAAACACGATGACACTCAGCCTCGGAGCTATGAATAGAGAAAGGTGATAGATCGGAGTCATGTAGTGAGTCACCGCCCGGAAGTGAATCGCTGAGTGAAGGGTCTGCCTTGACACTCGGTCGGACAACATTGTGATCCTTCGTCTTCTTTCACCACCAGCTTCACCGGTATTGTCACCCTCAATGCGCCGCCGCCGCCACCACCACCACCACCCAACCCCACTGAGCCCGCTGCCTAAACCCCCCGTCAATGTCGCATTCCCTTGAGAGGTCCGTACACGGCACGACCACCCCCGTCACTACCACCACCTGCCGGGCGTCCGGTAGCACTCACGCCGCCCTGCTGATCGTGGAGTATGTTCTGTGCATGTTTGAAAAACTGAAGTACTGGCTCGAAATAGCTAAATAGTGTACTGGGTAGTTCTACACCAATGCGAGTACGATAACAGCGATACTAGCAACAACAACAAAAACAACAACAACAACAACAATAGCAGCACTAGCAATAACAATAAAAAAGACCCCCTCAAACAAAGATGTCACGCAAAGAGGACAGCGAAAAAAGAAAACGAAAAAAAGAACGAGAATACGATAAGGAGACACAGGACGCGAGGCAAATGGGCAGCCCCGAAAATGATAGCAAAGATGAATCAGGAGATAGGGGAAGTATAACGATATGACTTAAAGAAATGCGAACGTAGGCGAAACAAGATAATAAAAAAAATGCTACACTAAAAATGCTGACAGAAACATTAACTACAGAAACAACATCAACAGTACCAGCAACAATAACATCGATGACAACAACAACTGCAGCGACGACAACAACCACAAGCACAGCAAGAACAACAACAACAACAAATAACGTTCCTATCAGTTGCGTTGGCATTGACGGTATAATGATGAGAGAATCATTACGGAATACGGGATCTAACATCGATATTGATAGTCATAAATAACATAAAATGAATAATCCAAATCGTGCTAAAAGAAAGCAAAATAAGATGAGAATGAAGAGGAACAAGACGAAGACGAAGAAGACGACAAAATCCAAATAATGAGGTTAGCCTGTCGTTTTCGCCGTCACCTCTTGGCGTGGACAGCGCTTGCTCGGGGGGGGGGGGGGGGGGCTCGAGATGTCGGCGATATGGCGACGAGCTAGTTATGATGACTTTATTGGTGAATAGCTGTGGGCTGATGTGGTCCTTTTTCTTCGATGTGTCGGCCGACACTCGACGCCGTTAATGGTGAACCACGATGACGATGTCGATGATGATACGGATGAGGACGATGAAGATTACGCTGGCTTTGCCGCCATAGACGCAAAACGTCTACGATACGATAGAACTGGCTGCAGTAGATGTATCATTGATTTTGCCTGGTGGTGTTGACCGATGACGTATAGGAACTATCGTTCTTTTGCTTCGTCTTCCACTCTCGCTGTTGTCACCATTCGTTTGGCGCGGCGACCTCTTATCTCTCTCTCGGCCGGACTGCACCCCCTATCTGAGATTGCAAAAAATCCGCCAATATATAATTGTGTTTTATCGAGGAATGAAAGGGACATCGGAACCTTGACGTTATAATGAGTCTTTATTTCTTATATATGTAAATATGTATATGTATATGTATATGTATATATATATATATATATATATATATATATATATATATATATATATATATATATATATATATATATATATATACATATGGGGAGCGAAAATGATAGGCAAATATAATATATTGGTAATTGGCTGTCGATCTAGCCGTCTCTTTACGCTATCATTCGGCTGTTCTTCATATATCACGATCCATTCCGCAAACACAGGCCACGAGCACTGCGAAGAGACCAATTCAAATAGAAACATTACAGTTCTGGTCTTCGAAGTTGTAATTGCCGTAGTTGGTGGTATGGAGGCACCGGTGGCCGAGACAACAGTGGGCTGTGCTCAGCACGGATAGTTAGGCTGGCAGGCGCAAATGCCAGTTCCGAAAAGTCATAGCTAGCTGTATTACGTAGAAACGAATGCTGGAAAAAGAAGCAGATTAGACAAACATGGCCAGTTTCGAAGACTGATGCCGGTCGTGGTTGCTGAGTGTGTGTGCGTGTTGAAGGAATGCTGCGCCCATAGTGGATGTGAAAATGGCTTGTCTTCCTTAGACCCTGTGGCGTATGGGTTTATACCTCATAATTGTACCCTTAATACTAATAAAGTGGACTTAGCCGTGCTATTTTGATTAAGAAACATTTTGATCTATAAGTATTCTTGCTCGGTTATATATATATATATATATATATATATATATATGCCTCGCCAGATCATAAGAGCCATGTTTGAAGCTGAATCAAAACTTAGCGTTACTTTACGGACACACACAATAAATCGTCGTGAAGGTTACAAACGGAAACAACGCTAAGCTGCATTTCATAGAGCCAAACGCAACGGTCAGGCCCACCTATCCGCGGCAACGGTCAACTCCGATACGCAACTACCGTCTACTTCGGGCAGGGGCTATTACATGCAATAGCATCTTCATTCTGATTATTTCTTTAATATGAGTTTGTGTAGCTAAGCAGCGCCATTTGTACTATGACTCATGTGTTCTCCATGCAATTCACCCTCTAACCGACGAGATGAGTGAGCCGGTAGGTGATAGGGCAAAGACAGTCGGCGCAGTGTGTGCGGAAGCGCACAGTCTGAAATCGCAGCGCAAACTGAAAAACGGCCTCGTTTAATAACGGGTAAGATGTGCCCCATTTCAATCGCATGTTCACCGAGATGCAGCACGCCTTTGCAAGAGGCGCATTAAGTGACTCGCACGCACCACCACCACGTCTACTGAAAAATGGAAATAGTTCTACTTAACTAATGAGAGTGACTGAAAGGCTTTACATTTTACACGAATCCGGACTGAACTTTAGTCTGACTCTCGCTAGCTTTTTCGGTATGCCGATAAACGACTAAAGAGAACTGAATCTTTTTCTCCCTGTAAAATTAGGTCCTACAATGGCTCTAACTGACTCACAAAAAGCCTAAAATTCTCGCTGAGCATATTTCTACCCTGTTCTGTGCGGCTGGTCCAGTCATTTCAGTGGCAAATTACCCACGCAACATTTCTCATCAAGGTGATTTAGTTACCTTCTCTGAGTTTACAATATATTCTCTTCCCTCTGGTCTTAAAGCGAAGACTAGTCTTACACCTGATAACATTCTTACAATTTCTCATTTGAAAAAGTGTGCGTTGTTTTTAGCCGAGCCACTTAAAACTAATCTTTTCAAAGATTTTATAAAGATCTTCGCTGTGTCTGACCTTGTTAGACTCAGTCTTATCACCCCAGTCCACAAGAAAGACTCGAAAACGAATGCCGAAAGCTACCGGCCAATTTCACAATGCTCGACACCATGCTGCATTTTTGAAAACGTTTTACTTAACAACTTAAATTGAGTGTTTAAAATGTAAATACTTAGTTTGAAATCGCTTACTTGATCATGCTCAACACGGCTTCGCCACCCATTGGTCTGCATGTACACAGCTTTTTGAGATGAGCCAGGATTGGGCTACGTTTATAAATGCTCAAAGAACGTTCCACTCCATTTATTTTGGTCATAAGAGCCCATTTATTAAAGTGAACTACTCTCTTCTGCTCCACAAATTGGAACATCTAGGTATACACTTACAGGTATGTACAGTTCAATGGATGAAGGCATTTTTGAGTGACTGTCACTTTCAAGTAAAGGTTGGTGACAAGCTTAGTCGTCCATATCCTGCATTATCTGCACAATTCTTGTTTTGGCATAAAAAAAACTAACACAATGCACTTAACTTGGACTATAAAATGAACGACTGCATTTTACCGACTCTCTCTTATACACGGGACCTAGGCATATATAACGCCTGATATTAATTTTAGCCTGCACATTACCAAGGTGAGCTAACGCAGAATGTTGGGAATCCTCCGGGGGACCCACTGAGCTGCCACGGTAGAGGCGTATCTCACGAAAAAAGGCTGGGGATAAACTCACGTAAAACCAAGGCGGTTAAGTTTCTTCGCGGAGGACGCTTAGCTGCAAACGAAGTTATTCGTTGCTGTGGGAGGCACTTGTTTTGTTTTTAGGTTTGTAAACTTTTTCTTATATTTGGGTTTTCTCTTTTTTATATTCGGACTTACATTCGGAACATTATTCATGCCACACATTGACGACAGTGTTAATCGGCACTGGCAGGCTTCTACAGAGTGGTTGGAGATGTACGGCGGCGTATGATTGATTGATTACCAAGGTTGTGGAGGCATCATTGCGCATCATAAATATCCTCTTCCGCTGTTTCATTTTAACGACTCCCCATGTGCATATTCGCCTATGTAAATCCCTTGTTCTTCCCAAGCTTACATATTGATCTCCTGTCTGGAAGCCCTATCTATCTAAATACAGAAAGTTAGTGGAAGCCGTCCAAAACACGCTCCTGAGATTCCTGCGGATCGGTTGCCTTCAAAGTGTGTTAGGTGACGTTGTTCTTAGTACTGACTCACTCTTCATGAAAGGCAACACATCTGCTCTACGTCAACTAGGCAACTCTGAATTGCTAGGTCACTTTTTCGATGTTCGCTTTAATAACCTAAGGAGTCAGCTGTAAAGCACTCCAAAAGCCGTGGCCTGCGGTTTTTTTGTTTGTAAACGAATTGTTTTCTTGGCGGATGGCCAAATGGGGGGATGCAAATTCAAATAGCACGCGCCTAGTTGGTGATTAGTTGCGCTTTTCTTTCAGAAAAACGTATACTGGAAACAATACGTATGTGAGCATGATAATTGTACAACGTACCCTTTATGCAATAATAAAAGTGATTTTATGTTACGTTATGCTATTTAAATTTGCCTCTTTTTGATGCAAAGCAGAAAAGCCAAACATCTGTTATACGTATTTTCTGGCAGGACAATTGTACCTTACCATTTTAGACACCATATGGGCCGCAATTGCTTGCCTGCTTGCAGCCTAAATAAATGAGCTAAGTTACGCACATACAAAATTTTTTTTTCGATAGGAAATGTGCAGCCTAGACTCTCGCCCGGGCTTCCAAATTCCAAGACATCGATGATTGGAACCTACGCCTAGGAATCGGTCGACGAGAACGCCTGCGTTGCATACATGTGTCCCTACGAGTACGTCAAAGCATTGTAGCACAAGATATTGGCTGCAAGAAAACACTGTATTTTTGCCATAGGTTGGTGCTCGTTAAATTACACCACATTTTTAATGAAAATCAGGAGAGAAAATTCCAGAGTGTAATGATACTGCGTTTCGCATTGATGTATTGCTTTTCACCCGCTCGTGGCTTTAATACTGAACGTCCATTGGAAACAAGCCAACATAGACAACATAACCAAACGGATATTCAGCAAGAACCGACGTGCTGATGTGTGTCAGCCGACCAAGCTACACGTGAAACCGTAGGCAATAACAGCTCGTATAGGGTAACGTATAGAAACAGCAAAATGACGACAATAGCAACAACGTCTAATATCCGATACTACTACGATTAATATCCGTCTCGTCATTTTTATGTGGTTTACTTTAGAGTTGAGGCTGCAGCAACAACAGTAGCAGCCGGAGTAACAACAGCAACAACAACATCGACAACAACAACAACAACAACAGCAACAACAACAGCAATAACAACAACAACAACATCAAAAGCAACAACAACAACAACAACAACAACGACATCAATAAAACACCATCACCAACAACAGCATCGAACAAGCTAATCCGCAGGCCGGCCCAGCAGACGGAACAAAATCTATCAGAGGCAAGCCAGCAGCGAGATTGTACATATACCTCATCAGCGTCATCTGGTAGCGCCAGTGTTCGAAGTGTCAGAGAACGAAGTCCATTCGATCGAGGCGAGCAAACTGGACGGACAAACGGACCGACGGACGGACGGACGGACGCACGAAGGAACGGATGGTTGTTGGGACGACCACACACGTGCCTGTGTCCTGTTTTTGTCTTGGTCGCCTATTTTTTTTTTTAGTTGGTTCGAACGTGTCATCATCGCGTCAGGCCAACCGGCAAACGGCAAACGACCGGCCACCATAGACGATGAGGACGACGACGATGAGGACGATCTGGTGGCCGTTCACGTCCGGCGACCACTGCTAGATAGAGAGATACATACATAGATGGATTGTCAGTCCGTCAGACAGTGAGTGAGTCAGCCAGTGTTCGCAGTCCGCAGGAGAAGCGTCGTCATCGCAGCCGCGGCGGCGAGCAGAGCAGTAGCAAAAATAAACGCGAAGGCGCGAGTCCCGCCGAATGCCGCCTGCCACGATACGGCATCATCGTGACGCCGGCGCCGCCGCGAGGACAAAACAATAAAGGTCCGACGACGACGACGATGATGAAGAAGAGTCAAAACGCGTCAAAGAAGAGCAAACACCGCCACCGACGACACTTCTTCTGCCCTTTTTGGCTACCGGCGTGGACTAAAAAAAAAAGCAAGCGCGTCGTCGCCGGGTGACAGACTTCGAGACCGACACAGAAATGAGGGAGGCGTACGTAAAAACCTCTCGTACCGAAAGAGAAGACGTCTCTCCGGATTCAGTGGTGGAGAAGTGCATAGCAGGAGAGCGCAAGAAGAGGTCTATGTAAGAAAGAGAGAGATATGTAATATAGAAATAGATAGGGCGAGTGGGGCGAGGGGAGCCTTAGGTAGAGAATGTAGAGAACACTGAGCTAGATCGGGGACAGGGTTAGCTCAAAGGGCTTGCTCGTCTGTTTGTGGGCGGAAGTTCTCCACAGGATCTCATCATGATCAGAGCGGACAGTGATGATGAGGTCACTCACGCGTAAGTTTGCGAGAGAGCGTGGGGAACAGGCATGGATGCATGTACGAGAGTCTGTATATATATGCACATACCCAACATATATATATATATATATATATATATATATAAAGAGAGAGAGAGAAGGAGGTAAAGAAAGAAAAGTCGTAAGAGAAAAAGAGGTATGGCAACAGCTGCTGTTAACTAGTTGATCATTTGACTGGACTGTGCTATACTGAAGAGCCGACTCTGACCAGACCGGCCACAGATATAGTTCATACTTGAACGTACGAACCGAGTCACCGCTACCGCACGAGCGGGCGGGTCAACGAGTCTTTGAAGTGATTGCCTGTCCGCCTGCAGAAGTAGTAAGTGGTTTTTCAATTCAACTGGCCATAGATCTTCAGAACCAGATGGGGGGTGATGATGATGATGATGATGGCCGGAGGTCATCAGAACCGTGAGCGACGGAGAGACAGATGATGATAGTGATGATGACGTTAACTGGACGTTGATCATACCTCTCTCGGTAAGTAGATCACCGGCGGTCACCACCGACCGTGAACACCCAACCAGCGAGAGAGAGAGAGGAAGGGAGAGATTTATATAGAAGCGAGAGAGCGAGAGAGAGCAGGGAAAACAAGCAAGAACGTGGAAGGAACAAAGATAAAAGGGACGCAACCGATCGAGGATGCCGGCCGGGAGCACAGACGACGCCGAACAGATGGACAACCGGCAAACTTAGAGACGCTATCATGTGCGCTACCGTATAGGCAGCCGCGTACGCAGCTTAGCCACGTATACGTACGGACATACGTATCGTGTGCACATGATCGTGACATCGCGTCCATGACGGTGGTGACATCTCTCACTCACGGACACAGACGTAGGCACACACACGCCACGTTTGGAGAAGACTGGCAATAGTCATCACGACGAAGTAAAAAGACTACTCAAGAAGACTATAAAAGAGAGAGAGAAAGAGAGAGAGGGAGAGAGAGAGAGCGAGAGAGAGAGAGAGAGAGAGAGAGAGAGAGAGAGAGAGGAAACGGCCACCAGCATGAGCACGATCATGTTGATGATGAAGGAGAAGAAAGAAAGAGCAGAAGACAGAGGCAGCAAAGGCGACGAAAATAGGCGCGCATAGGTTGAGGCTGTCAGAGAAGCGATTGAGGGGGAGTCGCAGACTGCGTAGGTGTGGACGATCTCATCTGAGTGCCCCACTAGGACAAACACTGGCGGCGGCCAAAGCAGCAGCAGCAGCAGCAGCAACAACAGCAACAACAACAACAACAACAACAACAACAACAACAACAACAACAACAACAACTACTACTACTACTACTACTATTGCTACTGCCAAAACACCATCAACAACTACAAGCCCTGCGCTGATAGTTCTGACGCCGGGGGCGGTCGAGTTTGTGGCGCTGCTGTCGGAGGCGTCATGGCGCTTCTGTTCTCAAACGAGGTGTGAGCGAGACCACACCGAAGCAACAGTGGCGTCAGTAGCGGAACGACGCTGCTTAGGCATCTTAGGATGATGTCCAAGACCTGAAGTCGAGGCAATACCTACTCTAAAAAATAACAACCGTCGCGGTAACAGCAGCAACAACAACAGGAACAACAATAAGAACAAGAGTAGTAGTAGTAGTAGCAACAGTAGCAGCATCAACAAAAACAGACAAGATACGACAATAACAGCTTCAACAACGATCACATCAAGCGTACCCATAAGTACGCCGGAAACTTCAAAACGGGAACATCGAAATAAGACGACCAGCCGGTGGGGTAACGAAGCAAACAGAGCGGGGGACCTACCTGCGTCTCTGTTAGACCCATAACAAAGACGCAACCCAACAGCGGCAGCAGCAGCAGCAGCGACGTAGTGTTAGCCATATGTGTATGTGTACAGAAGACAGAAGCTATCCGACCGATAATCACGATGAACGTACAGGACGATCTAGGCACTATTCTCGTATGAATGATGTAATAGGTTTTTTTTCGACTTCGACTTCTATCATCAGCCATTCGGTCGACCTCGATTGTTTGCAGGCAAGTGCATTCTGGTCGCCATAGGAGTAACGGCTGCCCTGGAAGTTGACGTGTCGTTCAGGAACGCCGACGTTCAGGTGGTCTTCGAACCTGCTAGCTATGGTGTCCTGCGGCTGACGCGGCCACGACCATGACCGGCTCTGACGCACCACTGCGTTGTCGTTTCTGCTGCTCTGCCGCTGCTGTTGCTGATGCTTGGCGTGGGGGTGGTCTCTGACGACGCGGCTAACTACCCCACAACCAACAAGCGTCGGACTGGCACAAAAGAAAGCACACAATGCGTAACTGTGTGATATATATATATATATATATAGATAAGAGAGAGAGAGAGAGAGGAGAGGCTGAGGGAGGGGGGAGATATAAATAGGCTGGTCCAAATCTTGGCCGATAAAGCACTTCGGCACTTTGCGCTGTCGTGTGAAGTGTCCTCAAATGCTCTTCGAGGGCTTGAATAAAAGCGCGCTCAATCATCTTGAAGCTTGTCATCCCCCTTGGCCTCTACTACTACAACGCCACTACAGTCGATTGATCCGTGATTCAGTCAGAGTACCACGATATAGTAGTGCTACGACGAGGCCCGCTGGTCGAGTACTATTGGCCACTATGACGGCGTTGTAGAATCTATCACGTGACGACACCACCGCTGTACCAGTGAGGGACGCCACGCTTTTAGCTCGTTAGGTACTATTGTATAAGTTTGTTCTTTGTTAGGTTGCATGACATCCTGCTTCTAAATCCATGTATGTGTGCATGCACTTAATATATATATATATATATATATAGTTGTTTACAAATACATTTTAATGGTTTATCGGATTGGCTGATATTAGATAGCTATACATTTAGAATGGTGTGTAGAATTGACCTAAACATGTTCTAAACTATTCTAGCGCAGACGGTCAATTATGTCGAACAAGTAGTGGTGTTTATGAGCGCGCTTAATTCGAGTAGTCACTCGTGAATCTCGGATAAATTGCTAGCTTGGCGTACACAAACAGCATAACGCACACATGTGGAAAAAATAGGTTCGTTTGCTTTCATTAAGTGAGCCCTTCCGGTACACCCTCACTTTTATAATTACAGCTTAGAAAATCCATGACGTAATTGTAGCAGACATAAACACGTATGGATTGCCGTATGGATCACACGGACGCAGGTACAGCATGACTTTATTTACCTGAGCCACTCATACGTTTCGAAACTACACCATTTTAAATCTATAGCTATCCAATATCAACCAATCCGGTAAATCATGGAAAATATATTTGTAAACCTCTATTTATATTTACGCCCAAGGTTGGTAGAGCTCGATCTGTACAGATGCATCCATAACGGCCTGGCTACCGTTATGGATGCGTCTGGGAAGATATGCTGGCATTAAAGGACGCTATTGACGGAGCTTGCCGGTCGGCGGGATTCCCAAAGAGCTTAAGCTTCGAAGCCTGTCTCAGGAAGGTGAAAAGCGGCCTGGCGGTACGAACATGATTTTCTTCGAGTCCGGAAAGCCCCCGGTATGGGGTCTAACCCAGACCCCAGACTCGGACTCACTCACGCCTCTGTATGGTCCGACGCAGCTTACGTAGAGACGGAGGAAATGTCATAAGCACTTAAAAGTTGAGCACGCGCACAATTGCACACCGTTTGCTCTTGAGAAGCTAGGGGCTTGGAGGCTTCACGACAGAAACATTGCTTAATCGCACAAGCTGAGTAACCCCACGGTAAATGAGCTGAGATCGGGCGCGTTTCTTCGACCCAGGGTCTCAATTTTGATCCAGCAAAGCAACGCAGCGGCCGTGAAAGGGTCCTAGGCAAAGTGGGCCAGTTCTAGACACTGGCACCAGCCGGCGGCTGACGCGTCAATGATATATAAACGGTGTCTTCAATTTTATTAGGACAACGTAATTGGATAAATACGTTAGCGGGCTATGCAGTTCCATATATATATATATATGTATATATATATATATATATATTACATATCTATATATAGGCATATGTGTATAAATGTCTGTATATATATATAGGTGTGGACCTACGAAGCGGCCTGCTGGAATAATAACAACGACGGATATACGCATATGTATGAAACCGTCAAGTGCCACTAATTGCCTCCACCTTCTCTTACTTTCGCCGTTTCCCTGTTCTCGCGCTAGATGTTCTCCCCTGAGTATTTGTGCCCTAACTCAACTTAAGTTGCCCCTAGGGATACGGACTGTCTATCTGTCTACATGTCTGTCTGTGCCCTGCACCTGTCCTGCACCCATTCACCCTTTTCCTTCTCCGGCTGTCAGTCATGATGACGAATGAAGTCATGACGTCAACCATGATGATGATGACGACGATTATGATGATGATGATGACGACGTCTGCTGTAAGTCTGCCGCCCGCCTATGTCTATGTATTAGAGTGTGAGGCCCTAGCTTGCTGGCAACGTAGCTATACCTGTCCCTACCTCAATGAGAGAGGACGAGGTCCTGTCGCCCGGCAAGACAAGTGGAGACAACCGGTTATTAGTAAGGACATCGCTTGGCTTGTTGTTGTTGTTGTTGTTGTTGTTGTGTTGCCCCTGCTGTACGCTCGAGCGTTCCGCGTATTTGTGATGTGCTGTTGGACGTCGGCGGTAAAGGACAACCGCGGCGGTGGCGGCGATCCGCGCCGTCGACCGTTGATGACTCTGCCACTTGTTCCTCGTTCCGTCGCTCAGTACTGTGTCGGATCGCGTATCTGTCTGCTCGTTACTCGGAGTTACCTGGTTCGCTTTTCTCGCTGCGCGCTACTTGGTGCGCTACTCTCCCTCTCTTTCTCTTTCTACCTCTCTGTCTGTTTGTGTGTTTCTCATACGTGTTCATATATAAATGTATATATTTTTTTCCTACCCCCACCTCGCATTTCTCACATAACAACCTTTACGGATACACCGCAGGATGACCGCATAGTTAGGTTGCTTCTGTCGACATTCTCTCTCTCTCTCTATATATATATATATATATATATATATAAATGTCCTGTAAACATCCCGACGATGACAAGAACCATAATCTCAAGGGGCAACAGCCGCAGCAGTAGGAAAACGGATTTCGCTATTGGCTACTACTATTTGCCGCAACACGCTTATTTTGGCGGCGGTGCTCGCAGTCCTCGCAGGCATAGAAGCAGCCTGCGCTCAACGAAACCTCAAGCCGAGCAACAACAACAACAACAACAACAGCAAAAAAACGTGGCTAGAGACAAAGATGGATATGAGTGCAGCGTAGAGCATTAGATGGTGGGAGGTACCTAGGCAGCAAACATGTCGACCTGTCGCCGCAGAAGCCCCAAAAGCCTGTAATTAGAATTCCGTGGCTGGGACGCGTCTAAACGTCGTCTCGTCGTCATCGTCGTCGTCGTTGTTGTTGTTGTTGTTGTTGTACCTCAAAACACCTCCTTAAACCGCGATCGGTAGCACCAAGCCAGTCAGAAGCGAAACATGTTATTATTTGTTGTTGTTGCTGTTTCTTGATGCCGCTGTTGCCGCTGGTTTTGGTCGCTCATTGTCGCTGCTGAGTCTGCTACTGGTGTTGTTTTGTTGTGGTTGTTGTTGCGGCTGTTGTTGCCACAACTTTATTGATCCTTTTTTGCCGATTTTTGTCGCTGTTGTTATTGCTACTTCGAGTAGATAGGCAATTGTTGTTGCCTTGTTGGTAGCTGTTTTTGTTGTTGCTAATGCTGCCCTGTTATGTTTTTTTTCGCTGCCCTGTTTGCTGTCTTGCCCCGTCTGCTGTTCGAGCCAGGCTGGTTGGTATTTACGATTAATATTGTCGTTATGGCCACATGTAATTTGGTGTCTTTTTTTTATAATGCTATTAGCGCATTCTTGTAGCTACTGGAGGTAGGCTCTACGATATCGTTGTCGGATCTAAGGTAGCCGTCGTTGTGGGCATTTAAAGTAGTCGCCGTCCAGTCCTAAGGTGACACTAGTAATTAACCCTCGACAAAAATTTGACGGTTGCCTGGAGCTATTGAATGATCTGCGTTTACTACCTACTCTACAGACTGACAAGTGGGTTCAATAATATTGCCTACCTTCTTACGTATATATATATATATATATATATTGGCACTCACTTTGTCGCCCCTTTTTTCTGCCTGTGCCTAAATAAAAACAGATTTTTAGATACAACATTTTTTTGTCGACAGGAGAACTGTCAACTTGATGACCTGTAACCCTGACGCACATTTTATTATATAAAATGTTCGCTGCTGACTTTTTCAATTCGGCGTATAAAGGACATACAAGCCCGCCAAATGTCTCTATCTGGATCGTTAAACGCTTTTTTATTTAAGAGCGGCAGTGAGTGTGTCTGCGCTAGCACGTCGAGATCAGCACGTCTAGACCTGCTAGAGTCTCGGTTAATAAAGTAGTCCAACGGATTCAAGTCGGGACTGTTCGGCGGCCATACGTCGTTGGCTCAAAACATGCATCGTATGTTCAGATAGCCACTCATGTATTAAACGACTGGTATGGGCGGGAGCGCCCTATTCAATTTTAGTGACAGTTTTGTCTTTCTGAGGAAAGTACGGCGACATTGAGTTTCCTTCGCTGGACACCATACTCAAAACGTTAACACTGGTCGGAAATTTGTTTGATTTTTCTCACATTGGGGACATCGCCTGCAAGGTCAAATATTCTCTAGCCACGAAAGAATGTGGCCAATGGCCTACTGCTTCGTTCTGTAGAGCAGGGGAGACCAAATGGCATCGAGCAAGTCTGTTTAGCATTAACGGCCTTAGAGAGTAGCTGGCTGGCTTGTATAACATAGGAGTTGTGCGTCAGGCTCTTATGAATAAGCCTGCATATGGTTTGTATTGCCAGGTCGAATTCACGCTTAAGATTTCTGATCGAGATCGAAGGTTTGCAGCAAATTGTAGTTGAATTGTGTTGGTCAATTCTTGTGTCCTCTCTGTTTGAGCGGGCATCAGATGGCCAAAAAAATTGTCACTGGGCTCAGGTCCGATAGTCCAGATATATATATATATATATATATATATAGAAACAGTTATTTAATTTTCGTATATTACATTATGTTGGGGGGACACATATTACAAATAATAAGCCAAGCCAGTGTGCCTAGCGGGTATGTATTGCGACTATCACGTGTCCGCCTAGCATATTTATACAACGGAACTAATTTCTCTAACGCCATCTTATTTTCTAACGCCATCATATTTATACAACGGAACTAATTTCTATTAACTTAGTGCAGCTGTTGCGTTACCGCGCACCGACGCTACTGGTCAGAATGGTGGAGCCGCGGTTATCTCAACAAAACGTTCTGGCTAAAGCATTTGCAGTCAGTGCTCAACATGCAGTAGACTACGCATGTGCTGTGTACTACGCATGTGTGACGTATCTTCGAGTTCACGTCTCGTTTAAGTGTCTTTGAATTCCGTAAGCGTACAATATTTCATTCAGTATTTTTTTTATTTCTTGAGCACTCACCCGGACAACCTTGAAACGTCAAAGGTCCAACTCATGTCCAGTATTTCCTACAATGACGGGCATATAAACCTAAACACAAGTCGGGCCCTCTGTTTTACAACCCAGTAAGTATAAATAAATACGTTTGTTTCCTGCAAAGCAATCAGCTGTGGGTTTATGTACATTTTCCTGGTTAAGTTACCGATTGATCGGTTTAACGGTGATCTAAGCAATTAAATATGGCTGGCTTTTGTTGGAGGTCACTAAAGCATTGAAGAGCTCTAGGGGAATTGACAATTTTCGATAAATGAAAGTGACATTTATCGTCAGAAAGCCAAAGACAGATAGTTCTTCCCATACCATGTGGCCGTTGGCGTTAACGACAAGTGCATTCACGATACGTTGCATATCTGCCTGCTACTACACGGAAAAAGCCCATTGTGGCACAACAAATGCAGGGTCGGATGTCCAAATTAACATACAAATCTACATGTTTTTAGAGTTACACGCTTCACTAAAAAAGTGTTGACTTTCACTGTATGAAAACCAGTCTCTCGAAACAAATAGTGTAAACTGTTCTTTGACGCGGACACGGCAGTGTCGTAGGCCGTCCGATTTGCCGAATGGCCGATCGCACATTTTCCACAGTTAGTGAAGAGACAATTGACTCCTGAAGAGTCTGGACGGGACACAAACGGCCAAAGACGAGTCTCGAGCTCCTTGAGCAAGAGAACTAAAAACCAAGCCGGGACGACACAAGTGGAAGGAATGCCATTCTACGAAGTTAAAACTACTGATAACAATAATAACGGCAACAATAACAGTAACCACAACAACAACAACAACAACATGAATACAAAGGGGTCGATTGATGAAAACGTTTCGTTCCCTTGAGCATGAGTATGCGATGGCCTTGTTTCCTCGTAGGCGCAGGCGCTACAGAGAAGATGTCGCGTTGTGGTTGCGCATGGTCTTGCCTGCTGGGAAGGAAAGAAGTCCTGACGATTCATCGCTCATACAACCACAACAACAAATGCCACGGTTACTTTCCCCGACCTAGCAAACAACGAACAGGCCAACCTAGACAAACATATGGAAGTTATCAGCATAACAACTGTATCAGCAACAACTATCTAACTACGACTCCAGAATCCAAACAACAACGGCACTATTTTTACACAAAAAAGAAAACCACCTCCACAACAACAACAAAAACAACGACAACAATGACATTAACAACAACAACCACAAATGATCACTAGAATTACAACGAGAGGAGCACGCACCCATAGACTATGATAACGGAACAATAACAAGAATAACTGTTTCCACACACTCATCTAGCAAAAGTGCTTATTCGCGACTACATCCAGCCCCTCTCGCCCCCCAGACGACCTGGGACACAAGACTTTTATCCGGAGCGGTCGATAGTATTATCAATTTTATTAGTTTGTAATCATCAGAAAACGGTATTGAAACGGCCTTCATATTATAAATACATTCAAACCTGAAACTCCTATTAACTGTTTGCTCTCAGGCGAGTGTGGTGCTCAAGCCACTTAGCGTAAGTAGTGGCTGTTACTCCAATGCTGTTTTGTATGTTTAGCAGGTGTTATCATGATTCAAAGCTAAGAAAGCACGTTCTTAAGGGGTACGATATTGAAAATGATACATTGTACCGCATGCAAGTGTAGCATACAGATGGAGCGACAATTGTCTCCTGAGAACGTGTGCACTGGGAATATTACTCTATCTCGTATAGAGTGGGTTGGGACCACTTCAGCAGCGTGCCGCGAACGGACGCCGCGTTCCCGCATTTTATAGTGTAGCATTATATATATATATATATATATATATAGAACCGTACCATGAAGTCCATGTGTATCGTTTCGCTCTCCTGTTTGTCTTATCACACGCAACTATATATATCAATTTTAATAACATCTCATTAGATAACAATGCGCTAACATTCGATAGCGCAACCAGATGATTCTGTCGATGTGCGATATCAAATCCAGGTGTCGCTTCAGATATTATTTTATTTTTATCCTCATCAACATATCGCATAGAGCCGCACCGCTATCGTACAAAGAGATGATTCATATGTCGGCTGATCGTACACTACTTTCCACTAGTCGTTGGCTATCGAAGCAAAATGCGAGTCGACTTTGACTCGACGTTAACCGATTGGTTGGAAAAGACGAATAAGAAATATAGCTACTCTGAGCTGTTTATTATTTTTTTGTTCTCGCAGATTATCTTCTGTGCAGTTTTAGTCACTCACTGATTGGCCAAACATTTTACGTTGCTAGCCAGTTTACGTACAGTTGCAAAACAGTTGTGTTGGCAGTAAAAATATTAATATACACTACACTGCTGTTAATAGATACATTTGGCTTTGGTTCACCTGTTGTGTAGTTGTAGTAATGTTTGTCTTGTTGTACAGACACAAAATCTGACGTTTAGCGCATGCTAAATCAACAAACCTAAGGTTTGATTTGTCACAGACTGCTTTCCTGATAGAAACTAGGATCATCTAGCCTATCGATAAGGTAGTCGTCATCGTTTGGAACCTGTGGCCCTGTTAGTGATATAGCATACACGGTCGACACTTCTTCCCGACTGTCAAGTACTTTCTCAATGCCTCGGCTGCAGGGCTGGGTTTCGCATAATATTACTGCGGAATTTGCTCTCGCGTAGCCAACACACTCTTGTCGTCGTGCTGATCAAACGGACACATTTACTTTGTAGGGAATGGCCGCTGTCCGCGCTTATGCCCATAATCTGTAGAGCGAGGTGTTTCGCGTTATAGCAGAAGGATAGCTCCAGAAGGTTCACTGCATATTCCTAGGTTTTCCGCTGGCTCCCAGCTTGCAGCAAGTATGGCTTCTAGCTCGTACCAACAGCAGCCAGCACTAGCTATATACGCGTCACGTGCAAAGAGCTTGTCTTGGCAAAAGCCATTTGCGGTACTTGGATGACGTGGTTGTGCCAGAAGATATCCGCAAGGTTAGTGAGTTCGCAGACAAATCCTTAAACCTCATGAATGTGATATTTACGAATCTGACTCTTGTGGTGTGACTGCATTTTCGTTATGCGGTACACTGAACTTGTTACCCTGGTACCTAAAGACCACCGGCGAGAACTTAGGAGGTTTTGGGAGTTCTACCGCTCCTAGACAGTAAAAATTGCCAAGTGGCTGGCTGGCCTGACGCGTTGAGTTTGTTCGTTGCGTTCGAGACTTTAGGAGGATCAGATCCTGTGACGTCAATAACAATCGACAGTACCATAACCAGTAGATCAGCGACCGGGCTAGAGAGCCCTCACGGCTGCTCCCACTGTGTGTTACATCTTCATTAGTTGAACGCCAATTTGTATTGCCCGCTTAAATTGTTAATAAAAGTGTAACGTTATGTATGTACATATATGTTCGCAAGAGCCTCTAAAGTGTAAGGTGTCACTATCATAGGTCAGTGAAGTCTGATAATTCCGTCTGATTTGGACATTCTGACCGCGACAGATTGCCGTCACCGCAACATGATTGTCAGGGTGAGCGGCTGTTAAGCCGATGCGAGTTAGGCTCCAATCCTTCAATTACAGTGCAATGTGGCGTTGCCTGCTTACTTATCGAGGTAGGTGACAGGTTTACACGTTAGACACGAGTTGACATACGTTGTGACACAGCGGAGATACAATATATATATATATATATATATATATATATTTATATACATATAAAGTGTGAGCGACATTTGCTTGCAACGTTCCCGTCTACCTGGAATCGGAGACGACCACGAAGTTCAGTGTAGAGGAGAGGCGGGCTGGTTGCAGAAGGAGCAGCGACGAGTTTCTCGTCCCCAGTCTTACTCTTGTGCCCATAATACTCTAGGCAAAAAGACGGGAGAACATATATATATATATATATATAGAGAGAGAGATACAGAGAGAGAGAGAGAGAGAGATTTTAAGCGCCCGCGAGAGAGAGAGAGAGTACAAAAAGAACATTGGAGACAGAAGAAACGAAATGCCAGCAACAAATACTGGGTGGTGATTTAGCAGCGGCTGATCGGAACCGCGATGCATATGTCGAATATGTCACAATCTCACGCCCCTCATTGTGGCGGACGAACGCCGCCGATCTACATCGGACTGTACACACGTATAGATGGATGTGTGTACAATCTATCTATCGGCCAACACACATTGCTAGATAGATTGCTCGATGCACACGACGACGAAAACGACGACAACAATAACTGCAAGATCAACAACAACAATAACAGTAACAACAAGTAGTTGCATCAACAGAAACAATAACAACAACAATAACAACAGCAACGACAACAATAACAACAGCAACAACAAATGCAGAAACAATGCAAAGAGAACTCGTTAACAATGATGCATATTCAAGTCGTACGAGATCAAATAATGAGGTGAAACAAAATGGACAACAGTATTAGCAGCAGCAGCAGTTGGCTCGAGAGAGAGATAGAGAGACACAAATAATAAAATAGAAAAACATAAATATCGAAACTAGCAGATGCAGCTATTAAAAATAGCCCAGCTACGCGAGCCAAGTACGCGGGTTCGTATCCCAGGCGAGCTGTGCATTTGGTGGGCTCAACGCCATTGAGGTGACTTGATTGAGACCGCTCTCTCTATGTATTCGCCTCTTCGCTGCGTGCGCATTTTTAATTCTGCTCCTTCTCAATACAGAAGCTGGCTAGCTTGTTAGTTATCCTGGTTGGTCGGTCGTTCTGTCCTTCGTTCGTAAGTCGGCGAGCGCGAAGGCCAGCGAAGCGGTCTTCACACTAGTTACTGCAAGCTCTGCTATTACCACTACCACTACTACTGCTACTACTAATACTACTCTTACTGCTACTGCCACGAATGTTCATACTAGGAGACTGGACCTAGCACACTGGTCGATCGAATCGTAGCGTCATCAGTACTACTACAGACAGCGCAGTAGCGGCAGTAGCAGAAAAAGTAATTCTAAGTAGCAAGAGTCTGAAGTCGCAGTATTGACGTGCGTTCGTCCAACCAGTAGCAGTGAACCAGTAGCAGAGGAAGGCTGGCGCTAGGATGAGGCTATTGGTGAGGAGGTGTCGGTTTTCAGCGCTCTCCATCGCCATTGTTGTTGTTGTTGTTGGTGGTGGTGATGGCTTTGTTGTACCTCACAATCGTCAGCCATCACCATCATCACCATCTTCATCATCAATTTTGTCTTCGTCGTCTTCATCTTCTTCGGGTTCTGATTTGTTCTCTCTGCACAGAGAAACAGGTAGCGAGCGAGCGAGAGATAGAGAGAAAGCGCAATGAACACATTGACACGGCGACGTAGCCGGTGACGGTGCCAATGTGTTGTCTGGCGTCTCAGCTCTGTTCGGTGTTGGTTCGATCTTGATCGCGGTCGCGCGAAGGAACCGAAGACTTCAGTCGGAGAGCAGCGCTGATCATGATGATGATCCGACTCTGCCATCGGCTGGTCAGACGAACGGCTGGTCGGGGGGGGAAGTTCGATCTCCGTCGATGTGAGCGAGGATGCGTGTGCGTGTAGATGCATTTTGTCTGCCATTCTACAATACTTTTCGTTGTAGTGACGATGGGTTCTTATATATATATATATAGATTTGTCATGCCTCTTATTTTGCTTTGACTCGCCTTCTGCAGTCTGGTTGTCCATCTGCAACGAGCGGCGCGCGTCTGTTGTTATTGTTGCTGTTGTCGTTGTCTTTATTGTTGCTGTTGTTGTTGCTGCTGCTACTGCTGCTGATATCGTTATTGTCGTTGGAAGACGCGCGAAGCGCAGTGAGGTGCGTCGCCCTTCCCTCGGCCCTTGGTCTCCTCAGAGGAGGTTGGATCTCCTCACTAGGAAGCTGGCTGGAGGAATGCTACGACTGATAGAGCTCACCACCGTAATAGACTCGCCTCGTACTGGTCGTGGTGGGAGTCATCGCTTTCACAGTAATCGCAGCAGTAATTGTAGTAGTCGTAGTAGTAGTAGTGGTACTACTGCACCTATTACAATTGCTTGTAGTATTCGTTGTAGGAATAGTTGTAGTAATATTAGCAGCAGCAGTAGCTGAACTCGAACGAGCTCAGCTAGAAGCCTTTCGAGATCTTAGCGCCCAGTAGCGGCGCTGGTAGCCGGGCTAGCAGCAGCGCGGGTTAATATTACCCGTGCAACGCGATTGCACTCGTTACAAAACTGCTCTCAATTCGACGAACTCACCGAGTCGCCGTCACGCCTCACAGCGAGTGCGCAGTGAGCAGTCACTGAGTGAGTCGTCTGTCTTCTTTCCTCACGACGAGTAGCAGCGGTGGGCTGGTGGGGTACGCCGGGGGGGGGGTGACGGTCCTAGGTGACAATAACGTTCCCGATAGCATCAACCACGGTGGTGGTGGTGTCGTGCCTCAGCCGGCCAACCGCTCTCCTCGAGATACCGATCGACATATAGATAAGGGCTGCTGCTGCCATCGAACGAACGGACGAGATGCAGTGAGATCGAACTCGATAGAGTTTCAACCAAATGAGCGCGGGGAAATAAAGGCAGACAGGGAGACAGACATAGGTAGAAAGTTCAAGAGAGAGAGAGAGAGGAATAGAGAAAAGAATAAGGAACGGCACGGGAAAAGAGCACAGGAGGCAGTAACGCCGATTGCAATCTCTACTGTTGGTGTTGTTGTTGTTGCAACAGCAACCCGAGCAGACCAGCAACAACAGTAGCAGCAGCAGCAGCAACAACAACAACAATAAAAACAGCTGCAACAATAACAGCAACATACGGCAAAAAGACAATCACTTTTAGATGAAGTTCGGTAGCGCTGCTCTTTCGCTGGCTTTTGCAAATGCAACACAACATTTGGCCGGTAGACGGTAGGAGCAGCGTGCTTGCTCTCTTCTTGATAAAGGTAGGCGCGAGGAGATCCACAGATATCTCAGAGAGGGGCTCACATGAGCAGTCTCGCCACTTGCTACACGAAACCGTCGCTGCCGCCGCCGCCGCTCGAGTTTGGCTTTGTCTGTCTGACAGGTAGCAAAAAGGAAAGGCTATGCGGAAATGAAGACGTCGACGAGGGTGAGGGTGAGGATGATGGTGATGATGCGGAACAACGAAACCAACCAGACCACTGTAGCAAGGAAGGCATGCCTGCAACTGCGATTTGTTGGAGCGTTAGAATCTAACGAGATCTTGAGGAGATCTAGAGAATCTCGAGAGAGATAGGATTTAAGGAAGCAGACAGAGAAAGTCTATTCGTTGTTGTCGACGTCAGATGTTCATAGTAAACCTGACCTTACTACTGATATATATATATATATATATATATATATATATATATATTGTCAGAAAATCTTTGAATAGTGCAAATATTATGGGCCTGTTGACCTACACTGCGGTAGCGGTGGCGACAACTCGTACTCTCTCAGTGCCTTCTCTCATTGACGTCATGATCGGTGAGGAGAAGAAGGCAGAGATTCAAGCATGCTGATCCCAGCTGCCGACCGTCTGCTACGAATGTGTGATATAAAAAAAAACGGACTTACTAGTCGTTGTACCTAAATGCCAGAAACGGTTTGTATTCCCTCCCGTAAATAGCAAATAGAAATTCACTAAGTTTGCTTAAATAACGGCTCGCTCGAAGTTCTACACACACGCATATATATAAATATATATATATATATATATATATATATATATATATATATATATATATATATATATATATATATATATATATATATATATATATCTACGATGTGGGCCTTTCACGTCTTGGGGCTGTGACAACCTTTGAGATCAAGATTCACTCGACATGCCCGTGATAGAGTTGGCAAACAGAGTACAGATCCACGAGAGAGATCCACAAAAAAATATTCTCATATATCGTCATAAATGTATTGCGCTTTACACGCAATCGAGGCGCACGTGCTACTTTGCCAAAAATGAGTTGTCACGTCGACTTAGCTTGTTGAGCCCGGTAGCGTGGTGCATTCGCCTGCGCCTCGCAACCGGAGGAGGCACATAGCAGGTGCGCGGGTTCGCGCCCCACCACCGTTGCACATTTGTACTTTAGGAGGTCTTCTATGAAGCAATGCGAAAAGCAGTCCCGTGGACGTTAAATCTTGGCTGAGGGTCAGCCCGAAAAGTTTACATCGACTTAACTTGGGATTTTGAAGTCCACTATCTTTATGACACTTTCTGGCCGTCCTACCCCAGGGTATTTGGTCAGATCGTCAGCCATACTTTCACAAAAACGTTGCTTATTCGCTCCACATTCGTTCGCTTGTGTTTATATTGACCGACGTGTAAGTAAGGTTAGGTTAGGCTGGACCTGATTCGACACCAGTTGAAGCTTTCTCACTATTTGCTTTCGTGGCGCTTTCTTGCTTCGTCGTGGCTTTTTAAAATGCAATGAAAAATTAGTGCAAATTAACGTGTTCACTAGTACGGACACTTACGATATAACTAATTACTTAATTTTAAACTAAGAGCTGCTGCAGCGTCTAATTTTGCTAGAAACCTGACGCTTTTGCGTCGAACCTCTTCCAGTAAAGCACCCTGTAGGGATGTAGCGTCTCACTCAAACGTGCGATTTGTCTCAGTGCTGAATACTACAAGTCATGTAATACTACATTCAATCCTGTTTTGTATTATCGCTGTGTGCACTGCAGTGAGCTACACACTTGTAGTATAAATATGGCGGAATAAGTGTATGTATTTACTATCTGTCTAGGCATTGCTACAAAGTCGCCTGGAGTTTAAACAGAGTCAGTCGCCGTTTATGCTCTAAGGAAATCGGTATGTTCTGAGTACCTACTGAAGGTTATGCCACATAGCTTGAATATAACTTAACTGACTGTTAGCTATTTAGTATAGCCATGTATCTGCAAAGAAAGGTTAACACCAAACCAGGTTAATAGAAATATGACTACTACTACTTGATATATTTGTATATACATATACAACAAATTACGAAGTTCCGCGTAGCGAGTGGCAAGTTTGGCATGCGCCGAATGTTCGAAAGTATACTCTATGCTGTACTATTATAGTTAACTAGCCATGTTCGACAAAGCACTGTGAAAGGAGAATCCTTTTTGGACATGTCGAACGTTATGAGAGAAATATCTGAAATCTCAGTTTGTCGTTTAAACGTGTCTTGCAACTGAAGTTGCACTCTTAGTGGTGAAGGGAATGCCTTTTTGTGACAATTGCATTTTGTTATTCTAGTCGATCAAGCCTTTTCTGGCAATGATGATTTTCAAATCACATTCGGGAGGAATCGGTGCGTGCCTTGGCGGCAACGCGTTCGAAAGCCGATATACTATATTTTCACACGGTTGATTGTAATAAATCATTGACAGCGTAGATGACGAGCTTTTTTCTTCATCGTGTTTCGACTAGTTTGTGGATATTTATTTTGCTGACAGAAAGCACTGTACTGTGTCAGAGAAAGGAAGCTAGAAAAGAGAGAGGGCTAAAAGCTGTTTCTCTAGCAAGTGAGTTTTGATGCAAACAGACGAGGGTATCATTTTCATGCAAGATACACTAGGTTTGTGAATAACGTGTTACGGTCAGCATAAATAATACTAACGTTGGCATCATGTGAAGTCATGAATACAAAATTCCTCGATTGTTTCTTCTCTATGCTAGGCAGCCAACACCAGGAGGATCCTAAATTAAAGCGTAACATATATATATATATATATATATATATATATATATATATATATATATATATATATATATATATATATATATATATATATAACTTATACATATATATATATATATATATATATATATATATATATAACTTATACATATATATATATATATAACTTATACATATATATATATTTGTTCCGTTTAAATCCGACGTCCATACATTCATCCAGCGCACTAATCATGCAGGACCTGTGAGTGAAGCTGTATTACACCCGCTTTACGGCTCCCCAAAGACACATAGCTATGCACAGGGAAATATTGTTATTATTATTACTTTTATTCCGAGTGTGTTATTATTGTTACTACACATCGTAGCGTAGCTCAGCGAGCTTTGAACTCGCCATATTCTTAGCTTATGCTGTCGCCACCTTGTTCTTCCAGCTCTGCTTCATGCCGGCGCGCAATCGAATTATGACCGTACGTCTTTTATCGGCGCCTTAGCGGACGCCGAGTGGAAGAAGCCACGCAGAAAGAAACATCAGCCGCGTACACACACTGGAATAGTAGTCGTATTTACTAGTAGGAACATAGGTCCACACTACATTTTACGTACATGCATGGCTTCGTCACTACCACAGGGAAAAGCGTGCACGCCGTGTTGCTGCTTTGGTACTATATCGTTGTCGTGTTTGTCTGTTTGTTCTTATCGTTGTCGTCGACCTTCTGTATGGACGCACGCATGCATGCATAGGCGTTGCCTGCTGTGCTATAAGGTGAAGTAAAAGTGTTCCTGCGTTTAGTAAAATAAAAAGAGAAACAGAAAACATTAAGAAGCCCGAGAGAGAGAGAGAGAGAGAGAGAGAGAGGGGACCCTGCCGCCAAAGGCTTTTTCTCACACATGGACGATCTGGTCCGTCTGTTTGCAGAGCGACAGGATAGTGAACCAGATAGTTGAGGCTGGTTGATTGGTCGCTTGTCCGACGTAGATAGCTGGCGTCGTCGCTAAACCAATGGCCAACAGCAGGCGGCCTAAGGCCCCCGGCGTACATGGTGGCCTTGTGTAGCGTGTAAGGGCGTACAAGAAGACGTACAAGCATCAAAGGAAGAGGAAGAAGAAAGAAGAAGAACTAGTGGGAAGAAGAACGGCGACAGGAAGCCTTAGCACCACCACGGTGCTAAGTTGGCAGCGGCGGCTGGCAGGACGGACGGACGTCTCAGGACGAACGTCTCAGGACAAGAGAGCGGCTTCTTTGAACAGAGAACGGCTCGTGCCCATCGTGTCATCTTCTCTCTGTCTTCTTTTTTCATCTCGCCCCGCATGCAGCATAGCGGCGTCCCAGTCCAGCCCACTATCCGCGGACTAGGCACGCACGATACGAAAAAAAATCATAAATGGAACGATGGAGGACCATGTATGACAGTCGGCGCAACGAGACAGACCGAGAAAACTTCTGCACAAAGGTCCGCGGCACAAGGTCCGGCTATTATCGGAAGAAGAACTCACAAATGGGCAGCTTCCCGACGTCATTGTGTCGTTTCCGATGACCATAGGGACGTCTCCTTGGACGAAGCAGCTGCAGCAAATGTAACAACGACAGCAACAGCAACAACAACAGCAACAACAAGACCAACAACAACAACAACAACAACAACAACAGCAACAACAACAAACTACTACTCGCAACTTTTCACTACTACTGCTACTACTTTGATATCATTAAGCTCGACGTTAGGACTAACTGAAACATATGACAACGCGGCTGTGAATTATACGCATATGATACGGCCGAGCGTACGCGATATTAATTTTTTTCTCGTATGAAGGCATACTGTGCTGCTACCTTGTGTACCTCGCTCATCTATTGAAACCACTGCCACCAATGCGGCCACCATAACCGTCCGAGTTCAAGCCCGAGGCTCTTCTAAACGTGCCAAGGTCACTGCTTGCTTTTATGTCGGTCGGCATGTTTTGTTTGTCTGCTTGTCCATCCCTGACCATCTTTCTCTCGAACTTTTTGATCCGTCTATTTGTTTAGTGTGCAAATATGTACTCTCTACGCTTGAACAACGCTCCCTTCTAAGCATCGTCCATTAGGCTGTAATCCAAGTACATACGTTTGTACAAAACACTTCAATAACTTAAACTTACCTATATGCTCTGCATTCAAATGTGCCCCTTAAATCGGGTAAATACAAACAAATGGTATTTGCTTTTTGCTCACTTTGGCAAATTTGACGTCGCTGGAGTCAACAACCGGTTAAAGCATAAGTAAGCTAAAATAAGAAGCTTATTATTAGGATTCCAGTAGCATTAATTAAATCTGAATTGGTTGCTAGACACATGTCAAGGATAGTCCCAGAACGGTGACGTACTAAAACTATTTTAAACAATAACTAACTAGCAGCATCTCGTACAAATACATTGCTTGGTTAAGTTGCTGTCCACTCAATAATTAGTAAAAATTAATTGGCAACTAAAATATTTGGGATATCGGTGCAGCAACAGACATTTATAAAATTACATAGCCCACGGACCCGTACAGTACGTGACGCAATGTTGCCTGACATGACCACACAACAAAAAGTAAGCAATGTTTGAAGTGGACATGTAAACGTCGACAGCAATTAGTTCGCAGCAATTGGGTAAACTGAATTAAACTCAACAAACCAAACATCTGCAACTAAAAGACGGTATACGAACACCTATTTTGTGCTAGATATACGCTAGAAGTACTGTTAAATGATAGTTGAGCTACGCGGATCAACATTGTTGAAACAAGTTTTGCACTAAAATATCAAATCGAGGTCGTGTTCTAAGGCGTGTGTCTGCAACGAATCTAACGCACCGAGGATTTGTGCCACATCTGCAGTTGAGGTAAAAACACTCTATCTTCGAATGCTGGGCTTTTCCATTGTTAGGCAGAGCTTTCATCCTGGATATAATCGATGCATCTTCAATAAAGCCGATGCAATTAGCAAAAACTTTCTATGGAAAGAGATCTATAGAGAGAGATTTGACAGCCGTCATGGCCGAGTATAGCACTACACCCGAAAAGCTTTTCGCCGATAAACAAGTAAGAGGGAATCAAATATTAAAGAAGAGCCGAATAGAATATATATATATATATATATATATATATATATATATATATATATATATATACAGGGTCTTTTATGACCATATGTACATATGTTAAAGTTTGGTAAAACTCGTCAAGAAAATAACTTTTCCCAATGGGAGGAGAAATTTATAAAAGTAGCTATTCTGCCTTTTTTCCTTCTACATAATTGTGCAGAATCTGCGTATGCGGTAAAAAGCACGAAGGAACCAATCACACCGGCGTGTTCAGCGGAAAATTCTGCATTATATGAGTGACACTTGACTTAATGGTACAATTTTGTTAAGAAATGACAACGTACCAAAATGCGTTTGCGGAACGTTTCAACGTATTGCATGAAATCACTTTTAATAACCTTTATGATTATTTAAATAGATGTGTGCTACAATTTACGTAATATACAAACATACTGTTTATTTCGCAATAACTTTGCATTTTAACATATGGTATATAACAACATTACAATACAGTCGTCATTATATACAATTTGAGCACTTCCGCGACGTCCCACGGGGTGAAAAAGTGCAAAAACCGCCGATGCGTCTGACAGCTTGCTGCGTGGAATTTACGTTATATGTGTACTGTTAACAATGTACGTACTCTTGTAAGGAGAACGCGCCCATATGAACCGGAGGCGCCTCAGAAGCGTGCGCTGGACGCGTCCCACTAATTTTCTATGTTTAGTCAGGCGGTATTCCTAAACAGAAGCAATATGTGAGAGTAGAAGGAGAAATAAATTTATAAAGGCGAATGTACACAGTTGTTAGAATGAAGCAAATTAGAGCTTTTCCTACTCAAAAAAAGTTCCATATCTCATTCGGCACTCGCTACGGATTATGCACGTGTGCGCAACTCTAGATGTTTCAATGTACGCTACTACATTAACAAACATTTTGTATGCAAAAACACGCCAATTGGACAAAAATTTACAGCATTTAAGCCGTTGCCGTGAAATGCATGTTTAATTGGCACCCACACACATATAAATATATATATATATATATATATATATATATATATATATATATATATATATATATATATCGCACAGTTTAATGTTTTGATATTTATTGTAATATTATAAAACACATTGACCCCAGTTGGAAACTAGAGGCACTTGTGTACGCCCAGCTGGCACAATTCATACGTTGTTTACTGGTATGGCAGTTTAAACATAAGAGTCGGCTCTGTTTGTTACGAGGTGCGAGGTTGAAGTGAAAAGTGTCGAAGAATGCCCTCAATCGCGCTGCGGTAGTGCTTTACAGAAACGCGTGCCACCACATCACCGTTTCAAAGAAGTCACTTCTCTGACGTTCGAGCACAAATGTCGACAGGTTAAATTAAGATCCTTTCGTTCTTTTCTGTCTCTCGTTCTCTCTGAGAACAAAAACGACTGCGCTTTTTGTCGATAACCACGAGCCACTTGTCCAAGTAGCCAAAAAAATAAGAGGGAGAAAAGTCAAAGACACAGTTTGGTGGTACATTTTCACTGCTGAAAAGAGCCACTACCACACCAGGGTACTTGACTCGAAAGTTATTGGTCGTTCGAAGTCGGCCTCGTCTTTTGCCGCTTTACACACATATGTATATATATATATATATATATATAAGTGTGTGTTTGTGTGTGCCCCTTTTCCGTGACGTGTTGCCTTAGTTACCGACCTGTTGCTCGTTCGGTGGCGTTCGGTTGTCTCTGGTCACTCCGCAGGTTCTTTAATCTTTCTATCCTTCTTTCTTCTCTATGCATTGTTGTTGTGTTTATTATGGCCAATGCAGAAAAAAAACATGTGACATCTCTATCAAAGGCTATCGTGCCGCCACAGCGCCTGACTAACGGTCGCCTGCCCTCTGGCGTCAAAGGGGCAATAACTGTTGCTGCTGAGGTAGATTTGGACGACCCAACGCGAATGAGACGGAGGGAGGTGAAAGATGAACACGAGACCGAAGGGACAACAAGACTCCAGCGACACAGAACACGTGAACGCCGCGGCCCAAATTGGCACCGACCGGAAAAGAACGCAACGGAGTGCCAGGAGAAGGAAACAGAAAGAAAGCCAGGTGAGAAATATAGAGAGAAGGGCGCACATACGCACACACAAAGTGAACGAAGTAGGACGTCTTCATCTAGCTGGGACTCGTCTGGGTTTTTTTTCTTCGACAATAAATATGAGGACGCTTCCCTTTTTGAGCCTCGTCGGCTTCTCCTTTAGTAGAGGGCACTAGAGGTACTAAAATTGCTATACTACTATTCCTTGCCCCTCAATACACTTCTGCAGTCGTTGAGGGGTAACGCCGCGGATGAGGATGACGACGACAACGACGGCGACAACAACCGCAAACGAGAAAAAGAAATGGAAAATTTGAATAGTTTTGTTCATGAGCAAACTGAGTGGTAAATTTACAAAAAGTGTGTTCTGGTTGGTGTTATATGCGCTGTCATTGTTGTCTATTTCAATGTTTGTTCCACAAAACAGGAGAACTTAGGCACAGAACTTGTCTGTTCCACACGCGGCCAAGAAAACGCACATAAATGCTTTGGCAAATTACACAAGTTTAACTCTGCTAGCCAGAGAGATATGCATGCCGTTGGAAGGATATACACAATATTCCTAAAAAATGCTGCCCTTATTCGCGTTAGGTTTGCGTGCCACCCATTTTAGTGAACATCTAACTAGACTTCAATTATTTGTACCCATAATTATAAATTACCTAGCTCACATTATGTTTGTTTAATTAATTATCTTCAATGACTTTTTGCTGCGATAGGCGATAGGCCACTTGCTGGCGTAGGGAACAACAACCAAGTGTCACAGAATGAAGTAAAATCGATAGATTAAGCAGTCCACAACAAAGTTTTGGAACCTCAGAGCATTTTAAGCGTCTCAAACTGTGTCCTTCAGTGTTGTCCTCAAGCGTTTGTTACCAGACACATTACTAAATAAATATGGTAGCTATATCAAGAACTCCGAGTGCCATTTACGACCCTAGATCGACGGTCACAATCCTCGCACAATTAAACCGTTCAACGGCCATTTTGCTGCCACAAGGACTGTTAGAGAAACCCTAAATATCTCGACATGTTTGGCCTTCGGTGCATTGAAAATATGCTTCATGGCGATTCTAACCCTAAGGGAACGGCGGATGGTCTAGAATGAAAAACAGGTGCGTTATCGACAAAAATATGTTTTTTATTTTTTGTTTTTTGTTTAAACTTTCTGTTGTGATATTTCCTAAGATAGTTTAGCCATAAATGCAAAAATGTTCCCGCCGCTGGCTAATGAGTTACAAGGTGAGCTTGAAGGCTCTGCCGGTTGAAGTTCTTCCCATAGCCGCTAGATCGTGTATGCTGCATGCTGAGATTAAGCCAAACACAATCGCTCCGTGGCGCCGAATAGGTTCAGAGCATGTCCATGAAACGTAGCCCTCGTCAGCAACACTGCCATTTCAGGTGGCCTTCGTAGTCTTTGTGGTCCCCCCCCCCCCCGGCGTGATGTGCAGAGCGTTGAGGTGGGGTGTCTATCAGTGGGTCGATGCTTTTTTGGGCTTCATTTGGGCGTTGCTTGCTCCTCACTCCTGTGCACAGTGTGACGGCGGGTCGTCATCGCCTAGAGCTTCCACCAGCGTACTGGCAGAATCCAACTGGCGTTTATGTCCTTCCATGTGTGAACACTGCGGATGCGCTTTGCGTCTGCAGTGAAACCGCAGTTCGGCTTGATCTAGAAAGGAATCCACGGTAATCCTATATTTAATGGCAGTCTTGTACAGTTTTCCGGCCACTACCAAGTATATGCGACACGTGGCAAGGCTTGCATTGCTTACGATAAGCGTTTGAGCCCCCACCTCGTGATTATCGATGGTGAATATATCATCCACGTCGATTTACCGGTTTACCTTATTCGTCGTAAATAAAGGCGCGCTTTCGGAAATCCTGGGAGTAGCTAGGCCTTGACTTTATAGCAGACCTTTAGCGATTGATCGGCATTAAACAAAGCGTGCTTTACTAGACAGACCAAGTTCATTTATTTCGACCAGTGGAATTGCTTGCATTGCGTATATTGAGCTGCAGCGTTATATATATATATATATATATATTTATATATATATATATGTAACGTTGCAGCTCAAAACACATAAGGCTTGCAGGTCCACTGGTTGAAATAAAGAAACTTAGTCTGACTAATATAGAACGCTTTGTGCAAGGACAAATAAAAAAAACAATATATATATATATATATATATATATATATATATATATATATATATATATATATATATATATATATATATATATATGTCGTTGAAATTCGTATAAGACGCTGAGCGCTAGATACGTTGTGAGAAGTTTGATGCCGTATTCGGTTGAAATCACCTTGCTGTTTTCGTCGAGTCGACTGTGAACCGATACCGCACTACCCCACCCACGAACGAGCTAGGCGGGCGTATGGACGAGCGAGAGCCAAAAGAAAGCACCAAGTGAAGCTTGAGGGTGAGTGAATTAGATCCGAGGCATCAAATAGAGCTTCGGCAGGCACCTGAACAAAACCTCATGATGCCCAGCCACCTCGAGCTTCACTGAACTCCCGGACGGATCGCTCGGCCGATCAGCACACACAGAACCACAACTGTGCACACATCAACTTCCGTGCAAGCCGCCAGGAAGTAACAGCGATGATTATGGTGCTTACGGCGTATGATGCCCTATGATGCCCCCCTGTACTCTACTGTTCCCGTCGACACTACAGCTTCGTTCGTAGGGGGGGTGGTGGTAGCAGCATGTGACTGTACGGCCATTGCACGACGGGACATGCACAGTGGCCCGCCTCCGCCCCAGGCAGATAGATACCTCTGCAGATACCGCTTGCTTGCGCACCTGTGGGGCACCACTCGGGGCATACTCTGAGCGTTCGGCGTAGGCCTCATTGTATTCAGTAGCGTCAGTGGCATCAACTCAAAAAATTCGCGTAGCGACCACGACTCTGCGGCGCGGATCATCGGCGGTCGCCCGAGCAAGCCTCAAGCAAGCAGACAGCGCAAGCGAGTGAGCGAGTCTGCTATCGCAACGCCAAAAACCTAAAGTTTCGCGGGCTGACCCCTGACAGCCAAGATTTAACGTCGACGGGACTGCTTTTCGCATTGCTTCATAGACGGACATGCCCCATAAATACAAATGTGGGGCAACGGTGGGGCGGCTCGAACTCGCGCACACCTATGTGTCTCTCCTGCGACGCGCAGGCGAATGCAGCACGCCACCGGGCTCGACGATGTCAAAAACCTGAAGAAGGCTGTCTTTCGTACATCGTCACACATTCGGCCATTCGACGTCGACGCAAAACGTACACAACTGGCAGTCCCAAAAAAAAACGCCACGATACAATTGCGAGGCTACCGAGGCAACCCGCCGTTATCCTACTTCGTACCAGTTACTAACTGTCTGGTTAGTTAACTGACTAACGGCGAGGACGTGAACTATCTGCGTTCGGTCTTGGCCGAGCGAGCGAGCGAACAACCGACGTGTAACCACGGCGCGTTATTGTTTAGCGGGAACTAAAGGCGTCGGGCAGGTTGAACCTGTCCGTCGTAGTATTAGTACGGTTCATCGTTGTAGCCGCGCATCTTCTACGTATGAGCGGTGAAGTCCAGGTAGGCAGATGAGCCACGTAAGCTAGCTACGGAGTTCGATTATCTAACATGGGTGGAAACGTTGCGGTGACGCCGGCCGCCGTTCAAAGGCGACGTATGATTATGCCGACTTTGACGACTTCGGCGGCCTAACAGCGAGCATTTAGACCGATCGCGCAGGATACGCCGTAAATTGTACCACCGTCTATCTGTCTGTATCGAGCCTAGTCCGTAATTATTGACGGCTATCAGGTAGCTGTCAAACAAAAAACAAACGCCGATAACAACAGTAATAATAATAACAATAACCTAATAGCACTATTACTGATCGTCATCGACAAGAACCGCATCAATCGCCATAATAATAATACGAGTATGTGTCATTGTCGTCGTAAGATAATTAACAGTTAATTAGTTGCTCGTAGTTTTCGGTCGATATCAACGGTTTTGGTGTCGGTCTGGTAACGTAGCGAAAGTGTGCATGTGTAGCTATGAGCAAAAGATCGAAAGATATATATATATATATATATAGAGAGAGAGAGAGAATTCAAGTGGTAGATAAGTAGAGGTCAACAAATGTTGCGGGTTCGATTACGTATTAGACTATACTGTCTCAGCTGTGCTTGTCCTAGAGGACCAAATCGAGGAAATTGTTAGTTAGCCAGTATATATAAGCTGACTACATATGATACCTCTCTTTCTTTCCGTTCGTATATATCTGTGTGAACATCTCTCTTCTTAGGCGCGGACGACCTAGGATTAGAAGTGATTCAACCTCTTCCGCCGAGCGCTCCTGTCGTTTTATGGATTTCTGCTAAACGTAACGTCTCGTAGTAGTAGTTACAGCAGCAAAAATTGCGCCTATTAGCGATGGCAGCAGTAGAAGATGTTGTCATTACTATTGGTTGTTACTGTTGTTGTCGTCATTGTTGTTGTTGTTGTTGTTTTCTTGTTGTTGATGTTGTTGTTGTTCTTCTTGTTGTTGATGTTCTTCTTGATGTTGCTATCGTTGTCATATCACTGGTAAAACAAAACGCAGTAGTAATAACACACACACTTAGAACCGACGCCATAACGTAACAGTTGGCCACTGTTAGTCGTCCAGCCGTTGCGGTCGAACGTCTGCAGCCGCTGGACGAGCGACGAGACGCTCGCCATTTGGACGGACGCCGCTCATCGTGAACTCGAGGCGTCCGTCTCTTCCTAAGAAGTAACCGAAACGACGCGCCGGCAACGCGTCGCTCGGAGCCCCCCCCAGATCTGCCACAGAACTGGCCGCGGTTACCACCACCGCGCGGCTTTACATCCGCTAGATGATTGCCTGCCGGCCTTGCTTCTGCTTCGTCGCTTTCCGTCATCATTTCCAAAGAACGTGGACCTACCTGGATCAGGTCCCGGATCATGTCCCGTTCGTCTGACCGAGACGGACTGCGTAGTAGGTCTGCTGCTCGGTTGATCGGTTAGTTCCTGCGCGATCACCGCCGGTGATCGGTCACCTCGCTAATAGCATGTCAAACGGCAAACGTACGGAGTAGTACTCAAACGAACGGACTTCAGACGAAGTAGTAGTAGAAGTTGTTGTTGTTGTTGTTAGCCTTAACCTCAGCCTAACGTCGTCTTCGTCGTCGTCATCATCATCGTCGACCGGTTACCGTTGGTATTACGAACCATTTGGCTACTTGTTGCTGAACTGTATTTGATGTTGATATTGTTGTTGTTGTTGTTGTTGCTATTTTTGTTGTAGTTCCTGTGGTCCTCGATTGTGTTTGTCTATTTGTGTGAATGTGTGTATATGTGTGTGTGTGTGTTTGTACATGTGCGATTATGGCTGTTGCCGGTGGCGGCGGCGCCGCCACTCATGACGCTTCTGGCAGTGGTTTTTAGTCGGATGGTGCTTTTATGTCATCAATGTCGCTCGGATATTGATCCGTTCTCGAGAATTTTCAATTTTCGGACTATCGGGATATGTTGCTCAATTATGTTGCTACCTGCTACCTGTAAGAAGGCCAGGCAGGCAAGCAGGCACACAGACAGACAGATAGACACAGGAAGGAAGAAACGAGGCTTTTGTTAGATAGCCGTCACATTTACTGTCTCGCTCGGGTCCGGACGAAGCGCGTAGTTCCTGCTAACTAGTGAGATGGAGCTGGCGCCCTTTTTTTCTGTTGGTGGCTGCGGTTGGGAGACCTATTGTTAACTGTTGTTAGATATCTCACACTGCTTAGTATGGTTCGAGGCTTCGTTTTCACTGATGTTGCTGTTTCTGTTGCTTGTATTTTGGTTTTCGTTGTTATGCTTTATAATATTTAAAAAAAACCAACCAACCAACGTAACCAACCCGTATAAATGAGCAAGTGCGAACGAAACGCTCACCCAGTTTGCGCGCACACAGCAAGTAAGTCGTTGAACGTAAATGAGTGTATATTGGGTAAGCGACGTCCTCTCACCTGCATTTCGCCGTTGGTCCTTACCAAGGTCCAGACTAAACCTAGCGTACTCATGTCTCCCAGGTAAAATACCTGTACCAACTCGGCTTCTTATGTCCGCGGAAATTGGAGATCTAGCACTGATGCAGTCCCCTCGTCTCAGTTTTCTTAGTGTTCATTAAGGAAGCATAACGCATTCGACATATAGCACTGTACATTAGATGACTATTTTAACGATCAGTAGTACCAGACATCTCTAACCTTGGCATCAAGCTGCGGTTATACATACCTTAAACATATGTCTCTCAGTTTGCAGGTACAGACGTAAGCCGTAATAGCCTGAGTCGAGGAACAACTCACTCAAACCGTAGCGCGGAGACCAATTAAAGCTCTACCACTAATAAACCCTGTCTAGTTTCGTCTATTGCTAGAGGGTTTCAATCGGAGCCGATACGCTTTGTCGTGGCTTTGCGAATCTGCCGAACCCAACGGAGAAACACTTCTAGAAGAAGCTGGTTCTCACCCTGTACACTCATTTGTATATATATATATATATATATATATATGCGTGTAGGTATGAATGCGTCTGTGCATCATGGTGCGAGGATTCGTGTAGTAGCACTTCACAGCAATTCTGAGCAATGCGTCCGATCGGCCACTTTGAACTGGGGGGAACCGAAGAAAGAACAACTCATCAATGAAGTTCGTCGAAGTCCATTAGAGAGCAGTCCGGAGTCCGAGAAAAGTTGAGTCTGAGTGGCTTCCGCGCAAGACGGCGGCCTATTAGCCAACTTAGTCAAAGGCTACCCGAAAGGGTTTCGTAACGAGGGCAGCGTTTAGAAATTGCCAGCTGTACTATTTGTACGGGGCATAAAGGCCAAGGCGAGCTCAGTAGTTCTTCTACTCTTTAATTCGCTCCGTGGCTGCTTGCGTTTTGTCGATTTCAGCTTGATGACTAAACGATTCTGGCTCTGTGCCTCGCGTATTGCGACGCAAACTGTACGCATGTGATTAGGCAACACACGATTACATCGGTACCGAGTTATCCGTAGATGCTAAGTGTAAATTTGCTCGTGGTTCTTGCTGTGTTCGTTTGCTATATAGCTAATGTGTGTGTGTGCAACTAGCAAAGTTAGTTTTAAAAAGATTAAGTAGTGATCTGATTCAAGGAGAGCCAACACGTTTCGATTTTCATAATTAAGTGATAGGGCTATACGTCTCATTTGTTAGTTTGCCCTTCGGAAGAGCGCTGCACAGTCTCGAGTTCATCGGTCATGAGCGGAGCCAATGACTGAGGTGAATCCTGCCTTGACAAATCATGCTTCGACTAAGTTATGCTTTGACCACGTCGAACAAGTTGTTATTGTGCTACCGTGCAAATTGTAATATTGTGTCACGTTATGAGCCAAACCGTGCGTGCCAATTAATTCTAGTCAAAACAACGGCGATATCATACCACCATAAGGGCCTGTGTGATCTCATTGGCCCGCGTGTAGAAAAAAAGACGCATCATTTTATGGATATTTTATGCTATATATATATATATATATATAAGCCGCTGTTTCAATACAGCTATCTTTTCTTCCAAGTGTAGTCGTTTTTTTTTTGTATAAACATAAAATAGAGTTCTTCAATTAATTCAGTCATGCAATTCTAAGCAGTAGCACCATTATATTCTACCTAACGACGACTGTAGGATGACGATTGCCCATACCCTAGCTACAGGTAGAGTTCTAGACGTGCGTGTCAAATCAAATACACAATTAAATCCCTTAAATCGGTCGGTTTTATACGCTGGACATCGTCTATAATGTCGACAAAGGGTAGCATAGCAAATTGTTGTTTTTTCATATCAAATGGTCACTAAATATTATTAGCTATGTCGCTCTTCTTCTATATCACTTCCGATCGCAAGAGACGTCGCTAATTACATAGCGTACAAAGTCGTCAGCTTCGATTCCAACGGATATGCTAAGATGAAGTGTGAGTGTATGGAAGCTCCATCAGCATTCGGACTTACCGGGCTAGCGGAATATCGTTTCATATTGGAAATCCGTAATACGTTCAGTTTTAGACCGTGGTTGCTCAGTTCCACAGTCGGTGGCTGAGGCTTAATTTAACGGCCACTTAATCGGTGAAACGGACTGAGACACTGCATAAGCCCTCTTATCTCAAAGTGGATCCGAAACGAAATGAATGCGTTTATTTGGTTGATTGGCGCCTTCCGACGACGCACTCTCAGAGCTCAATAATGCACTGCTCGATTGCATTTTGCATGAAACGAACATTTGTTCAATGTTGAATGTGAGCTCGTCATGTGTCAATTGAATGAAGTCTGTGAGGCATACGTTATCGAATAGCTTGTTAAGACGTTTGAGTGCTTTAGGGGCACACATTCGAATTTGACTTGATGTATTACTAGCTTGGGGGAGAGGAAGTCTATTGGTATAAATATATATATATATATATATATATATATACTCATTAGGTAATACTATACCCACTAAGTGCATTCTGACTAAAGGCGAGATTCGCATTTAGTGCGTTAAAGCGTTTACGTTAAGCTTCTCAAAAGAGAAGCATTAACTGTCAGTAAGGATTAATCGAACTTTGCTATGCAATCAAAATCGACAAAATCAGTGTATCAGTCACGAATCATTTAGGAATGATAAAGTAAAATTATTGCGAGTTGACGCTGTATACATTTCTTAATCAGCTTTCGTCAGAACTACAAAGGAAAACTATGTTCTTCAAAACAGTCTTGATTCGACGGCCCACGAACCTCAATCTGTTGTACTTGATGATACACAAAACTACTTACTTTGTCTCTATTGGACATGGACACAGCCTACCACATCGAAGATAGCGTCCACAATACACCAGTCTAACGGCGATGATATTTTGGTGACATATAATTTGTCATTACATGTAACAGTCAGAGACTTTTTTTTGGTACTCGTTGAAATGCAATGTGTTGTTACCTTGTCGTTTTTAATTCGAGACTGTCCTTTATCCTCTACAGACTTGAAATCGCCGTGAGGGATATCTTCAGCGCCCTGAGGGCCGGCCGAGTTGAGATAGAATCTAGGGTTTCCTGAATCCTAGCCCTTCTGGCAGCATGGCCGCTGGCTAGTGAATAAACCATAGCCAGAAAATTCGGGGGTCAACAGCGGGATCGAACCCGGCCACACCCCGGTAGTTAATAGCCATTACTAGCCCCCGCCACCCCCCCCCCCCTGCTAAACCACCCAGCTACCATGTGTCGTTACTTATTGGTGGCAAAGCCGTCCTCTTGGAAAAGATCGATCGGACATCTTTCCCCGTTGTCTGTTAGTCTGACTGACAGACGGTTGTCACACTGTTATCAGAAGTAGTAGTAGTAGTAGTAATAATCGTTGTGAGGGCTGCTGCTGCTGCCCTGCGCCCGCCCTGTTGGAAGATGTCAGGCCTGCTGACCATGGCGACCAAAAGTGGTCAATTAGTTTGCTTGCGTACGTTGCCTGGTTACCAACGACGGACGACAGACTCATCCGTCTAACCCGAGAGATTTACGTCGTTACGCCGTTGTGTGGTCGGATGCGCCAGTTTGCGCAGCTGCCACCCTCGGCGGTGGCGGCGGCGGCCGCTTGGAGCCTGTTGGGAAGAGGCAGCAGCAGCATCAGCACCCGCCGGCACAGATCCCAATCCAATCTGATGATGTCGTTTGTCGTCACGGTGGGCACTGTGCGCTAGGCGAACAGCAGGCGAGCGCAAATATTCCCACTCGACAAGAGCCTCCAACGAGGAAGACGATGAGGCAGGCGGCGATGATGATGATGATGCTGCTGCTGGTGGTGGTCATGATGATGATAATGATGGCGGTGGTCGTAATGATAATGGTGATGGCTGTGATGGGCATGGTGATGATGATGACGATGGTACTGGTAGTGATTATAACCGTGATGATGATGGTTGTGGTGGTAATGGTTATGGCGGTGATGATGATGATGGTAGTAGTAATGATGATTATATGATTATGGCGGCGGCGGCGGTGATGATGATTATAATGATGACAGCTCAGATGATGCCTGCGTCGGCGGCAGCGGCAGCGACAGGGCTGCACCGATGTTGATTGCAGCAATGGTCAAGGCGTTCCTAGTAACAACAACGGGGCCGACTAAAGACAGAGAGCGCGGAGAGGCGCCTCTGTCTTTGGTCGGCCCCGTTGTGACACACAGCACATGGCGAAGAGATGGCAAACCAATAAACGATGAACGCATTACAGTCGTACGTTTTTGCCCTCTCCTATCTCTCCCTATCCTGTGTTTCCTTTATCCCCCCCTCTCTCTCTCTCTCTATTGCGCGCGCGTTCGTTCACTGTCTCTCTATCTCTAAGAAGCTTGCTATCGGATGTGTGTCTCTATCTCGTTCGCCTCAATGTCGGCGTTGGCGTCGGCGACGTCGTTGTTGTCGTTGTTTACTTTAGGTTGGGTGATTTTTTCGTGTTCGCCTTGTGTCGGAGCCAATTTCTCCTGAGAACTGTCGTCGTCGTCATCGCCATCGTAATCGTAATCGTTGGCATCATCATTGTTGTCGTCAACGTTCCCGTCGACAGCTTTTATGAGTCGGACAAAACAGATAGACAACACCATCCGCCAGAGATCGTCTAGGCGGAATAGTTGAAGACGGACGACCATAACAACCCGCGCGGGACAGACAGCGACTGAGTGAGCGAGCGAGCGAGCGAGTGGGAGAAAGAAAGAAAAATAGGTAACCACTTTGGTTAAGAAGAAGAGAACTAATTCGGGTGCGAAACTAGCTTTAATGCTGGCTGTTGGTCAGTGACACTGCTAACGAATAGCGAATTTTTGGCACACTGATAGACGTGGAGCAGAGGGCTACTCGAACAACAAACAGCCAGGGCGGGAACATTAAACTATACGTGTAGTATATGCTCGTATATATAGGGCCGGCTGTTGCCCTTCCTTAATGGGCGGCTCGCATTGAGCTGCTGCTGCGGCTGCTGCTGGCGAAAGGGCCTCCAGCATGCGATAACACCCTATCTGGCGTACTCACTGTTGCTAGTCAAGTTTGCGTGGTAATTAGCAGTCGTCATCGGCGTTATCAACAGGGAATAGCGGTATATATATATATATATATATATATATATATATATATATATATATATATATATATATATATATATATATATATATATATATGACAAGTAGGGTATATACTTAATAATAAAATAATAAACTAAGTCGGTCTAGAACTATATATATATATATATATATATATACTAGGTAAAGAGTTTTTCAGTAGGGCAAACATAACTTAGTAAGCTTAGACCATACATGTGTTTGTATGCAATGTTTGTATGAGTTAGATTAATAAAGAATGAACGTTCTAAGTCAAGGCGTTCCCAGCGTGCCACACTGTGATTGCAAAAACATAGCAGAATTATTTTAGTTAAGCTCCCCTACCCAGTAACTACAGAGCGATGGACTTCTAAGCACACTGTAAAACGATTATATAGATTTTTTATTACTTAGATTACTATTATGATACCTACGAGACATAAATTAGTTAAATGTGGACTAAAAGTTGATAAAAAGAAAATATGGTAGGTTGAATAGTTGATTGATTGACAAACTGGCTTTCTTACCAGACGGCCCAGGTATTAATATACACACATTATTGCTGCGGTTTTATTAAATGTATATACCGTATATACGTTATTATATAAATGTATTATATGACTGCGTTTTTATACATAACGCAGCTACAGAATCAAGTAATATAAACGAGCAAGGCATCAGAAGTTGAAACGGCTAATGTTGGCTGATTTGAGCTGATTCCGAAGCTTACGGGGCACTAGAAGCAGTTTTTTCAGACTAGAAATTAATCGAATATATCTGGCCATATTCTGCACAATAATGGTGGAACCTGTCGGCCACCTTTAAAGGCAATAAACAGAGATTACAAGGCTTGTACTGATTGCTCCCCTGACTGTCTTCTTTTATCTTGTAACAATCTTAACAGCTGCCAGGGTTGCTTTCCATTATACATTCCATTATATATATAATATGTATGCAGCAATGTATAGGTACTGTGCATATGTATATGTGTATGTATATATATATACCTAAGCATATGTATGTGTATATAGCGGGAGTGAAATCATGCCTCCAGTAGGCTTAATGACGGCGGGCCGAGAATGTGAGGACAACAACAAGAATGCCTTTATGGGGACCCTGCTGTAAATGGGCTTCTTTTATGACCTTCCGCCTCTGCCTCTCTCTCTCTCACGTCACTTAGCTTCTTTCTCTCTCTCTCTCTCTCTGGCTAGTTTTCCTTCTACCGCTGTTTTTCTAGTTCGTACGCCATAGGGGATAATAGGGAAACGAAGAGGAGCTGGTGGAAGAGCGAGCACGGATCCGACAACAAAGACCATAAGATATGGAGGAAGCAATGTGAGTCGTTCTCTCATGCGCGGGCATACGGCCCGGCAGGCGGGTCATCGACAAAAGCAGCCATAACCAGCTACCGCCGTTGGCGCCGTGTTCGTTGTCATCGTCATTATATAGCGCCACACGAGCGCGGCGTCGACGACAACGACAGCAGCAGCCGAGCGGAGCGGAACAAGGAAAAATGGAACGAGCTAAACGAGGCGGCCAATAACCCCCCACCCCATTCCCCCTGGAGAGCGGGGCGATGGGGCGACTATGACGCCCATCGGCGTATGAGGTCTTCGGGGGCGGTCAAGGGGTGCTGGCGTTATCCTACGACCCATGGTCTCATATTATCCTCTTCCGCCGCCGACGCCAGAAGGAGATTAAACTGATGACGAAAACTAGGCAGCAGAAAAAGCAGAAGAGGAAAACGAAGAGAAACTGGAGGAAGAAGGGGAAAATGAAGAAGGAGGAGTAAAAAAAAAGATAAAGAAAAGGGGCGGACAAAGAGAAGGAGTACAAAAGGAGAGCGGTGGAAAAGAGAGCCTAAGAAAGGAGAGCGGCGGAGACGAAGCAGAAGGTACTAACAACGACGACGACACAACAATACAACAACAACGACAGGCTGCGATCAGAAGAACAGGCATAGAGATTCTTGGGTCGAGGGGGTGATGATGATGATCGGGGTGATGGAGCGAGCCCCGAACGCCCGCGCCCATCAGGGAGTTCAGGGAGAAAGTGCCAAGAAAGGCGCTGACCCACGGGAATGGACGAATGCGAGCTGCGAGCGACCAGTCTAGGCTGGCAGGCAAACAAACAACCAGGCTGGGGGATGTCGTTACGAAGCGGGAAAAAACATGTCGTGTTAACGACACTAGCCGTCATTTTTAGGACTGTCGCTGCTGCTATCTGTTGGCGGGGTAGTGGCGAGGGTTGGGGGTTCGGGGCGGTGACATCGTGTCGACGTCAACGCCGCCGACATAACGCCGTTGAGCTACGCAAACAAGGCCAAACAAACACCTCTTATAGTAGCAACAATGCCCTTTTACTACGGGAACGTCTATTTCTATTGGTGGTACTACTACGAAGGCTACTAATGGATGCACATACGGTTGGCGCCCTAGATAGCTAGCTGGTCGATTAGGCGGCAGCAGCAGGAACAGCAATAACAGCATCAGCAACATCTGCAGTAGCTAGAGAGACGTAGCCGTTCGCAGGGGTGTTTGTAGCTGTTCTCGTTGCATTCGGTGCCATGTCGACAGCATCCGTTCATGGATGGTGTTCCGAATGGCGGTATGGCTGGGATCAAGCGCGCTAGTGCGAGCACGCTTCCTCCATTTGCCTCACCGGGGAGCTTTTTGTTTGCACGCGGGAAGCGAGCGTTGTCACGTCGGTGTTATTTGAATGTATACATATGCCCGCTTACACTAGTACATATAAAAGCATCTCTCTTTATATATATATATATATATACATATATATATGTTTTTTAATATATATAGCCAATGTGCCTAGCGGGCATGTATTGTGACTATCTCTCGTGTCTATTTTGATGAGGCTAGGCTGAGACTACTTTCCACGCTGCATGTCAAGATTCCGACGCTGTTTGAGAAGGACAACGACCTGCTATCACTGAAGGACAGGTTTCATAATGTGCCGACTTTACTGGTCAGCTGCCTGGTTTGAACGCCAGGAACACCCAAGGTTTCAAACGCGAGAGAGCAGAATTCGTGGGAATACCCTATGGATAAGTGTTTTCTCGACTTACAGGTCTTCGCAAGGTGGGCTGCATAATCAGTTTTGGTTGCGCCGCCACTGATCATAAAAGGGGCTAGGAAGTCGGTAACGGTTGCTTTCCCAAACCAACATTTTGTCTCGCTCAAAGAATGTAAGTGCCATCCTATCTAAACGCCTGCCGTCCCCCGCGCAGAAGTCGGGGGGTTCAAGGATGCAAGGACGACCGCATGGCATAAGAGCTCTGCTGAGGGTCTCATTAGTAGCAGCACATCTGAGGCGTTGTCCTGACGCGCTGATGGGGGGCGCTGATGTTACACAATAGGCTGTGATGTGGGGGCAAATTGGCACACCTAGTAGCTCCAGATCCAGGTCTCGGAGTGACTGTATAATAGGGGCCACATGGGTAGGGTCAAAGAGGCATATTTCGCATTTGGCCGGATTTAACTCCAACCCAGGTATTACACTGAAGTTAAGGACCCGTCGAATGTCCTCAGCTAGTGTGAACGTTTTTTCTTAATAGGCCGTCGTCAAGGTACTAAAGTTTCAGCGGGCGCTTGAGGACATCTACTGCATCCTTGAAACCCAGACAAAGCAGGGATCCCTAAAACTAAGAGATCCCCCTGCTGCAGTCCGGTGGCGGACGAAATCACTTGCTCAGGCAGGATAAATGGAAATTATGCTGATATGGCAGTCCGCCGTAGTATAATAGATGAGGGGTAGGAATGCAACAACCTTCATCGTGATTGTATCTTATACTGTTAAAAGCGTTTCTAAAATCGAGCTTCATAAGAACTCCTAGGGGTTCGCGCGAGTCAAGGAAAGCACGAGCTGCGTGAATGACTACTTCGGTTCCAGCCGGCGTCGCAAATCCCACTTGGTATGCACAAGTTGCATAAGAAACAACGGCTCTAATGTGGTTGCATCTCTGCGGCGAGCCTGCGTAGCGCAAACGAACACGCAATGGCACGTACTGATCCGTCTTTTTTTTACAAAGGACAAATAGTCTTGCGTCAAATAGCAACGGCCGAAAGGGTGCCTCAAAAAGGGATGTCCACGACCTTTGCCAGCGCGAAGAGCATGTGGCGTCCTTCGAGGGACGGGGAAAATTGTCTATTAGCAACCGGGGTCTCCTTAAGTCTAGCTCTGCGGCGGAATTTTTGAAAAAGAATAGCCGCCTGTCTTCCTTTGTCGTGAGGGCAGAGGGGTTCTGGTCAGTGTCGGCCATTCTAGGTTCTCGGAAGCTAATGGGTGTTGCTCTCACAAGGGTCTCACAAGGCCTCTCTATGGTCAATGCCCGTCGTTATGGTATCTGTAGATACAATAGGTCTGGCGGCACCAGAAACGTCCCTTCGGAGAGTTTAATAATGGACTGGCGCACGGTATCATTTCTGAATGGTTTGGGAGTCGAGATGCGAGATTGAGAAGTGGCAATCACGTCTGACAGGCGCTTATCACGAGAGAAACTGCAAAGATTGTTGCCGATGATGATTGAGTAAGATAAAGCATCGTTGCGTGCGCGGGGAAGGCGAAGGACCACGGGCGCAAAACGGAAACGACTATACATGGTTCAACGTCGTTATCAGATGAAACTGCTGAGAGTACACTGCTGAGAGTGGATGCATAACTGACTGTGTGGCGACCTTGTGGCTGTGGCGCGACATGTCGGCGTTAGTAAACGTTGCCACACAGTCATCTATGCATGCGTTCAATCTCGACATGCCCGCTGAAAAATCTTAATTACTACGCAATCATAGATCGTCATTTTTGATCGTCATGATTTTGAGGTAGTTAGTGTGTAGCTAGTAAAAGAAGTTTCATGTTTGCCAATTCTCTTCTAAACGACCATGTCACATCTTGTGGCCGGCCTTATATGTCCTTCAGAGGAAGCAGAATTTTTTCAGGAACACGACGATGTGCTTAGTGTAGGAGGACTGATTGCCTCGCAATAGGACATTTTATGCTCTTATGTCGGGAGACAACACCAGTGTCACAAATTGTAGTAATTTCACTCTCACTTCGAAACAAGACTTCTCAGAGACCATGTTACATTAGAAAACATATCTGCGTTAATGAGCCTTACAATTCTTATTATTGATTTTCAAAGAGTCCTGTAAAACCTTGTATATATATATATATATATATATATATATATATATATCTATATCTATACGCGTTATGTACATAGACATATGTAGAAGAAAACGATAACGACAACAACAACCATTTTTGCCACCAAGACAACAATAACAACAACAGCAACAACAACAACAACAACCACAGCAACAACAACAACAACAACAATGACCCTGATCTCGTAGCACATTGGCGAGTAGTAACTTCAGCGTAGTCAATATCTAATGAAAGTAATTATTAATTCTACCCCCGAACGCCCACAAAGTGAAGTCGCAGGCGGCTAGAACGCAACTGCACAGAGAGAGAGAGAGAAAGAGAGCGCGCACAGCAAGGCTAAGCAAATCATGATTCGTTCATCGTATCATAGCTGCTCCACCTTCTGGCGTTGAGCCGGTCATTCGTTTTCCAACAAGCTTTACGGCGACGTCATTCATCATCATCGTCACACACACAGTCACAGTCGATAACAAATGCGTGTCTGCTTGAAGCAGCAGAAGAATAAGAAGAAGGAGAAGAAGAGGTGGTCAAAGACGAAGACGACCCACTTCATGAGCCTACGGCGACCCACGCACGCGCGTTCGTTCGAACGGACGAAAGGACGGACAATGGTTGTCAATGGGTGTCTCCGTCCGTGGTCGAACCCGTCACCCTGGTGGGCGTCCCGGCCAGTGCCAACACCGTCAGTGGTCGGTCAGTGGTGGAGGCGCTAAGGAGCTCGCCGAACGATCAATCGATGGATTGATTAACAAACGATAAGCCGTACGCCGGTGACGTGCTGATAACGACAAAGCCGGGGCTGTGGCGGCCGCGGCGGCTGCGGTGGCAACAACGACGACTAATTCAGCTAATCTCTTCTACTTCTCTGGCAGCGTTGTTGATCTTAGTAGCGTATCGATATATCTGTCTATCTATCTATCTATTCGCATATATTTTGTCTTGTTAGCTTTTTTCATCGAGCTACACTGACCTACAGAGTGTAGGGCAACGACACAGAGAAAGCCACACACAGAGAGCGAGAGAGAGAGAGAAGGGAGAAATATAGAGGGGAGAGAGACAGAGCAAAACACGTCCATAACGAATGCGAAGCACGAAGTAGTTGCTGCGTTGAAAATATGATGCGTACATTGTGCATTGTCTTTCATCGATCACTCTCGCTTTCTCTTCATATATATATATATATATATATATGTGTCCAAATACCATTTATCTTTCCGAGCGCCCCCCGCTTCCTAGCCCGCTAGCTGCTGAAGTGATACGTCATAGAGAGATATACGTATATAGATGTAACGGGAAAGCCCCAGAAAGAGGAGGTACTGGCACACCTTAGACGAACGCACGATGCCTGTTATCTCTCAATGCAACTTTCTTTGTAGTACTCCTGACTATCATCGACACCGCTACGATATATCCAACAACGACGACAACAACGACAACAACGATAACAACAACAACAACTACAACGAAAACAACAACAACAACTACAACAACAGTAACGACAACAACAACAACTACAACAACAGTAACGACAACAACAACAACAACAACAGCAACGACAACAACAACAACAACAGCAACGACAACAACAACAGCAACGACAACAACGACGACAACAACAACAACACCACCTGCAACAACTACAACAACTACAACAACCAACAACAACACTAAATGGCTTGTTGTCGCAACTACACTGTCGCGCTAACCAGCCCGCTAACCCACACTTCACGGGGCAAGATATCTCGTGTTATGGACTCATTTGAAGGGCCGTCACTCACACCACCACCGTATTGGACAGATGCTTGAAACTAGCACGCAAACTTCCGGCTAACAAAGATACGTGTTACGCGGTTGGTACGTGATTGTTCATGCCGCCAACATTATTGCTGCGGATGGTGGTGGTGGTGCTGCTGCCGCTGCTGTAGCTGCTAGTGCTAGTTACGTCATTGGGCAGTCTTCATACGACACTTCAGTACGTGTTAGATTAAGGCGGTCAAGGCAATGACAATCGTTCGCGTCTTCGACTTGCGAATTTGGCTTCTTCGGCTTATATTCGTCCTCTTCTGCTTGCTCTCCTGTTTGCTTCGGCATGGCAGGCCGATGAAAAATTGCCTTTTTCTGCTTTGTGGCTTCGTGGAGAACCGAAGTCGACCAGAAATTGTCTCGTATCCATGATGGTGGTGGTGGTGAACTCTGTAGCTCAATGAAGAACAGCAGCAGCACCAGGAGAAGATAGCAGACATCTTCCAAACGCAGAGGATAGGGAGAACACGTTGTCGCAGTCGAATTGCAGGGGCGGCGACAACAACAACAACAACAATATTAAACAAGCTGCAGGTGGCTGTCTAATGCAGATGCTGGTGGTTAACACGGACAAAGGCGTACGGAAAACCAGAGAAACACAGCAACGAAAGAACAAAAAGAACGTGCGAGACAAAGACAAACAGAGAGGTGGAAAAAAGACGAGTGAAGAAAAAACGAAGACATTGGTCTGAGTGATGGTCAAGCTCTATGAACAACACAGATCCTCAAACGCGGGCATAAGCAGGTAGAGACGGACGGTCCGGTTCACCGCCGGCTAATCAGGAGCACTGTCTGTGCCACACGGCAACACAGTGACGCTGAAGAACACAAGCGTGAATGGTGGCATAATAAATCAACTGGCTCCTCGAATGAACGGATGTGGTCATACGCCGTTGTCAGATCAAAGCTAAATAAATACAAATCACATTAACGGTAATGATTAATAGGCTATCTGTACACACCTATATATATATATATATATATATATATATATATATATATATATATATATATATATATATATATATATATATATATAATTTTTCCTGTGGATTTGCTTCGGTGAGTATTTGAGTGGTTTTATTTTTTCTGTACATATAATTGTAGAAGATCGTAAAGAAATACATTTTGTGATGGTTCGGCACAAGTAAACTAGCTGCCGAATTGTTTTATTAAGCTTAAATTAATTATTTTTAATCAATGTTGTAAACGTGGGCGACGTAGGTGTGATTTCTGTAAAACCGCTGTCTACAGACAATTAATTCATGTGATCAGAATGAAATGCGAATTGATTTTAACAGAAAGGACGGTTTTCCTCGCCGTCGTACGGCCGAAATTTAGTTATACCAACAGTTAGTTACTCGGCAACGTTTTCTAACAGGTAGTGAAAGCATGATTGCGTAATTTTAAAGATACATTTATTTTTTCGTTACCCGTACATAAAGAGGAATATTCAATCTCACAATGAGTATTTCTTCGTATAGGTAAAGCTACAACGTTGCAAATAGTAAAATACGGCCTTAGGGTTTTATTTCAACACATTTTCAACGTCGACATCTGCTCGTAGTGCTAGTAGGTAGGTGGGCTCCTAAAGACTGCTGTTTTGTTGTTCATTTCATGCATTAAGCTAGATGTTCTGCGACGAGGCATAAGGCCGGATCAGGATGCGCTGTAGAGCGTAACCAAATATCGCCGCGACAAAGAGAGCAAGAATCACGTGCAATTGAAAGCAAATTGTACGTCGAAGCACCAGCTTTCAAACGAAGCCCAGTCAAGCAAACATTTACTGCATCTACTAATACTACTGCAAGCCACACACAATTAAGAATTGATGTTCATGAAGCATGTAGAGCTGAAGGATAATTATATATATATAGGAAGAAAGAAAGCCAAGTACAGAAACTATCTTTTGTCCGCAGCTGATAGCCAAACAAACGCGTTGTTGATGGGGCAAGGGACGGCATGTTCTAACCCTTCTTTGTTCAAAGCTAGCTCACTCTATGGCCCATTGCATTTTGAGAGAGCAAACGCGAGAGAAATAGAGGGGAACGATGGAAACAGCTGACGCCCCGCTCATCAAGAAACACGACACAACGAGGGTGCAACGGGTAGGCTTGGCCGGATACCGCGACGAAACCGTAATGGCAACAACAAAACGATATTAGAGAAGGCTGCGGATACCGGTGATGGCCAGCGATTGGAGCGCAACTGAGAGAGCCAGACAGTGGATAAAGCAAACGCAATGGGTACGACACGTGGCACACGAATGATTGGCGAATCGCCATGGTACAACAGCTATGGAGAGAACATTCGCTAGCAACAGCAGCTATGCCTTCATCACGACCACAAGCAGCAACAGCAGCAGTAGCGGTGGTGGTGAAGGCGTAGCTGAGGTCTGAAGGCGAGACTGCCAGTTTGGGCGATGTAGTAAGATGTCGTTTGTAAGTAGGATCGAGACAGGGGCACAAAGAGCGGATTTAGAGCGAGGGGAGGATTAGAAAGCGGAGTAGTTAGTTCATTTGTTCGGCTCGTACGCGATGCTGGAGGCACCGATTTCGCTATAGTACTTTCTTTCTCTCTTTTTCGCGCTCTCTTTCACTCTCTCTCTGGTGAGTTGTCGTCGTTTGCTTCTCTATTGTGAGTCTGGATTTTGCGGCTTCATTTGCCGTCCGTATAGGTAGAGGCCGGTTCTAACAAACAGGGCTAGTGGTTATTTGTATCACTTTAGAAGCTCTTTTGTCGGCTGCCGGAGCTGCTGTGGTGGTCATCCAGGATCATCCTGCGTGCCATCATGTTCATACAGTCCCAACACACACACGATCGCACATCAGCGCATACCCAGACGTAGCCCCACGTGAGATTGAATAGCGTTGTCACAAGAAGAAGAAGAGAAAGAGAAAGAGAAAAGAAAAAGAAGAATACGGTGAACAACCAGTTCCGTGCCTTAGTAGGTGGTCAGGACCGGAATCTAAAGCATGAATCTCTGACTATTAGATAGAGAGAGAAACAGAGCATGCGTATGTATCTGAGAGAGAGAAACATCGAGAAAGAGGGTGAGAAAGAAATATTGAGAGAAGAGAGACAAAAAGAAAGAGAGAGAGAGAGAGAGATTGAACGAGAAAGAGAGAAGTTGACAAAAAGGGCTGGCTGATTGCGGGACCTGGCCTTCCCGTTTCGACCGTGTCCTGTGTCCTGGTCGCTCTCCTGCTCTACTCGTTCAGTCGCTTGTCAAGTCGGTTGACTGTCGGCCACACAAATTTGTACTTCATTCCCAACTTGCATCTGATCATCTCCATCCAGGTCTGTGCGGATCGCGACACTGATCATTTCGAGCGCTGAGAGCACACAATGAGCTGGCCTCTTGCATGTTATGCTGGTAGCACGTATCAATAGGCATTCACTCCCATAGCCACCGAAACTGTAGACCGTGATGATAGCAGTAGATGTGCAAGCAGACAGAGCACGATCTCTTCTGATCACAACACAGACCTACATGCACAAACACCAATGCACACACACACTCACATCCACGTCGTAAGAAGACCTCAGTCCTCCTCACGACTTCAGCCGTCTGCTCGACCGCCCGCCCGCCCGCATTTGCATGCACACGCTATACTGCACGATATGATGAGCATCGGCGCGAACCATGCGGCGGTGAACCGCTCTCCAGCTAGCTACAATGGCGAAGAATAGCCAGTGAGTCTAAGCCGGATTAGCTGAAGCTCGAGCAGAAGCAGCAACAGCAGATTAAATGGCACACACCAGAACAGACCACATGTAGCTGGGGTAGCTAAGTAGTGTATTGATACTGTAGAGCAGACGCCGCCGCCACTGCCACTTAGGGCGGCCAAAATATAGTTCTCACCCCCCCCCCCCCCAGTGTAAAGTATACGCGCTACACTGCTGCGCGCCTTCACCAGCAGGTCTGTCACCACAGTACACTCACCAGGCCACCATCGAGCAGCGCCAGTCGCCATCACTTCAGAGCCACGTCCTCCTGGCCCAGCACACGCACGCCTTCGAGCGTTTCGGGTCTCTCTGATAGCATGGCCTGCTCGAGTGTGGAGCTTCGAACCTGAAATGTGTGGACCACAACAATTCGGTTGCTGATACGGTACGATGGCGGTAGCAGCTCTTACACACTCACTGTCCGTTCTCGAGTAGAAAGAGCAGTTGCTGATATGATGTAGTAGTGGTAGTAGTAGTAGTAGTAGTAGCGATCGTATTGTAGACTTCTGTCGGCTGGCAGGCAGCAAAATGGCAAAGAGATGCACGGTGCACGATTGCCGACGGTGAAGACCGATGAAGACTACGATGATGGCGACGAAGTCTTCGAGCTTGTTGTCTCGCTCGTTTGCAAATCTGGCCGAGACCTACGCGGCGATGGCCGCCGCCGATGGCCTCGTCATTCATCTGTTTCTCATTTGGGTTGCTTGCGCACTTCTGTTGCACGGCCGTGAGGCTCTGATGACCTGGAGGGCGGGGAATGAGGGACGGGCGGGGGGGGGAGGGGGGGTAGAAACAGAACCAGCGCGAGGATGTCTGCTGTCCGTCACAATAGGCCACCGTAGTAAGTATGTATATATATATATATATATGCAAGTGAAGTAAGTACCCTTTCAAATGTCGTTCAGCCAGATTAGAGGCGATTTGCCGATTTGGAATTAGATCAACGTCTGTTTCACCCCTTCAACCCCCTCGTCCGGTCTTGTTTCTCCATGAGCGCCTTCTCACCCCCATCTTCTGGTGTGTGCGACATTGTTTGTTCTCATTTCCTTCGTATTCTCGCTCGCTCATCTTCCTGTGTTGTCCCTCTCGCTGTAGCTGTAACGTATATTTCGGCCTATTCCCCTTTTGCTCTCTTCTTTCTACTTATTCTATGCTTATCCCTCCCTATGTGTCTCTGAAATGTGCACGTACGCATGATACCCGAGTTACTGAGAGCGTCAGAGCGCGTTCAGATGACGAATGCAAACCCTAGTAGCAACCGACCAGTCATGTCACGCGACTTCGTTAGCGAACCTGGCAACAATCTCAGCAATTAGTGACAAACAGTCACGAATCAGCATATGTATTCATCATACGGACAGGCTGTGGCGCTCTTATATATGTATACATATAGCCTCCCTCCTCCAGTACATTATTGTGGTTGCTTTATGAACGTTCACCAAACACTAGGCTTTCAAGTTATTAAATATGAAGGTTATCCAGGAATCCTAATTTTTGCTAACTGTTCTCAATAAAACTATTTGCTTTCTTGTAGCCAGCACGAGATATCTTTCAGACGGAGCAGAACACAACGGTACCTTTGGTTTCTCTACTAAACAACCAATTTTTATGATTACCGGCCAGTATCATTTCATCACGAGAGTAACCCAGATTGCACACAGACGAAGCATATAATAATTGTTTCATAGAGTCAGTATACGCTATGTACATTATTGCGCCAAGGATGGTACCCTGGGACAACCTGATTTGACATCTGCCGTTGCTGGTAGGTAGGTATTAACCGTGATTCTGAAAAATCTTTCCGACAAAACGGCCCTTATCAAATTAGCTATACAACTACCAACTGCGTATTGCGGCAGGACTTTGAGAAGCTTTGAGTGTGTGGTTTTGAAGGCAGATTTGATATGCAGCCGAATGGTTTATTTATTATTATTATTATTATTATTATTATTATTATTATTATTATTATTATTATTATTATTATTATTATTATTATTATTATTATTATTATTTGTTAGAGCAATATCATTAAGAGATGTGAATGTATATGCTAATTATTTCATGGTTTCCCTCTAGCTATTCTCAGCCCATCGGACCTAATATCGACGCGGCATTTCCTCTGCAAGCTGCCAAGAAAAGCCGCTATTATTATTATCATCTTCATTACCATCATCACTTACCAGGAGATACCAGTCTTTGCTGTCGGGTCTTAGCCTGAAGTGGGCAGGACGATGCGCAAGTTGTTTTCTCGAAATAAAGCCTTGTGCATTTGCATTTCTGAATATTTGTTCGGCGACAGTAGTTTGCATGGAGCGGAGGAGAGTGAGACTGGCGTTTTATTATTTGACCGTTTTTTTCTCCCCGTGTGTGTACCGGCCATACAATAGCACTTCAAAAAAAGACTGGGTACAGTTTCTTTTCCTGGAAGCGATGGAAGATCATGGTAAGTGGAACGCGCACGTCGTAGCCACACTTTTTATAAACGAAGGCCGGAATGTCGTCAGGGGTTGCTCTCCGTTTGTCCCTAGCAAGGCCGGGAAGATGCTTCAGGAGGATTTCAGGAGAGGCATCGGCGTCGTTCACAACTTTCACATTCTCGGGCGCTGGCCTTGACATAGGTGGGGCAACGTGCAAGCTCTGCGCTTGCAGTTCTTCATACATGAGATAGGTAGCTGCCAAGTCATTTATTAGAATTTCGGCTTGGCCGTCAGGTCTCCTGATCGAGGCAAGACTGTCCTCGATTCTCATACGTTTCTGCGCGTATTTGGGGACAGAATTGAAGGCAGTCGACTGCGCAATACTGTTCTCCTTCAAAATGCGTGCCCTATACAGCAATATCAACGCCGGCGTATTTTCTGCGTGGCAGTATTTACTTGGCGGTTCACCTGTTGATTGTCACAGCTTAGCCTGCTATCGGTTAATCTAAAGCTCTTCGAGACACAAAGACTTCAAGCAGGAAGAACCTGTAACTCACAAACATCTTGTACATGTCGTCCACGTTAGGGCAGGCTGAGAAGAATATAGTTCAGTCTGTTTCCGTCAGATTAATGATCATCTCTTCGTAGTCACCTTTATCACAGTCCCACCAAAAACCGCAGGCATCAGGGGTGATTGGACCATGCGATATGGTGAATGTGATTTGAGGATCGCTGGCCATACGCAAAACTGATACACTCACGTTATGAACTGAGTCATCATTAGCCAGAACAATGTTCAGCAAGTTCTGTCCGCGGGTGGGCGTAGTAACAGGTTGCTTCAGGCCAGATTTACAACAGAACTGAAAAAATCTTTTCTTAATTAAGAGTGCACCGTTAATCGATTCTCTAGCATGTCGCTATGACGGATATAGTACGCCAGTCAGTCCAGTTTGTCTTAGGTTGATTAGGATTGCAGATTTGTTGTAATCAATACAAAATGGCCACATAAAAAGACAGATACAGATTTGCTGATGAACGCTTTGGGCGGAAACGAGCTATCCTGTATTATCCAACCAACTTCATTCATTTCCTAACTTGGCAACTATTTTTTCAAACAGGTATTTCTAGTATAATGCGAATCGACTGGCGATTGCGACCTTTTCGAAAATGAGCAATAAATACACGGACTCCTACGATGAATTTGATTCGATCACATGATGCTGGCTTAGCTTACGTGGAGATCCTTTCAACGGCCGTCATTCGCCATGACAGTCAGGTCGTCGACATTTCGAATCTGCTGAAAAGGCTGCATAAAAGCGGCGTGTTTCGAAGCGAGTCGATCGATGCATGTCGCATCGATGTTGGCAGGTTAGTTCCCCCTTTCTCTAAATTGAGACCATTTTTTCACTTCTCTACATAGGCTCTGCATTGACAAATATAGCACGTAGATCTCATACCTGAACTGTTGTATACGCAAGCGGCATTTCAGATAGCATGTGGGCCGGATTACGTTGTGAAAACGGCCTGCTGTTAATGCCATGGGTCCAAACTCTAATGCCATGGGTCGTGGACTCGATCTCGAGAGAACATGATGTGGATTGAAGCCGATTGCTCATTGTTCCCTATGTGTAATTCAGCCACCTTTCATGAACATTTGTATGTATGACGTGTTTATTCAATAAATAGACGTGTTACTACCTAACAAAAATTCTAACGTAGTTGTACTGTTTATTAATAGACACTTGTACACATATATAATAAAATCGAACCTCTTTGCCTCTTGCATATAATCAAATAAAACTGTAACTAAGTGTTAAACAAAAATTGGTAAGCATCAACAGTTGAAAAAAAATCGAACTACTATCGTTAATCGATAGCAACCACCGCCGTAACACTTATCACAATAAAAACGCTTGTTAACGCGGGTACGTTAATACGTGTAATTTGATAATCGAGTTGATTCTCAGCCAGCATTTAACGTACACGAAACAGCTCTTGCATTGCTTCATAAGACGGACCCCACTAAACAAAAATGTGCAGCACTGGGAATCGAACCCGTGCAGCCTTGTGTCTCCTTCGGTTGCAGGGCGTACGCGAATGTAGCACGCCACCGGGCTCGACAGGTGTGATTTATACTAACTAATCTAACGCAGGCCAAATATCTCTAAGAAAATCACATCGGTTCGGTATAAAAAACCGCAGTTCCCTCTTTGTCGACAACATTGTAAAAACACATAAGACTTAATATATATATATATATATATATATATATATATATATATAAATATATATATGACAAAAATACGTGCTTTGCTTCTACTGCTGAAGCGCATTTTGATTTAATTAGATGTTCGACGACGATTACACCGACGCCAATTGGAAGCGGCGCCACTCACCGACCATCACCGATACCGCCAGCCAGTCAGCCAAATTGCGACTATGTTTGCTGACGTAGGTTCAATAGGCTCGAGATTAATCAGCTTCGTTCCGCGCGCTTTCAGTCACTGGTCACACGCAGGCTTCTGCGGTCCTGAGAGTCGGCCTGTTTCGGGCAGAACGAGAAGCTCATCAACTCTTCGCTCGATCAGCAAGGCCCTTGCTTTCGCCGCTACCTTTCATCAATTTGCTCTTTTCTCTCGTGACACATACGACCCTGTCTTCTTGTTTCTCTGCCTCTCTCTCTCCCCTCCCTTTATCGTTATCTATATATTTCTTTCTTCCTCTCTCTCTCTCTCTCGTTCCGTGTCTTAACTTGCTGGCTTTCATTGTATTAATATTAACACTGGCCAGTGAACGTCCATCATTCTCACCCACTCGTCTCTGTGTGTTCTCACGTGTGTATCTGTATGTGAGTTTCTTTCAGACAAAACAGAAGTCGGCACTGCCGAAGCAAGCAGGCGGACTCAGCCCGGCCTCGTTGGGCTCGGCGAGAAATAACGTGACCATCTGTGACCAGTTCTGTGGCCGGGCGGTGGTCATTTTGAAGCTCTTGAAAGCCGTATGTCAACCTTACCACAAGCTTCCGCCAGCTAACATGTGTGGTTGTGTCTATTCTTGTTGTATCACTGCAGTGGTTAATGCTGTTGATGTTGCTGTTGTAGTTGTTGATATAATTGTAAATGCCCTTGTTGTTGTTGTTGTTGATCATTTGTTATGCTGGTAATTTTGCCGATCTACTTGCATCGCCGTAGCCACACAGAGCTACGGCGATAACTAAAGGCAAATCCCATCGCATTATTCTGTCTTCTGCTGCTGCTTCAAAATGAAGATGGAGAGCTTCTATTTTTTTTGCGCAATGTCTTGTTGCTAGCTTTGCGCTGACTTTGATGGCGGCACGTTTACTTAAGCACTGAGTGATGCAGAGCCTCTATTTAGACGTTGGTGTAGCTGACCGAGTAATTTGTGGTTTTAGACAGCATATATATATATATATATATATATATATGTAGTAGTGTGTAAAGAACTGTCGTGATCGAACGGAGGCGTAATTGGCAAAGTGTCGAGATCAAGGAGAAGACAAATTTGCGTTGATGCTAAGGCGAAGCAGCGTTTTATTCTTCGTCGTGCATTTCTTTGCATTCTGCACGCAGACACATTGCAGCAAGGGCGCGTTTGGCTGGACTGAATCGACGCTACTGGCGCCACTGTTAGGACTGGTTTGAATCTTCATTCCATACGACCATATAGGATTATGACCTCTATTTGGTCTTTTGATGACATGCTTGAGATTGAGCGGCAAGTGACAGATTTTCTATGACGAAAACCGCGCTCGCCACAATTGGCCCGGCAAGCACGATTTTTACTGGTGTTGTTGTCGTTGCCGTCGTCGTTGTTGTTGTTTTTGTTGTTGCTGCTGCTGCTGCTGACGTTGTTGTGGCTGTCGAAGTTAGGGCGAATTGTTGTTGTTGTTGTTATTATTGTTGTCGGAGTTGTCGGAATTAGTCGAATTGTGGTTGTAATTGCTGCTGCTGCATAACGATGTTAAGAAAACATAACCATCGTTTCCCCCGTGTTGCTGCTACACTGATATCAAAACAACAACCATCACAACCACCGGAGAAGGCTCAACGACCAACGACAACATCGTCCATTAACAAAAACAGCCATCTGCTGTATTCTCATCATCATCATCACCATCATTATCATCACTATTATTATTATTATTATTATTACTATCGAGTGAGTGTCGTCAATGTCACCGTCGTCAGTGTCGTCACGAATGCAATTCTGAATAAATGTTTGGCGACAGAGAACAGAAAAGGCCAAACAATTATGTTCGACTAAACTGTATCGACACACAAATGCACCGAGACGGGCAGAGGTGAGCCGTCAGGAGATTTGCCTTTATGCGCCTCGTTACGGTGTCTGTTGCCAGAGATAGATGGCCGAGAGAGAGAGAGTGCGAGAAAGGGGGGGGCGAGAGAATGAAAAGGGGGGAGGAGGAGAAGGAAAAGCTGGCGAAGCTGTTGCTAGAAAAGTTGCTGCTTCTCGATCGTAAGGTGCTTAGAGACGACAGACCAGTTTCGTTCGGTCGTTCACGTTGGTTTGGGTCGCCACCTCCGCCGAGTGCACAGAATCGACGGCTACCACATCAGCACACTAGCAACTCCCGTAGGCCCGTAAATGGCTAATAAACTCTACGGTAACAACGACAACAACAACAACCAATAACACAACACGACAATACCAACAACACATCAACACAACCTACCAACAAAGCACAACAACAACAACAACGACAGCAACAACGGCTACAACAAAACAACAACAACAACAACACTGCTACAATAACAGCACAAAACGGCACAACAACAACCGGCAACAACCAACATCAAACGCAACAACAACATAAACCAACAACAACCTGCAACAACAACAACTCAAACGCAACAACAAAACAACGGCAACAACAACAATACTACGACACCAGCGACAACTATGCCGACAGCAACAATTACAACGATTAAGCCAACGGTTAGGACGACAGCAACGATTATCAAGCTCTTCTTTTTTTTTTCTGTCTGTCTACCTACCGGAGACGGTAAACAGGTGAGTGAATGCGTGTAAGGCGGTAGCAGGCCGTGGGTTATAATGATTCAGTCGAACAGGCGAGTCAACGGCTCGAAACCGGCCTCCAAATTACAGCGAGCTCGCCTCAAAATTAGCGATGGTTCGGCCTCGCCGTCACGTCGCTTACGCGTCTGTACCATGTACCACTGACGTCGCTGTTGGCGTCATCCCATCATCACCATTGCCATCGCCATCATCTTGGTAGTCCTCGTCCTTCCTTTTCTTCACGTCGGCTTCACTGTTCGCGTCGTTGTTGCTACTGTTGTTGTTGCTGCTGCTGCTGCTGTTGTCTATGTCGATGTCTTCACCGTCGTCTCGTAACCGTCGTCCGTCTTCGGTAACCGAAGCCGATCACGGTCCAGCGCCGAAGAGTTTGCCGGCTTCTTGAGCATTCGGCGTAATTTTTCCGCCGTTGGTTCTCCTTATTCCTCTTTCTCTATTTTTCACTGTTTCTCCTCTACCCCTCCTACTCTCTCTCTCTCTCTATTTCTATATTTCTCTATTCATCTCTTTCTCCTCTTGCTATATCTATATTCCTCTAGAGCCCATCTTTTTCCTCTCTCCCTCTCCTCTCTCTCTGTTATTCTCTTTCTTACGCTGGCAGCTCATTTGATCTCCCTATGCTTCTTGTATGCCCCTTCGTCGTCCATGCCCTTCTCAATGCCATCCGACCAAAACGGTCTCTATGTACGTACTTACGTGTGTGTGTGTGTGTATGTGTAGGCACTTTGTTGCTCCTATAATTAGGGTAGGGCGCGCCGCACACTATCCCTCCGCCACAATACTGGCTGCTGTCTGATACCACACCACCACACCACCACTGCCTTTACCACTATTATTAGTAGTATTACTATTACTATGACGGTTTCAATTTCTTCCATTACTACTACTACTACTACGATACCGTGATCAGCCAGGAATGCCAATGGTTCAAGCTTGGCCTAACGCACACAGCAAACGGGCGTCATTTCTGAAGTCCTAACGTTGTTGTTGTTGTTGTTGCTGCTGCTGCTGTTGTCGTTGTTGTTGCTCCGGTTGTTGTTGTTGTTGCTGTGGCTGTTGGTAATGTTATTGTGGTTGTTGTAGCTGTTCTTGTCATAGTTACTACGACTGCCGCCGACTTTCCACCACGTAGAACAGCGAAAGATAACTGCGAAGAGCTACTGTATTGTGGGATGTGCAGTGACACAGAGTTCACCCGTCGGTCCAGCTTCGGCTAACTCGAACTATTATTGTTGTTGTTGTTGTTGTTGTTGTTGGTGCTGTTTTTGTTGTTGTTGTTGTTGTCAATAGTGGCATTTCAGTCGTTCCTTTACTTCGAACTGCCTTACCCGGCCGCCGATACAGACCGTTCTGCTGGTGGACGCTCTCCCTCCCTCTCGCTCTCTCCTTCGATCTCTACGTAACAACAAAATGCTTTAATTTGCCGCCACTGCAACGGCCTTGGGTCAGATGACCGCACGTAACAACAATAACAACAACGACGACGACGACGACAACAACAACAGCGACGAGGAACTACAGAAGCAGCGGTGCTCAGTGTCCTTCTACTACCAGAAATTGGCAGCCGGTGAGTTTGAAGAAACGCCGAACGAGATTGAACACGAGACGGACCTGCTGCATGCGCGGCAAAACGGGCTGCGGTTTTCAACGTGCCGCCTACCGCCTTACGTCGTCGTCGTTCCGTTCCTTCGTTCCTCCGTCCATCCTCAGTCATCATCGGTTCTCGTCGGTCCGAGACGTGCGAAGCACGAGGGATGAGTGAGGAATGTCAGCTATGCTCTCGACTTGACTCGACCCGATGGCTGCTTGACTTACCTCGTCTGCCGCCGCTCGTCGACGCTTCACCGACAGCTTATCTGCGACAGCCGCCCGCTATTTAGGTCACTCACTTGGCACGACGTCGTCGTCGTATCAATTACGCGTGCCAGGCCTAACGTAAGTAGCTAATAATAGTACTAAACAAGTGTAGTAGTAGTAGTAGTAGTAGTAGTAATAATAATAATAAAATTTCCACAGTAGCACTATAGGGTAGCATGGCAGTGTGCGTGTTGCAGTGTGAGTAGTCGTAGTAGGTGAAATCGCGCGCGAGAGTACGAAATACGAAGCGCCACAAAAAAAGGGGGCGTTACAATGTGACACGACTGGGCCCAAATCGCCTGCATTGTCTGCTACGTACGTTGATGATGATGATGATGATGAATAATGTCTACCTAGCCTACGAACGTGCTGATGATGATGTATGCCTACCTACGTTCGTGCTGATGATGATCTATGCCTACCTACGTACGTGATGATGATGATGATGATGTGTCTGCCCTACGTACGTGATGATGATGCTGATGATGTTCTGCTACGTACACGATGAATGATTAATAAATTAATAATAATGATGATGATGATGGCCTGCTCAGGAACGTGGTGAACGATGATGATGATGGTGATGTGTAGCAACGTACAAGATAATGATGTCTGCTTACGTACGTGATGATGATGATGATGATGTCTGCTTACATACGTGATGATGATGATGATGATATAATGACGACGAAAAGCACGTTCCTTCCTGGCTGAGATGAGTATTCATCATGATCATGATGATGAGAATATTGCAAACGGATTGCCAGGCAGAAGAGCAGCTCGACGAAGAAATTGCTTCGTGGTAGCGCGTCAACAGGCAAACAAAAGTTGTACCAGCAGCAGCAGCAGCAACAGCAATCACCGTCGGACAGTGCAGACAGTGGAATGCATTTGGTGCCGACCGCAAACTGGTTGGCCCCGAGGCGCGCTGTCGTGAACTCGCGCGCAGTCCAATCAAAATAATAGTAATAAAAATAATAATATAGTAGGCATAACTACCACGGGCTAACAGGCGTAGAAGAGTGTTAAGAATACCACACAGATGACATCAGAGGCAGTATCAATAATCAGTAATTACATGCGATACCAACAACAACGACAAGAACGATAGCAACAGCACTAGCAACAACAACAACAATAACAACAACGACAGAAACAGCAGCAACAACAACAACGGCAAAAGCCACAACAGCACTAGCATCGTTCTGCAAGAGCGCATAGCTGCTGACACGACTCACGACTGTGGAATGTCGGGGCAAAGAAACCTCGAAGACGTACCCACTGCAACGTACCGTGCGAAACTAGACGCATGACCAGTTAATTAGTGCAATCGCTTCGCTAGAAGAAGTCCGTGCAAATAAGACGAATTGTTGTGTGTAACCACACTTCGTGTTTTTTGTTCTAGCTTCGTGCTGAAAAGAATACTACGAACAGTTACAAACTAAAGAATAATACCAACACACACATTTGTATTTTGAATTATTGGACTAAACAAGAAACGCACCTAACCGTTGGCCGATGACGCAAAAGTCAATTATAGCGACACACAATGCAAGTACTCGTTTTAGCTTACGTTCTCTGAAATGTCCGGGCGTCTTCGTCTACATATTGTTTTTACTCTCCTCAGCTGCATTGAATATATATATATATATATATATTCAATGCAGCTATATATATTTTTTAAGGTTTTCCGTAAGGCTAATGCCCGTGTACGTTTTTTCATGTACATGGCTAATTTTTAATCCACCCCGGCATTTACCTTGTCTAAAGTGAAAACCATGCAAACCAATTTGAGAGTGGCCGGTCTGGGTCTCGAACTCAGTCCTCCCGAATGCAAGACAAATAGCTTTGCCACTAAGTCATCTTGCTTGGTAATATTATTAGCATTACCATACACAATATATATATATATATATATATATATATCAGATCTGAGTTTTATTTAGAATACGAATAGAGCGATAATTGTCTCCCGAGAACGTGTGCACTGGAAATATTACTCTAGCTCGTATAAAAGTGGGTTGGGACCACTTCAGCAGCGTGCCCCGAACAGACGCCGCGTTGGTCGTCGAGGTCGAGGCGCTGTCTCAAGAAAGCCGCAGATCTCTTGCGTCCGGTTGCGAGGTTTAGCTGTTTACCGACCCTGTGGAGGAGTTTGCGAGTGAAGTTGCCTGGGCCGCCCAAGGGCTCGAACGCTAGCGGTTGAAGTTCATGTGGGTAACCTAATGAGGCGTATTTCGCGAGCTTCCTCGTCTCGGCCAGATAACTAGCGTGGCCCGTCGAGATCGCCCCGCCACCGACCATTGCAGACGCTAATTCAATTCAAGTCAGTGACTGTGGCGTCCCAGACAAGCATCCTGCCCCTGCTGAACGGGGTAAGGCCATTCCCTCCGGGCGCTTTACCATCGTCCGCGGAGAGGTGCTGGGGCTCTAGAATGCAGGGGACTCCGCATGACCGAAGCGCTCGGCCGAAGGTGTCGTTAATACAGGCATGCCTGGCACGACGTCCCGCACTCATGATGCACGATAACCCGTGATGGGCTAATTGGATAACGGGTTGGCCACATTTGCATTGATGGGGAAGACAAGGTCATAGCCGAGACGAAGACCTGCCTGGATTCGGGTTGTTTCGTCGTACAGGGAGGTGCCCAGTGGGGCACTTGGAAGGCGTTTTGTGTTCTGTTTTAGAAAAAAAATGGTAGGCTGAGGGAAGTCACCTTATTTAAATCACTTACTTGCACACCGACGATGTGTTTTCCGGTGAAGTACGCTTACATGCGGTCTCGCGTTGTCTTGTGGCAGACACCGCCCTTTCTACTCACTAGACTGTGCCTCTTTCTTGCTCGAGCGTAATTAGCTTTCCAGAATGGGGTTAATCCTGAAGGCTTGAGCTCCAGGAACGCAACTTAGCGAGCCGATTCTAATCTAAATATTTCGAACAGTTTCCGGCAGCAGTAAAGCAGTAAACGATGTCGCCCGTAACTCACCAATTCCGTATATGTATATTTACTACTATTAATATAGAATTTGTATACATATATTTATATAGCCGCATAACAAGCCGCGCCTTTACTTTTTGTATGAGTTTCATTTAAGTGCACATGCGTATGCTTTTATGTACATGCGTACAAATATGATGCATTATGTGTATGACTACGAATATATTAAAGAGGAAGTTGAAAAATAGAGATGAACGAGATCGATATGGGGATCTATGACACAGCAAGCAACAACGACTGGAGGAAAGCAGAGTTTACGAATAGATGTTTGGCGACGGCGTTTGCAGGTCACGTATTTTATCACGTATTTTGCAGCCGCGCGGGGAGCGAGAGATGCCGATACACAAGGTGCGAACACGAGTACCACAGATACCCTGGGGCAAAATATTCAGCTATCTAATTGGCAGCCGAACTGTCGAAGACTAACGAAACGATGCATCCGTACTGAAAAATTGCGGTGGTAATTAGCAAATCTTTAGCCCATTATCTACTTTGTAATATTCTGCGGAGCTATATTATCACAATAAGATGCGAAGATCGGCGGAATGTCTACAACCACGACATACAGAATGGACAAGAACGGAAGGCAAAATAGTAGCACTACTCAAAGAGATTTGCCAAACCCGTTGGGTCGATTCATTCTTTATATTGCTGAGTTGGCAGACGTTCTCTACAAGTTTGAGAAACCACGCATTTTATGCCGTTGACTTAGTGGGGTTACGATAATCAATTTTTCAATTCAATCTGAGAGAAGTTACGAACTGGTGTCACGCATCTTCGACCAACTCGCAGTTCGTGATACCTAAATGAGGCAGAAGACTTCGTACTTTTAATGCAAGCATGCTATGCTAAAGATATCCTGTAATGCTCGCTTTGAGCTGCCACCAGCCCAAGTTGCTTGCTCCACTTTCTTCTGTGAGGTCCAAACCTAAGATCCTGATCCACCCAGAGTTTCAAATGCGACGACAATCAGGAATGCTTTCAAGAGTGTTTTTTTGCTATGCTATTAATTGAGGATTCATTGCTCTAGTGCGAGGTATTCTTGCTAACTGGAAAATGTAGGATACGGCCATTACGCGTCTCTATAACGCTCCTCCCCACGGATATACACCTTGGCGCCGCACGAACACCTATCAAGAGAAACAAAAACAGCGCGCACGTACTCTGAATCGCTCGAAGCGTCAAGAGCAATTTACGTAGAACTTCATACCAAATCAGCAATCTCTTAGAGCAATTCCTATAACTGCCGTATTGCCGTTTTATATCATGGCCTACATGACTAAGCTGTCGCAACTTCTTCGACGGCACAGCGGTACACACGTATACCACGTTTGCCGTCGCCGCCGCCGCATTGTATACACCTACTTATTTGACCACGTAATTTACGAATTTGTGGAACTCCGTTTCGGGCAGCCACATTAGCCGAAGGTGATTCGGCACATCGAAGTCCCCCGACATACCGAACCCATAGCAACAAGAGACTTAAACAATACTAGGTTGCTAGTCGCCTAGTCGACTAGATAGATCCGTTTTGTCCCCTGGCACTCGGTTAACGAACAGGTCGAAACGATGCGACGCTGGGATGACGATGATGTTTCGTATCTCGGCGCCCTTCTCACGAAGCTTTTCGCTGCCGAGTTACCTGCCGAGGCGAGTTGTCTGACTGACCACCACCATCATCACTCGATATGTGCATGTACGCACATTGTTCATGTCAGCGCACATCCGGCCACCGGCAGGGAGCAATCTTGAGCAGGAGCCGAGTCTCCACAGCTTCCTGGACCAAGCCCATCTTTTTTTTGTTTTCAATGTATACTGCCGGGGTCGACTGACTCGTGCCATCAATAGCAGCAACAGCAACAACTACAACAACTACTGCTGCTTCTGCTACTGCTATGACCACTACTACTACTACTACGATAATAGCAAATACAACCACAGCAACAGCAGCCGCAGAAGAAGCGGTAGCAGCGAAAGTCCTGCCCATCGCCAACATGGGCCCGATCGAAATGAGCGCCACGCCTGCAATGCGGTCTGTCGATCTTTGTATATATATATATATATATATATATATATATATATATATATATATATATATATATAGGCATCCTGTGCTAAGCTAGCGGTGGTCCACAACGAACGACGGCTCGATCTTATCATATTCCGCCGCCATACCTCCGCACCTCGCCACCTAGTGGGCCAACCAGACAGTGAGTGGCTACCGAGTTCCATTGAAGTGGAGCGGCGGGCGCCTCTCACAAGGCACACGGTCAGCGACTTCACAGCGATTTCGGTCTTGACTTCGTCGGTTGACTCCTGTTGCCGCCGCCGCCGAGCCAAGTTGGCAAACCAGGCTTCGCGGGCAGGTGATTTGGTGCTCAGTTTTTTTTCTTCAATCTCATTTGGCGTCATTTTGTCCTTTGGCCTCTATCGAATAGTTGTAGTTCTTCGTTGAACAGAGATGCCGGACGCGCATCTAGGGAGCGGGAGACGTCGAAAGACGACCAGGAGGAATAGGGCCAGGGCGTATGAAAGGAATAGAAACTGAGGGAATCTATGAGGGGTAGGTCGGTCGATGATGGAATGAATGGCATGTAACATGAAATCGAGTACAATTCTGCTGAAGTACTCCGATAAACCGTCTAGCTAGATACAACAGTTGGAGTAGCGATAACCAGTATTATTTACATTCTGATGACAACATTGTTCCACAGAGATGATGCCCTTTCCCCAAAGCTGCTGCGTTAACGATTAATCACAAAAATGTATCACACAGTCATTTCAACAGAGCAGCGTTAGCTATAAACTAATAATAATAAAATAATAATAATAATAATAATAATAATAATAATAATAATAATAATAATAATAATAATAATAATAATAATAATAATAATAATAATAATAATAATAATAATAATAATAATTATTATTATTATTATTATTATTATTATTATGGAAACGAACAGAGCATGGTGAATCTGGTTAGAACGTTCTGAATTGTAATAACTAAACGATATTGAATAATAGAAATAATAACATTAGTAAAACTAATGTTGACGATGGAGATGATTATGCTGTTGATTACTAATAACGTTGCTAGCACTACAATACATTTTAACATTTAGAAGTGTGTACCTTTTGCGTAAAAGAAAGAAGACGACAATCTCTTTAATACAATAACCAAAGCAATACCAGTGCGGCGAACACGATAAACAAAATTATCAAAACAAACAACACCAACACAGCGACATCTTATATTATAGCGGGAGTTAAAACAATCAAATGAACGACAATCAAAATCAGCAATACCCGCAAGTGCAACAACAAACAGAACAATAACAACAAGCATAGCGAGAACAACAATAGCAACACTAACAACAACAACGACGGCGACAACAATACTGACATCAACAAAGAAATCACAACGAGAGTAAATAGACAAATGCGACGACGAACGGCAGCAACATCCGACGGCAGAAGTGTGTCTTCGACGAGAGCAGAGCTTCACTTCACCACGTTTGAGGTTTGATTGGCCATACCGATAATACCCCGTCATCATGAAGCCTGAAGCTTCATTCGAATTGGTTGGCATCGTGGTCGTTTATGCTGTCGTTAGCGGCAGAGAGCCCGTCACTCACTCAGACAGTGTCAGCGGCCACAATCGTAGCTGCATGAGGGTTTGAGGTAAAAAAAACCTCGGAGTAGCAGCGGCAATAGTCCTGCCGAAGTTATCCCGAAGTCAGGCAGACAGCACGAAATAGAGAAGACCAGCAAGGGGAATGCTACGTCAAAGTAGGTACGAGGTAGGGCAATATGTGAGTTACTGTAACGGTGTCAGGTCTTCCTCCCCTCTCTCCCTCCCTCTTTCTCGCTTTCTGGAGATGTCCTGGCGCACGCGTTCCTGGCACGGCGTGCGTTAGCTGCTCTCTTTACCTGTAAGTGAACTTGTCTTGTGTGACCGCAAGCATGCAAGACGGAAGCAAGGAAAGGAATGAGAAATCCTGCAAGCAATAGTACCAGCGATTGGCTAAATCTACCTGCAAGTGGTTCCGGTAGACAGGACAGCGGCTATGACAAAGACAGAGATGAGAAAAATCTATATACGATTGAGGAAAGACAAGAAGAAGAAATCTCATGGAAAAGACCTGCGTTGACGACGACAACAACAATAACAGCACCAAGAGCAATATTAACAATAACAGCACCAAGAGCAATATTAACAATAACAGCACCAAGACCAACAACAACACCAACGACGGTTCATATGCTAACGATGAAGAATAGGCACAAAGTCAAGATGGCCACTTCACCATGACCCTCATCCTGATGAGGCTGATGGGGGTGCTGGCGGCGCAAACGACCGCCACGCCAACACTGCCTGCGACAGCCGGCGTTGTTGTCGTCGGTGTTGTTGTTGCTGTTGTTGTTGTTTTTGTTGTTGTCGTTGGTGTTGTTATTGCTGTTATTGTTGCTGTTGTTGTTGTTGTCGTCGTCGGTATTGTTGTTGTTGTTGTTGTTGTCATCATCTAGTCAAAGTCATCACCGTGGACTACCACCTCAAGCAGTAGACGTTGATGACTGACGCGCGCGAAGACGTGTGAAGGGGCGTGCGCGCGACTGCTATGCTGGCCCTTCGCCATTTGATTGCCGTCGTACTCGAAGTACACAAGCTACGTTGCTTCTACCAGATTCTGCTCTTTTTGATGCGGCTGCTGCTGCTGCTGGTTCTGTTGCTGTTTGTGATGAGGTGGTCGTCATCCTCTTCTCGTCATCAGTCATCAGAAAGCCACCGAGATCTCGTTTCGTAGCACGGCAGGTGAACATCGGACAACAGCAACAATATCAACAAAAGCAGCAGCAGCAGCAGCAACAACAGCAATAATAACAACAGTAATGGCGACGACAGCGCGTAACAACAATCACAGCAGCAGCAGCAGAAAGAGCAATAATAAAACAACAACCGTCCGCAGCGTTCAATAGCAGTCACAGTAACAAGTATGTATTGCTTATCTTCAACCCTAGGCAGCAACGTTAAGCTGTAGATAAGTCTTCTTCGTTGTGGTATCCTCGGTGGAGGTGGTGCTAGAGCTATTATTATTGTTGTTGTCGTTGTTGTTGTTCTTGTGTTGTTGTTGTTGTTGTGGTGGTGGTGGTGGTAGTGTTGTTGTTGTTGCTGGTGGTAGTGTTGTGGTTGTTATTATTATTGTTGGTGGCGGCGGTGTTGTTGTCGTTGCTACTGTTGTGTTGGTGGTGGCTATTGTTGTCGTTGTTTGCCCAGAAGGAAGGCAAGCAAACACAGGCAGCAGGCAATAGGGCTGGCCGCAGCTCGTTATGTCGTCAGCTCGTTGGCTTCACGGCGTACAACAGCCCTAGACCTCGAAACGGCAGCAACTTCAGTAGAGAAAAAAAAAAGGCTTCCGTTCCTGTCTGACGTCGCCGTGACGCCGGTGGTGGCCGCATCCGAAGATTATCGGGTCACGACCGCGACGGCTCCGAAAGGGATCGGACTTCACGACGGAACGAAGATGAGGACCTGGTCGTAATGACGATTAGGGCGGCGAGAGATAAAGGGGGTGACTGTGGTCGTCGTGGTGGGGGTGAAGTTGAAGCCGACGATGACGGCGGTCAAACTGCCACCGCACCGACTCCGTCGCACGACTTCAAACTCAAATTGAGCTCCGCCAGATTCGAGCCACACCGATGCGGTCGGTCGGTAGGTAGCTGAGAGATGTAAGAGTGTAGCTAGCTGAAGACTTTGTAAGGAGTACACTGAAAAATTGCCTCGTTCCACGCGCACTAGTTTGTCTATATATATATATATATATATATATATATATATATATATATATATATATATTTATATATATATATATATATATATATATACACAATGGCACAAAGGTTCTATTTTTTTCTTTCTGTATGTACACATGCACATGTTTACAAACACAATAATAAACTATCTATGGTGTGATGCCGATCGGAAGCGCGGCTTGGTGTTTGCGAGCAATCAAAAAGTCAACTGAACAAGCGAGTTTCAGTATCGGTTTGGCCAGCTTGTCAGGCCGGCACGTTGTTTGGACAGCGCCACGAGACAGGCTGATGCCAACAATGATGTCAAAAACACCGAACAGCAGAGCGGCCGAAAGACATCGTCATGAAAGCAGTCAATCAAATCCCGCTATCAACAGCATGCCACACAATGGCATCAATTTGACAAAACGCAAATACATACATGCCTATAGTAGAAGTTTATTTTAAAATATGTTAACATTGGTCGCTCCTAGATTAATTCCCATGTCAGTCACTGCAGTTTCTGCAGAATATCACAAATAGATAATCAGGTAGTGCAGCAAAACCTAAATGGTAACATATTGCTTAATTAAATAATCGCTGACAAAAATGGCTAATTTGGCTAAGCGAGAGGAGATTTATATGCTTTAGTACTGTGAATTAAAGTGTTTTTATATCATATGTTGTGAATACATGTAGGCAAACAAGACCTTGTCTAATTTTATTTTGCCAGTTTAACTCTGAACGGTCACCTTGAGGTAGGTGATCTTCTTAATCATTAGTTGTAGTTCATCGTTTGAACAAAATGAATACGCAAAACTAGAAGTCCACAAACTGGTGATGGCGACCGCCGCTGCGTGAAATGGTGGACGTCGTGGGCATAAGCCCTTGTATTTGCTTGCAAAAACTTGTATTAGCACTTGGAGGCATGAATAAAAAGAATGCAAACTAAGTGGCTACCACACTTGCTAACAATGAAGCAAAATCTGACACGCGTGTTAATTGTGAGCAATTTGGAATCGTTAAGGCAAAATCCGCAGGACCTTTTGAGCTGATTCGAAACCGTTGACGAAACCTGGCTCCAACACTTCACTCCAAAATTAGGAGATGCCACCAGGGAGTATATTATACGCGGCGAAAGGTTTCTATGGCCAAAGGCGATGGCAATTCTCTCGCCCACACGTCTCTTGCAGCCATTACAAGTAACCAAGGTTTCAAATGGATGGAACATCTCCCATATTCTCCAGAGCTGGCCCATGCGACTACTTTCTGCTTGGGGACCTCAAAAGCATCTCCCCGAAAAGAGATATCAGAGCAACATGGATGCATATCTGTCGCAGGCGAGTAATTTGGTTCTAAAAATGAAGAATATTTTGCTCAGTGGTGTAAATGCTATTAAGTAAAGTTGAACTGAGTAGTCGAGCTTTAGAGAAACTACATTGACTAATAAAGTTTACGTGGTTTTTGTCCGTTTATTGCTTACATTCGATGCTACAAACTTTTTGTTTTACAGGTTTATATTGCAACAGCGAGAGAGAGAGGCATGGACAGTGATATGGAGGTAGAGAGAAAGCTTAAGAATAATAGAGAAAGAGAGAGAAAAAGATATATATCGCAGGCAAATTCGAAAACTGAAAAGGTACGTGGGCCTATTTGTCAGATGTTTTTGAATGCCTATATAAGGCTTTCACTTTGCCCCAACAAAGCACCTATTGAAAGGCGTTTGTGGTGTGGGTGCCAACCTTAGAATGGAGGTGTGTGTGTTTGAGTTCGGGCTCTTCGAGAGAACGCGAGAGAGACAGAGAATCGATACGTCACGGGTTCCGCCCTCTTTGCGTTTGACTCCCGCCCGCCTAGACACAACAACAATAACAACGACAACATGTCAGCGTTCAACTGCTAACGGGCGGGATCTCTACTAGTGGTGTTCTAATGGGTCTAACTCCAAAAGCAATTTCGCTCCAGTCTGCTGCTGCCACTCATGCATGCCAAAAACGCCCGCCGCCGATTTTGGAACCAATGCAGTGAACTACGATGAGTCTACAATGACAAGACGAAGAGGCAGGAGACGACGACTACGATGACGACGATGACGAAGAGAATGAAGGACCAGACACCGATGAGCCCAACAGCCTCCGCACGGCGAATCTGCTTAGCTAGGACAGAGAGATCACGTCTTGGCGTGCGTAGATGCTCTGAGGCCATGGGGAGAACATAGGGTTACCGTAGGGGCACCATACCATAGGAGTTACCTACCCTAATATGTACATCGATGTGCGACTATTAAGAAGCGACCATAGCATAGAACTGCTCCAGCGCAATAGCAGCAGCAGCAACAGCAGGAAAAGAACGATTACTGTCCATAGGAGAATGCCGTTTCGCAATGCATCGTTGTTGGAGTTGCAATGTTGATGATTGTAATGACCGCTCTTCGGCGTAGTTGTCGCCCGTATTGTCATTGTTGTGCTTAACGTTGTCGTTGGAATAGTTGTTGTTGCTGTTTTTTGGTTTGTTGATGCTGCTGTTGCTGTTGTTGTTGTTGTTGCTGCTATTGCTGTTGTTGTTGTTGCTGTTGTTGTTGTTGCTGTTGCTATTGTTGTTGTCTTTGGACATCGTCGTTGGTATTGTTGTTGTCTTTGACGTCGTCGTTGGTATTGTTGTTGTTGATGACGACGCTATTGTTGTTCTTATTGATGGTATTGTTGTTGTTGTTGTTGGTATTGCTGTTGCGGAAAACCGGTTCAAGCC
>QVRM01006472.1:87500-131197 GCA_003439945.1 Dermanyssus gallinae
CTCAAGTGTATAAATTACGATATAAACTTGTTGATTATATATATATATATATATATATATATATAGAGAGAGAGAGATAGAGATAGAGAGAGAGCGAAAACTAACATCCCTGTCTTGCAAGACTTGGGATACACGGCGCACATATAGGCAAATTATCCCCTTCACTAGCACCAGATAGACTACTAGCCCATGTCAGCAGCAGAAGCAGTATCAACCAGCGCAGATACAACAACAACAACAACAACAGCAGCAGCAGCAGCAGCAACAATAGCATCCAATTTATTATAGACGGCAGGCAAACAAGCATCGACAAGTGCAACGACAACAAACAATATCCAAGAACGAGGAGGAAGACAAGCGAGGACGTCATCGACGACGACGATATTAAGCACGTCGGGAATGGTGGGAACGGCTGCTTGGTGAACGGCTTCAACATCAACGAGATATCCCCCCTGTTCTTTGACGGCGCACCTCGGCGTTTCGCTGGCGAGGCGCCATACGTTCCATGCCATAATAGATCGTCTTCATCGATTATCGATTACGCAGATGATCGACGCGATTCACGATGACACAACTTCTTGATTGGTAGGACCCTAGGCAGACACCTCAGGCAGAGAGCCGCCGCCGTTTAGCGACCGACACCCGTTGACCGACCAGAGATCCGGCCAGAGATCAGAGATCGCGCAGGACGATCTTGTTCTTTAGGCGGCGGCGTTAATTGGCTGTGATCGTGTCATCGTGTCGCTCGTCTCGAATCCTCACATACGTATGCCGTACATACGAATTGTCTGGCAGTCCATTTTGCCATTTTGTATGTGCTGATTTGGTGCACGTTAGGTTCATCATCGTCGTCGTCATCGTCATCGTCGTTGTTGTTGTTGTTGTTGCTGTTGTTGTTGTTGTTGCTGTTGTTGTTGTTGTTGCTGTTGTTGTTGCTTTTCATCGTCGTCGTCGTGACGTACCGTCTGAATCAACAACGCTATGTGACAACTGGACTTAACAACGACACGGTTTATGAGACTTGAGAGCATCTCGAACGCTTGACAGGGACGGAGAAAGAATAAATACAACTTTTCCTTATACGCGTCTATATATATATATATATATATATATATATATATATATATATATGTACATACATGCGTTCTTCGGGAATTCGACGGGTAGCCGCCGTGCGTGGTGCCGCCATCTTGTTAACGACTCTTGATGAAGAGGCTGTCATCTAGTCGTTGTGAGTCAACTGTGATCGTCTCAGTGTAGACTTATCTCTAGGAAGCAACGGCATGAGGAGATATCCCTGTAGACGCGACCCCTGCTGCCGGCTAAACTTAGCTTGGTACGATTGTCAATTAATTTAGATATGGATGTAACTTTTTGTAGCGCAGATGCGATATATATATATATATATATATATATATATATACGTTGACACCTTAATTCATCGCTTAAGGAGGCGTAGCAGTTATGCTGCTATGGTAGTCAGTTATACAGCTGACAATTTCTTTTCTTAGCATGTGCCAATTTGGCCGCACGTTACTGTGAAGATTATTATGTTTAATGTAGTGTTTCGTGCGGTGGAGTAACACATATGACTTTTTATACTGCCCGATATCAACAAAAACCCTGCGTACAAATTGTTGGACATTATCAACCATCTTAGCGCGAAAAAAGATTTCCGTAGTGAACTTGTCCTCCTTTAACAAAGCAATCGCCTTCGAGATAATCTACTGGCTCATAATTGTGAGCCAATTGTAGTTTCCAGCAATCTCCCAAAGAACTCAAATCAGCTGTCACACTACGAAACTCGGGTTCGATCTGGACCCAGCACCCAGTGTCAAACGCAGAAGGAGTCAAAAGCGAACTTTACGTAACACTCTAAACATAGGCAAAAAACACGCAAGCCGACAACCAACGAAGCACATTCGGTACATTTAAACTAACGCTATGCGCATTAATGCCGCTATTGAACCAGAAAGTCAACAGAGGGTAGATATTCTTGACCGCGCAGCAGCGCAAGCCAAAGTTAATGAGTCGGACGGGTCCTTGTTTTAACTACTGCAGTCGTTTGATAAATGAATGTCAAAATTTGCATTAATATAAACATTTTGATTATGTGAGGGTTGCAAACGGTTGCGTTCCATCGACATGTATATTTCATATTCAAACGTCCAATGCTTCGGGCGTGTTGTTTGTATTCGTGTACGTTGTTATAATTATGGTTGTTGTTGCTGTTGCTGTTGTATAGAATATTTCGTGGTCCTTGGTCTTACTTCTGGCGGTACGCACATGTCAATATGATTTCATCAGCGGTATAGAACTTGCAACGATAGCGCCAGTAAGGTTGCTGACGCTATAGACGATTGCCCCTTTAGCGTCCTCTAGGCACGTAAGACTAGAACTAAGCAAAGAGAAACATATTTTATTAAAGCAGTATATCGCATATCATTTGAACGCATTTCAAGACAACTTACTCAAATGACGCCTTGTAAAGACATATGCGTACACTTACGATACAGTTGATGCGTAAATCACTTGGTTAAGACGACATTCCTAAATTACTTTCTCGCTCCGAAGCTTCCAAATGCTTTGGAAGAAGGTTGATAAATTAGAACACCGCTAGGCAAAGTGCGTAGAGCTCTGAAAACACCACACCGACAACAACACATTTTGTTTGCTAGTCTATTATAATATTTTCACTTTACCTACTAAATTACATACTTGTGAGGAACATGCATTTCATACAACATAACATATTTGTCACGTTTGACGATGGTTCTTTTCGGGATATTTAGAGAGATATGGCGGTGATCCAATACTGCCGTCCAGTTTTGTTGTTTTTTTCAGCGCGGACTATGAGCGCGGACAACCACTGTGCGGATTTTTTGCAATTTTTTTTCTATTTAGGTGTGCAGCTCAATTTTTTGTTCTTGCGGCTAAATCACCACCAGTACCAGCAAAAGCAGTAGCTACCTTTTCTTCCGTTTAATAAATGAAAAATGGTTATGCGGCAACACGCTAAAACCTGCGAAACAGATACCGTTTGTGTTACGCTATTCACTCGACAAGCGGATACAGATGCAACGACTTCATTTAGACTTCCTTCTCGGACGTCGGTCGGTATGATTTTCAAGAAACATTCTACACTTCCTTCTTTTTCCCTGATTGCGACCTGCTACAATTTAAAAGGTCGCAGCATTGCAATATAATTACTGCTTCAGTATTCAACGTGGATAACGCGAAAGATCTTAACTCGAATGGCGGCATTGTAACACGTTTCATGACGCCTCACGTATTCGAATTATGTAGCTGTCGCCGCCACCATCTTTTGGCTATAACACAACTTCGACATCGGGGCCGGATACAGCGGACTTCACACAGAGGCCGGATACAGCGGAGTTGACCCTGAGCCGACTCGGACCACCTCTACGTAGTCTTTCTGTATTCCACAAATTATACCGTAACAGTTAGAGCCTGTATTGATTTGACCAAGTTAAATGCGCATGGCTTTCATACTAATGAGAAACAAGGCAGACATTGAAGGGAGTCCGCTACCCTAATTCTCTAGTACTTGTATGGTTCCTTCGCCGCGTTTTGGATATTGTTCTGTGGTACGATCAACAAATGTTAAGCGTTGTAACATATCGTACTGTTTCGTGACATTTGTTTCCGAAAAAAACGCGTTTTTAAGTCTCCTTGGTTGTGAGCCGAGGTGGCCTGCCATCGCAGGCCGGTGTGTACCAGTTACATCGTACACGGGTTTCATCACCTCGTATGCTTCCGTAGGAAGTTTCATGAAGACTATAGTACTCAGTGTATTTTTCGGTTTTGCTCGCAGCAATGCGCTAGTACCACGCGGTTCATTATCCGGCACTGCAACGAAAATCTTTACACTTCTTCTCTTAATGGAACGGCAGGACAACAAATAATTATGTTTAGTAAGAACATGAACCATCTAGTACATACTATATTTGAGCGAAATAAATATGATTGAAAAAATCTCTAAAAACCTTTAATATCGACCCTTTACGTTCCTATAAACGGACAGTATATTTTCTGATAAGTATTGTGGTACAAAAATAGCAGGCTCGACGACTTCGTGCGGTTGGTGCGGACGTTCCAGCAAACGGTGGGCTGTATAGGTGAATCTGAAGACCAAAGGCAGTAAAGCTGACAGGAGCGAGAAATGAGAAAACGTAAAAAGAGAGAAAAATGAGAACAAAATGAAAAGAAATTACACTGAATGAATAGAGAATGAAAAGAGAGCGAAGAAATAAAAAAAATTCCAAAGACGACGCACATGAAAGGAACCTCGACAAGGCTGATTACGTCCACAACAAGTGTATATTGGTCTCGTTACTACTATCCATCAATGTCTTTGGTGCCGTTGCCTTTCTACCGCTCTCCCACCACGACAACCACAGACCAGCGAAATGTTCTTTCTTTGCTTTCTGGGCTTGATCCACTTAGGTTGCGGGACGACATTTGTGGCTTTTCTAAACCAATTTAGAAGCCGTCATCCCCCTGATGCTTCCGACAGAGTTCTTTCGTTCATTCGGCTGGCTGGGTGTCGCTTATCATGTATGTAAGATGTCAGACGATACAAACATGAGAAGAAGAAGAAAAACATAAAGGAGTAAAGGAGACACGAAATAGATGGCGGAACATGACAACGAGACGGTGTCTCGTAACCAAGCAGAGCGATGTCGGTGGGGTGGCGAGCGACGTTAGACGACGACGCGGTTGATTTTCCATTGCTTTTCGATGGATGGCATAACACCGGTTGTACCGAGCTAGTATTGTTAATGCCCTTGGTGTTGTTGATGTCGTTGTTGCTAGTGCTCTTGTTGTTGATGTCGTTGTTGTTGATATCGATGTTGTTGTTGTTAATGCTGTTGTTGTTGATGGTGTTGTTGTTGATATCGATGTTGTTAACGTTGTTGTTGTTCATGTTGTTATTCATAGTGTTGTTGTTTGTCTTGTCTTCAAGGCAACCACCGTATCTGCTGGCGCCGTCGTAGCCGTTCCGGGGTCGTCCTAGACGCCAAGTAAAGATAAATCAACGCCACAGCCAAGAAACCGCAAGCTTCGCAACCCGTTGGCTCTCACCGCGTAGACCTCAGCCACTAACAGAGACTTCAACCACCTCTAAAACAACAACAGCAACAACAACAATCATAGAGCATTCTCACTCGATGACGACAGCGTGGCTAGTCAACGTCAACAACAACAACAACAACAACAACGGCAATATTAACTGCAGCAAGCTTGCGGAGATGGACGGCTGGTCGCCACGAACCACTGCCTGAGTGTATCAATCTACCGTAAAGGCATCTATCTATCCATCTGTGTGCCAACATGGTCTGGCTTCCTTCTGAATGACGTCCCTCCCCCCACAAGAAGGACTACTGGCGTTGGCCACAACGAAGAAGCTGACAACAACAACATACACAACCAACCCCAACGATGACGACGTTAGTGATAAGGAACAGCGCATCACAGCGCTTCCACCGCCCCACTGTAGAGATAAGATCTAATGTAAATATTTAATTTGATTATTCTACCGCTGCATACGGGCCGGCTGCCTGGGCCGTGTTGTGCCGCGTTGGGTTGGACCGGACCGGACCAGACCAGACAGCCGGACAGCGCGTCCGTCCCCCAGCGAGTACGCACGTGGTGCACCTCGCCGTCGCCACCGCTGCTGCCGATGCTGCCGCAGGTCTGCGGTCGATTGAAGGCGTTTGCAGGAGCGACGACATGTTCATGATAAGATCAACCAACCTGCCTTCACTACGACTAACCAATACTACTACTGATACTGTTGCTGCTGCTGCTGCAATCACAGTAACAGTAACAGACACAACAACAGCAACAGCAACAGCAATCACGATGATTGTTCGGCTGTTACGGGCTGTCGCTGCCGGCTGCATTTGTTCCCATTAGCATGATTAGGTTACGTTTGGTGCTCTGGGTGATGGCAGTGATGGCACTTTTGGTGGTACTGAAGCTGCCTCTCTCGCGGCGGCAGCGTCGATGACGCCGCCGGCGGTGCCGACAGTCGCATTGGGTGTACTCGGACGCCAGATAAACCATCGATGGTGGTGGTGGTGGTGGTACACCATCGACGATGCAGCCACCGGCGATGCCGGATTACATCGCCGCGGCGTTGTTACATCGTCGGTTCTCGTCGACGAACGTTCTAGCTAGGTCTGCCTGTATCGTACCGTATGTACGTGTATTAATGTATGGGCATGTAAGGGTGTCTATCTAACTGTATGCCCGCCCGTCCGTCCGTCTATCTGCCTGTCCCGCTGCTTATCCGTTTTTTCCGTCTGTCTGTCTGTATGTATGTGTGCTTGTATGATGATGCATGTAGTAGTTTGTGACACGCACATGTCAACGCAGGCTAGCGCGAAGTTGTCTTCAACTGTCTTCAACGCGAGCGTCTTCTCGACGCGAAGAAACGGGGGAGGGCGGCGAGGGGGCGCAACTCAGCGCCTCGTCTCATCCCTAGTCGATACAATCGACAGCACCTTGAGTTGTTTGCGGCTACTCGCCAGCGCCCCAGTGAAGGACTTGTGCGTTGCAGCAGGGTTGCGGGCGTCACCGTTGGCTTTGAACGCGAAATTTCTCCTGATACGGCCTGTTTCTCCAGCTGCTGCTGCTGCTTCTGCTGTTGCTGCGTTTGTTACTGCTGCAGCAACAGCTGCTACTGTTGGGTTCCGTGGTCCGTTCGGTCGATTGGTCGCCGTTTTCCGCAACAGAGTAAGGCGCTTAAGCACGGCGGGCCGGCTGAGAAGGGCGGTCCGAACAGGACAGCTCTGATTCGGGACCCGTTCTCCCTAGCGTTCGGTGTCTAACAACTGCTGGTGCAACGTCCAATAGTACACCTGAGTTGCGTGTCGAGAATCTTTGATGTCTCCCACAACACGCTGCACTTTCGGCCACTATTTCTGCCGCGCCTGCTGCAGGTGATCGACAAGAAACTGCTCTGGGCTCTCTCGAAAAGGAATCGAGTCGTCGTATCGGAGGACATTGAACGCATAAGCAATGTAGCCATTTCGTAGACTCTGCCGGGAACAAAGAAGGATTGCTAAATGATGTGTCTAGCTGGTTACTTCCAGTCGCACTTGTGTAACAAAAGTCCTTCCTATCCACCTCATCTTAGATCATGCGGCGGTCTGCCTCACAATATCTACCTTGCCGCAACGGTTCTTGTGTTTCTATTTCTCTCTGGCTGTTCTATTTCTTTTTTTTTTGCGCTTTGCACTCTCGTTTCCTCTCATCTTAGTCCATTTCGTCCCGAATTGCGACTCTACTAGCGGCGAGCGCGTCTTTAGTCGGTTATGAAGTCGCTCATTCGGAGGCTACTAATATAGCTTCCACAGTCCAACAAGTGCAACGACTTTACGAGGTGGAATTTGCAGGAATTTAGTTGATCCCTTTATGACGGCAGGTAGAACTGCCGGCAGCGGCAGCGGCAGCAGCAGCAAGAGCAATCGGGCAGGCGCGCGTCAGTCAGGACTCGAAACGACCCGGATGGATCTCACATGGATGTTCGGACAACCAGGCGATATAAGAAGCCTAGCCAAACGAGAAGATCAACGAGAATAAATAGACGAGGCAAGGGCACAATGTTTTGCCGATGCCGACAAACGGCAGGGCAGATCTGGCCCGGAGCCAGTTTTTCCTTAATCTTTTTTGCCCCCCTCTCTCTCTATATCTCTCTCTCTCTGTGTCTCTCCCTCTCTCATAGATACTTCCACAGTATATTTATCTGTCTATCTATCTCTATCTATTTTTTTTCATTCTTACTTATGCGAGTTCACTCACATTCACGATCGAGAACATTTCTCTCGAGTTCCGTCTCCGGTACGCCTTATGGCTGACCGTATGGCTGACTGTGCTGCCTTTGTAGACTTTTTTTGGTTGCTTTAGTCAATTTCGTTAGCGTTGATCCCCTCCCTGCTTAACTGCATACGTGCATGTCTATCCTTCCGTCCGTCCGAGATCTGACTGTCTGTCAGTCTGTCTTTCCGTTCATCTTTAGAGTCTCTCGTAGCCTAGAGGGAAGGATTTCCGTTCGTCGCCGCTTTAAGCTCGTTTGCCACCGTGCCACCGCTCGTGGTAGGCGAACAGCCACCAGTAGGCATAGTAGCAGTAGTAGTAAGAGTTGATAGCGGACGACGTCGTCCATATACTATACGCCTGTTGTTCTTAGGGTTGTTGTTGTTGTTGCTGCTGCTGCTGCGGTTTTTACTGCTTCCGTACGTACGACAAGCCTCAACGCGGCGGCCCTACGACGCAAGGATTTAAGGATAACATTATGTCGTTCGCCGTCGTCGTCGAGCAGCAGCGGCAGCGAGTGACAACGTAGGTGGGTGGCGGTGTGGCTCACATGTGGGCTGGCCGCTCCTCTACCTGATAGGCCGCAACGCAATAAAGATTGTGATGACAACGACCACAACCACAGCACCAGAAACAACAACAACAGCAACAACCTGAAAAACATTGATGATTTCAATAAACAACAAGAACAACAACAACAACACCGATTACCTTAACAACACAAACAACAAAATCGATTACCTTAACAACAAAATCAACAACACCGATTACCTCCACAACAAAAGCAACAACACCGATTAACTACTCACCAAAAAAAACAACAACACCGATTACCTCAACAACAAAAACAACAACACCCATGAGCTCAACAACGTAACAGCCACAACGACATGATGACGAGAAGGGGAATAGGCAAGTAGGATGATACGATCTCCGGTAGTTACCGGAGTTACCCTACAACATCCATCCGGAGTGCTCTCACTTTTAGGGATTATGCCGACGGCGACACAGCAGCGACGACAAAGAAGGAAGAAAAGCAAGAAGAAAAAGCAAGAAAATAAAAATAAGTAGAGAAACGAGAAGAAAAAGAAGGAAAATAATAGCAAGAAAAAGAAGACAAAGTCGATTTTGGGTTGAGCTCCTATGACTACCATCTTGACTTTGTTTACTACTATCACCACCACCACCACCACCACTACTTGTAATAGTACTACAGCTGCTGTTGCTACTGCTTGAACTTTAACTATGACGACGACGACGACTTCAAGGAGCGGAGACTGTTTTCACTGCGTGTACGTAAACTGCGCAGTCCGTGCGTTCGTCGCGTTGCTATGAGGTGCAGCTAAGCCACTGAAGCCACGATCTTGTCGTTGATGGCGGTGGCGGCAGCGGCGGCGTCTGCACCAGCTAGTACTCGGGTTATGACAGTGGCCTACCAGCCTTTCTGCTGACGACCACGACGGCAACGTCTGAGCCTGCTGTCTCTGATCCTTCCGCCGCCGCTGCCGCTGCTGGATCTGTCTGCTCTTCTTCAGTAGCTGAAGACGGCCCACTTTCCCGCCTACCTACCTACCTCCGTTCTCCGCCTTTATCTGCTGCCGGCTGTGATGGCTCGTTGCGGCTACCGAACTACTTGCGGTGGCTGCTCGACACGGTGGCGTAGCTACCGTCTGCGGCCTGAGCCCCGTAAAACGATTTCCGCTCTCCCCTCCGTCTTCAACAACAGTAGCCCCAGCCACGGCAAGGACGGGCAACGATCGAGGACGACGACGACGACAACTACAACAATAAGAAACGCAACAACAACGACGACTACAACAACAACCGACGACGACAACAACAACAACACCGACGACAACAACAACACCGACGACAACAACAACAACAACAACGAACATCGAACTACCTACCGGACGTACGAAGAGCGGTAGCCGCTCGGCCAAACCAGTTTACGTTAAGACACGTTACCGACCTGCGTGCTGTCTGCGTACTTCTTGTTACCTAGTAGGTGGTGGTGGTGGTGGTGCTTTGAGACACTGTGCGTGCGTTGTACGTTAGCAGTTCGGTCTAAATCGAGCCGCCCGGCAGGCGCAGGCGCAGCCCGGTTAATCGAGCCAATTTCATTTATCGGAGTCGGTGGCCGTCGCCGCCGCCACGGCACCCGCAGGCGCCGCCCAGCACCCAGCTGGTCGTCGGTCGTTGTCGATGGCCGGGTGCAGCTACATCTATCATTACGACTACTACCACTACTACTACGACTACTTCTGCTGCTGCTGCACCTACACCGCTGCTTGTGTTAGTGCTCCATGTTTTTCTATGTTCTGCTGTTGCTTGATTATACTGAAGACAACAGCAACAACAACAACAACAACAACAGCAACGGCAGCAGCAACAATAACAACAACAATAGCAACGGCAGCAGCAGCAACAATAACAACAACAATAGCAACAACACCGATACCGACAACTTCAATGACGGCAACGCTCTCCGACAGGATGGCGGGCTTCGCCATTCACAATGTGTATACATGCGTGTAGAACATCTCTATGTACATACGTATATATATATATATATATAAGTCTGTCTGTATGTAAGTATGTATATTATGTGTGTATCTAAGTAGGTAAGAGTGCATGTATGTCTGTATGTATGCGCGTGTGTATTTTAGCGTGCAGAAGTTTGGCGTTTATGTGTATGTTTATGGCGCACAGGAGACGCAGAAAAGAAGAGGAGGAAAATGGAGGAGAGCAAAAAAAAGAGAATAAGAAGAAAAACAAGAAGGAGGAGAAGACAAAGAAAAAGAAGACGCAGGAAAGCGGCTTCTGTCGTCGCCTTTGGCTACGGTAGCTAGTTCTGCTCGATCCTGCCCCATGCTGCCCTATTACTTGAGTAGTTTCCCTCAGCTTCCTGATGAGGTGCATACGTGTCGTCGCCCGTCGTTGTCACCATCACCATCATGATCATCCTCAGCATCATCATCAACACCAGCACCGTCATCCCTGTAGACATCATGGACTTCCGCACAGGAGCAGCTGGCATAGTGACTCCTTTTGCAAACTTACTCATTTCGGTCTCTCCGATGAGCTCCTCCACTTCTTCTCTCTACCACTCTTAGTTCGTTCGCACCACCATACGCAGCCAGCCACATGAAGAAATGCGTAGATGTCTGCGTGGCTGGCTGGCTGGCTTATTGGCTAGGGGGGGGGGGGGGTTCGGGGGTTCAGCCCAGGGGTCACCCTTCGCCTTGGGAGAGTAGCAGAAGCAGCCGCAGCAGCGGCAGCAGCCGTCATAGCACAACTGGTAGTTGTAATATTCGTAGGCACTAATTGTAGTAGACAAGGGCTGCGTGTCTGCTGAAGGTGGCAGTGACCAGAGCTTCTGTAGGCGGCAGCACCCTCTTCCCCTCGGAACAAAACCACAAACAACGATGACGTTGGCGCACCGAGACTATGATGATCATGTCGACGGATGACGGTGATGACGAGGACGACACCCATTTCCTCCTGTGCCGGCAGCCGATGGCTGGGCTTATTCCTGCTGTCGTTATTGCCTTTGTTGTTGCTATTGTTGATGGTGTTGCTGTTGTTGATGCGGTAGTTGCTCTTATTGTCGTTATTGTTGTTGTTGTTGTTGTTGTTGTTGTAGCACTTGTAGTTTTTCACTATCCTAGCTGTGATGTCTACTTGATGTCTGCCTCTCCGCTCTGCGAGACAGCTTCTGGCAAAGCTGTTCGAGGAGTCAACTAGGGGGCACGGAGACGCTCCAATCCCCCACCACCCCTCCCCCGGCCTGCCTCCGAACCCCCCCCCCCCCCCCCGCCAACTTACGGTCGCACTCAACTAGCGGCGAAGGTGCCCGAATCGAAACAGGCGGCGAGCGTAGCATCGCGTAGACCAGAAATAGCTGACTGGCTGGCCGGCTCATGGACGAGCGGGCTGGTTGGACAAACGCAAATTGTGACCGCTGAAAATCAGCAAAATGGGCGACATGGCGACTCGCCTCGACTTGCCAGCAAATTGCCAGTTAGACGACGATTCGCGTCACTTTGGCGGTTGAGAGCCGCCAATGCTGCTGCCACTGCTGCTGCTGTCTCTCTATACGTCGGTCGGTCGGTCAATTGGCCTGTTTGCTTGGGTGTCTGTCTGGCTTTCTATGCAGTTTCTGCACAGCCTGCAGCCTACACGTCTTGTCGTAACGGTTGTGTGCTGTGTTGATGAAACGACGGTGTGTGTCGAACGACGCCTGAATCAACCACCAGACCGTGCTCACAAGCAGCAACAGCAGCAGCAGCATGTATCCTTTATAATAGTCGTTGTAATTCGGTATACTTGTGTCTGAGTAATATAATGGTAGTGGTATGTTTGATATGGTGTCATAGCTATAGCTGTAGTAGTTCGGTTGGCTGTCGCCGAATACAGCGAATACCCTGCCACGAACGCACTACAACCTTCTCCTTATCTGCGGTCTCCTTCCCTTTTCTCTCCGCTAGTTGGTTTTCAGATCTACTATATTATATATATATATATATATATTATATATATATATATATATTATATATATATATATATATATTATTATATATATATATATTATATATATATATATTATATATATATATATATATATATATATTATGCTGCTAGGCCTCTTCTCGCACTTCTGTCTCTTGGTGCTACTAGAACAAAATGTCGACGATTGACGATACGATCAAGGTGAAAGGAAGCGCGACAGAAAAAGCGGACGAAAGATAGAGAGAGTAGGGTGGCATCGACCGTCCTCAGCAAAGGGGTGGCACCCTCAATGAACGGCGACTGGCATCACATAGGGCGTGACGGCATCCGACGACGACCAAAACAACAACAACAACAACCACAGCCACAGCAACAACAACAATAACAACACACCACGTGCGACAACAAATGTATCAAACGTCGCTGCAGACCATTGGAATTACGACTCGGCACCTAAAACAATGATGACAGTCCACATAATAACAACAACGACAAGCACAGCAAATATATCAACAACAACAACACCAATAACCACAACAATAACCACAGCAACAACAACAACAGCGACTGTCGCTAGATCGCCAATAGTAAACATTATGATGCACCCACAGCCGGTGTCACCGGTCGAGGAGAAGTAGTCTTCTAGTCGATTCTAGCCGGTAGGAGGCGTGCCGCCGAATCACGACAAGCAGATGTACGTATGCTAATCATAGACATCATCGTAATAATAATGATGATAAGAAGATAATAATGAGGTACATTCTGCCTTGCTTCCTTGTGTGTCTCGTTGTGGCCACAATCTCTAATCTAGCCCCACCGCTGGGTGCTGAAGCTCTGATTCAAGTCTCATGCACGACACCGGTATTTAGCTTCGTGTGCATGCTCCACACGTTGACTCAGGAGCGCCGGATCTAGGCGTCCATCTGCCGTGTCACCGCGTAAGAGAAGTGCTCTCACGTGCACAAGCCACAACGACGACAGGAAACTCTGCGGTGAGATCATACACAGCACATAGCGCGGATTGCATTCGCTCACGCTGCAGCTTTGCAGGATAAATTGTTTGTTGTTTGTTGTCAGTTTCCTTGTTGCTGATCGAATTTTCTGTGAGCAATGCTAGTTGAGAATAGATGATAAACCATATATCGCTGAGAGTCAGCGGCCATACTGCTTGCTACAAGGACTATTGAGAAAACCCTAGATAATTCAACATGTTCGGCCCTCGGTGCATTGAAGGTATGCTTGTGGATGAGTTCTAAGCCCGTAGGAGACGGAGGATGGTCTAGAATTAAAAAAAAACTTTAATAAAAACAAATTGTAATTCTTGAACGTGTGCTACGTCCCGCTTTAATCCTCACGTTTACGCCAGCATCAGAGGCCTAAACAGCGCTTTAGCGTAAACTCTAAGTAGAGGAACAATTATTACCCATCCAGTCAATACTTTATGTTTACTTGTAATCATCCATTTTTGTATGTCGTATAAATAGCAGTTACAAAAAGCTGCATACGCTTCTATAAACAACTTCATTGTATTTTCCAAGCCTAGGTGTTCTCATGATCTGGGAGCTTCAGTTATGGAAATACCACAAACAGGCTGAGACAGTAGACTACATTTTATACCTGTTGCGCCAAAGCTATTATTCTGGTTTCTGACTACAATTCCAACAAGTTAACTTGACTGTTTTATATGAGCTTAAACAATTTTCCTTGCTAGAGTCTTTTTATACTAATCCAACTGCTCTGCAATCTCATCATTCTGTTAATGCTAAGCGTGCGGCTCGTTCGGAGGCGCATTGGGAGTTTATTTAACTGGCGGACCGCCAGATGGGCTTGCCAGATTTAAATTTACGACTGCCTTATATCATTATGATCCACTATACAGAGACCCCTTTATGTGATGAAGGTGTCGCTATGATATACCAGATTAACTTGTATTGGGAAAAAACGCGATACTCAAAAGAAAGTGTGAACTAAACATCTACGGGATTGTATACCTCAGAGACATTGCATACCTCACCGACGGGATTGTATACCGCGCTCTAATAAGCAAGACGAGAGGAGATCCTTTGCAAAACTCATGAATAGCTCTGGAAACATCAAACTAGATTACTTTGGGGATTCCTTACTCTATCCAAAATCGTCGAAAGGGTGGGAACTGTGGACCCATCCCATAGATATAGGATCACTACAGATTTTGGGCGATATGATTCAATGTAGTTTACAATTAATACTGCGTTACTAGTTCGCAGGGATAGACTAGTTAGATACAATTAAACGTGTTGAAACGCTTGTTCAGAAAGTTTTTAGAGCCAATTTTATTTCACAGGATGTTTTTTTTTTTTTTTAAATATAAGTGCGTTTTATTAATAACATGTGCGATGACCATAACTTCATTTGTTTTTCCGTAAGGCTAATGCCCGTGTACGGTTTTGCACTGATACATCCAAGCATCATTGTCAAAGGAAGGAAATATTGTGTGTAGACACACGTATCTTGCATGTTTCTACCTAATTATACCTAAATATACCTAAGGAAGCCAAAATAGTGACACATAATTTAAATTATCAGAAGTCTCATATTATGCTAACCCCAATAATAAATAAATAAGAAAACATTTTTGTACTTATTTTATATATCTACTGCGTAATGATACGTTTTTTTTCAAATGTGCAACATTTGCTCTTCATAATCATATGACACTTTGCAATGTGCTAACTAACAACATCTATTTTCATTTTGTCAGCCGAGCTTAGCAATACTTCATCTAGTCAGTTTAGTGCATGTTTAGAAGCGTACACATGCTTCTGCACACGTGGGCCACGTGCATAGGCAGTTTGGGTATCTCTTTCTGTTCACACACACATTCATTCATGCCTCCCGCTGATCATCCCCACATGGCAGCAGCAGCACCATCGTTGTCTTGGCAGCGGCGTGGTCGCCAGGAGTTTCTATTCGAGGAGAGAAATTATGTCAGTGTCACTTAGCGTTGCGATGTGCTTTCGTATGGCGAGTTTTAACAGTCGGTGGCGTTCATTTGGTGGTTCACGGATGTTTGTGGGGCAGGTGTTTAATAGTTTTATGAAGTGGTGAATTGCTGTTCGGCGCACTGTTTCCGTTCGTGTGTATTCTATGTTAATTTTGTCATTTTGCCGTCTTCTCGTTGAATAGCTGTGTGTAGGTCTATTTCTATTTTGAATTTCACACCCGGTTTCTGTTTCTTTAAGAAGGAAGAAAATAAGTACGGATTCGGCGTAGAGCTGACGAAAAGGAATTATTTTGAGTGTTTGCATCAGGGGAGCTGCACTAGTTATGGCGCTAACACCGGCGATTAGTCGCACGGCTTTTTTTTGCAAGATCATCAGCGGTTTCAGTATAGTAGGGAAGGTTCCACCAAACACGACGATTGCGTATCTAAAATAAGCTTCAATAAGTGCTTTATATAATTCTAGTTTGAATTTAGTCGTAGCAGACGAACGTATTTGACTGAGGACTGCAATGCCTTTTCGGATTTTGCGGGCGGTGTGGTCTACGTGTGAGTTCCATGTTAAATTACTGCTTATTATCACTCCAAGATATTTAATTGTGTCTGTTTTTTGTATAAATGGGCAGTTGCATGTTGTGTTTGGTATGTGATTGTGTAGTTGGATTTTGTCAGGTACAGTCAGGTTGCGGCGACACTTTAAATTAAAGTGCATAAATTTTGTCTTGTTGTGGTCTATTACAAGCCCGTTTGTTTTCATCCAGTTTCCTACCTGCCTCAGCCCTTGTTCAACGTGGTGTCGGTCGTGGTAAAGGTTTTGTCTATATACGAGTGCAGTATCGTCTGCGAACATATATTTGGTTGATCCGTCGTGTAAGTGGAAAATATAATTACAGTACAGTATGTATAGCAGTGGCCCGATCACGCTTCCCTGGGGGACCCCGAAGGGTCTTAGATCTATCTCTGAAGAATCACTATTATATGAATAAGTTTGTTTCCTGCAGTGAAGATACGTGGCGATTACGTTTAATGCTCGCGAAGTGATTCCCATATTTGACATCTTTTTTAGGAGACGGTTGTGCGGTAAGGTATCAAATGCACGTGAGAGATCGAGAAATACTGCCACGGGTCGGTTTCCTTTGTCCACTTCCGAGGCTATCATTTCTTGTATTGCTATTAGTGCTGAATGTGTACTCTTGCCAGTTCTAAAGCCAAACTGATTTTTGTGTAATATGTTGTTTTCATGCAGGTGCTGTTTTATCCGCTTGGCTATTAGTTTCTCAATTAACTTACCAATAGTGCTTAATAGAGATATGGGTCTAAAGTTGTCGATATCTTGTTTGTTACCTTGTTTGTGTACGAGCACCAATTCCGATCGCTTTAAGGCCATTGGAAATTGCCCTTGTGAGAATATAGCGTTTGTTAGTTTCAAGACGATATATGTGAATGTCTCGTTTTGCTGTTTAATGATGTTGTTTGTTACGTGGTCGTATCCTGGTGCCTTATTAATTTTTAGGTGTTGTATTTCTCCATGTACTTCTTCCTTGGTTGCCGGTGCAAAAGAGCGCAATGGCTCGCTGAAGGTGTATGTAGGCAGGCTGTTGTTGGCTGATGTTTGTCCGGTTGACAAACTCAGACGCTCACCGACTGTAGCAAAGTGCAAGTTGACTTTTTCTACTTTCGCTTTCATTGACGGTAGGCTTTCACATACCGACAGTGTGTTTGGGTCAAGTTTGTCGGCGCGACGGTGGCCCCTTATGTATTCGTTGATAACTCGCCAGTCTTTTTTCTTGTCCCCAACAAACTTTTCCTTAAAGTAGGCATCCTTTGCGTGTCTTAGTTGTAACTTAATTTGGTTTCTAAGCCGGCAGTGTTCCTGTTTTAGGCCTGGGTTTATTTTAATTCTTTCGAAAAGGCTGTCTCTTTCTCTCATTTTTTTTAGTATGCTCGATGTTATCCACGGCTTGAGGATGGTCTTTTTTGCGCGTGTATGACCTTCTTTTGTATAGTATGTGGCTTTTTGCTGGCATGTTTGTAGTGAGGCCTGGATGATCTTACATATTGCTTCTGGGTTCTCTTCATGACCTAATAAATCGATCCACTTGATTTTCCGCACTTCATTCGCAAATTTCTTGCTGTTTATGGATTTGGGTGGTGTCCGGTTTTTTTGTTGTTTAAATGTGGTTGATGTTATGTCTAGCGTTAGCAGAATAGCACGGTGATCAGACACGCCTCTGGTACTTTGTAACTCGATATGAGCAACTTAAAACGAGCATTTGATAAATTGGCACCAACAAGCAAATGTTTCCCATTTGGCCATCCATATGCTACTTACCTAACATGTATACTAATTAGATGAAGTGTCAAACGTGTGAATTTGCACCATGTCGCGTATTTAAAATGTCAGTTTATTGTTGGCGGTCTACCTCTTGTAGTAAAACGAGCGTTTGATTTAACAGGTTTCAGGTTTTATATTTTTCCTAGTTTGCTGCCAATTGAAATTTTCTAGAGGCCAGAATATACATAGGTCGAGTTTGAATTACATGTGCACATATTATCTTTTTTATATTTAAGTTTTTAATTAGGTGTAATGTAAAACATCATTGTGTTATTCATGGGTAAATTATTAATCGTGTGCGTAAGTAGATTTAATTTGGCATCGTTTGCTTAAAGCTGCATGTTCACATCTGAAGTTGCTTTGTGTGGTTTCGATGTGATACTTGTTGTCCAGGTCCGCCCAGACTACAAAATGTGAGACGTGCGTTTCAAATAAGTCAAGTGGAGCTCTGAGGGAGCCAGCTTTTTATTTCCGCATCTAGGCAAGCTTTCCAACAGCAACAGGAGCCGGCATTCACAACGAATTCGCTATTTTTCGTTCTAGTACGGCACACGCATACTTACAGATGATTCCACGTACGTACTTATACAGTTTTATGCAAATGCAATTTTGTGTATATATATATATATATATATATATCAGTACAGAAGTAATTGTTTGCTACACTAGAATCTTATTAGCTTAATTAACAATAACTTGCTCCAGCGACTTTTTATTGTCTATGACGTGACATCGCCTCTGGATCGCGTAGAGCGCAGTACACACGGTGCTCTGAACATCGCCTATGCACCGGTGGGTCAGAAAGTCGGAATGTTCATTCGTAGCAAAGGACATATCTATGCAACAAAGCCGACATGAACCTTTGCACCAAATAATTAAGAAACGTTCTACCAGTCTCAATAGTTTCCTTTAGTTCATGAGCATCTCAAGACATAGCAGCTGCAAAAAAGAACGCCGTATATAAAAGCTGTTGTTCGATGCAGCAATGCGATAAAGACACGTTGTATTGCGTTTAATTTAGGACTTGATTATAGAGAACAGTGTGGGAAAGTGGCGAGTACAAAGACGTCGGTCGAGACTCTTACTCTACTTTTGAGGACTTTCTGGCTGGCTCGATAAATGTTTCGGATAGTATTCGACAAAGACCGGTCCACCCACAAACTTAAAGCAGCAATATTCAGCTGGATAGGTGTTGGCCCCCATCTACTTCTTCAGGAATAAAACTCTAGCGATAATCAAACGGGAAGAGACCGGCGACGGCGGATCGATAAAAATGCGCAGCTTTCCTCATCTCAGTGCGTATTTTTACGAGCACGTAAAAACATTTATCAAACAGGTTTTTTTCTAGTTAACACTGCGGATAATCTGTGCGTGTGCTCCTGGGACATATTGGAACTCAGCTCTGTATACCAAAAGTTTATTTTTCGTATATTACAATATGCATGTGGGGCACATATTATGGAAGGTTAGCTATGCCAATGGGCTTAGCGGGTGTGCATTGTGACAATCACGTGTCCGCTTCGTCTAGGCTAGGCCGAGACCACTTCAGAAGAGTGCCACGAACGGATGCTGCGTTTCCACGTTGTACGTCAAGATCCAGACGTTGTTTAAAGAAGGACGACGATCTGCTATCACCGGTTGACATATTTAACATAGTGCCGACCTTGTGAATTAGCTGTCTGGTCCGAACACCAGGAGCACCCAAGGTCTCAAACGCGAGAGGCCAGAATTCGTGGGGATACCCAATTGATGAGTATTTTCTTAGCTTGTTGGTCTCCGCAAGATGGGCTGCATAACCAGCTTCGGATGCACCGCCACCGACCATAGAAGGTGCTAGGGAGTCGGTAACGGTTGCATCCCAAACCAGCATTTTGCCTCGCTCGAAGGGTGTAAGTGTCATCCCATCTGGACGCCTGCCGTCCTCCGCACAGAGGCCCGTGGGTTCAAGGATGCATGGACGACCGCATGACCTAAGGGCTCTGCTGAAGGTATCATTGATAGCGGCATGTCTAGAGCGTCGGCCTGCGCTGATGATACACGACAGGCCGTGATGTCCCAGTTTGTCGACGGGGTGACCACATTGACACCGATGCGGGCTAACTTGGTCTGTCCCTAGTCGTAGGCCTACTGCTATGCGAATCGTCTCGTCATCGAGAAGGGTACCTATGGGTGCACTGATGCTGTTCACCCGTGTAAGTACTAATTTTGATCACTTCACTTCACTGAAGTAATACCACAAGTATCCCGGTCATGTAGGTTAGGGGGTCACCAGGTTTTTAGTGGGTTTGAGAGTCCCACACTACCCAGACCAAAGGGTGTGCGTTATGCATTTTTGTTCTTGGCCCCTGTAAAACAAGTACTAATTTTGATATCTAGGTCTTTGAGGAAGATACTTGTGCTCTTGATGATCGGTCCCATCGTTTACATGGTAACAGGTACAAAGTGGTGTTATAATAATAATAATAATAATAATAATAATAATAATAATAATAATAATAATAATAATAATAATAATAATAATAATAATAATAATAATTATTATTATTATTATTATTATTATTATTATTATTATTATTTTTTGTTTTTTTTTCCAGCTCTGTATGCTCAATTTTGTATCAGGAAGATGCAGGTAGCTGCAGACGCTGATTCCGCTAATTTTGAGGCACCAGTGAACCGTCAGGTTCTGCGTAAGAAGGGGGTCAGCAATTCTGCGACTTCTCTCTAACTAGGACTATAAAATCAGCATAACCCAGTCCACCTGTAGACCACAAGGAAACTCGTGAAGTTACGTCTGCTAATTGTGTGAGCATTATAGGCTACTATCGTAAAGTTACACGGATACCGCAAGCAATTGTCCGCTATAAAATAATATAACCTTAAATAAGCCAGGTTTGATTTCTTCACTGCGACAGCGTACCGGTTTATTTCCTGCTTCTTGGATCTGGGTCTTTGAAAACTATATAATCTCCGCTTAAACTTATTTACACCATCTACGTGTATCTGACTTTTTGCTTGCGAGAGCAATCAAACGTGACATAAAATGGGCATGAAGCATTCGACTGTATCATAGACAATTTTAAGAGTTTAGTTAACTCCGCTTATTTTGTTTCGTCTTGTGGGCGGGTATGTGTGTTATGTGCAACACACTTATCCTTGTTCGAACAGCACTTGATATATGTATACACAGACCGCTAAATCGAGCTAAACTCATTGTCACTTCGTTTAACAGCTGTATTTAAAAAGAGCAAACATTTTAATTAAATTTTTTGCATGCCGGTCGGAAAATTTCTAACGGACGTATTATTGATGAGAACTGTCGTGTGCATGAATCACGCTTCAATTAAGTACCTAAATAGCGTACAGGCATCTTGCAAAATCCGTCTATAAATATTTGCAAATACCTGCTGTATGGCGGCGGTGAGCAAATCTATGCTCCTCCTGTGTGGTAGCTGTTTTTAGAATCTCGGTCAATTACGTCCTACGCAAAGTAATCCAGGGGATTACTAAATCCGGATTGCTAGGCAGCCACAAATGCTTTTTAGTGGCCGCGCCTAATTGCTCTGCCAAGTGCCCAGAACTGAATATGCTCTGCTAGCCGCCCTCGTTTTAAACTGCTGGCACAAGCGGCGTGCGTCGTCGTGCTAAAACACGCACTATTTGCTTTAAAGCTTTAGTACAACTTCACTCAGGAGACATTAGACAGAGTTCTCTGCAGTTTGTATAAGATGCATTGTAAATAAAATGCTTTCCGTGTCACAGTTTTGCCCTGTTGAAGAACGTATGCTGCCATCATGATCTCCTTGGCTCACAAACGCCACTCTCACGATGTGCACACAAGCTGGAAATTTGCCTTTACAATCCGAACGTCGCCTAGACCGTAAGCAAGCGAACAGTAATTTCCCAGGTTGAGTTTTGCGCGAACAGGGAACATGTTATGGCCAGACAAGAATCGAACTTCGGACCGGCTTGCTGCTTTTGCGGGAGAGAACGCAAGTGCACCGGATACCGAGCAAATCTGCTCGCTTTATCGGCCGCAAAGGTTCTGGCAGACTTCTTTGGTATAAGGCCGATACTTGAAATCCTCGTCAACAATATCACCAGTGCTAGTTAGCTGCAATCTTGTAATGCTGCTGCTCGGAAAATCCTCAAAATATTATACTGATATTTGCTGAAATTCAGTTTAAACGTAGTTGATCGGTTGGCCATGGTCGGTATTTTGTCACAGTCTACTTTACAACAAGATATTTAAACTTAAGTTAGTGTATTATCGGAATATTGTATTTATCAACAAAAACGTTTTATTTTAGAGTTAGTATAACATTTACAATTACAAGTATCGCGTGTGTTACTTCTTCTTTTGGATGAGAGACGCAGTCGTATGAATCCTTAAACATCGGTGATGATCGGTGCATATGAGCATCCTCGAGCCTACACTCGAAGACAGGATGCTTCACATTTGTGCGTAGAGTCGCCTAACGTCTGGGTTAGGGACTTTAGTAGAAGGCCAAAAAATGTAGCCACGTCTCATACTTTATGAAGAGCCTCGAAAACGAGGGCCGGTTCTTGTCAGATTTGATTAGAATTCAAACCAGTTACACACCGAGCTGATTTTTTCTGATGCAGGATTTCATGTAGGAACTGTAGGAAGCATTCAATTCCAAAGTTTCGTGCAGCAATGTATATGTTATGTTTGAGTTCTCTTCAATCGTAGTTTCACACGAGTCACGTATTCGCCGTCCGCTGCTGTTTTTGGATGACCCGCACGGGTATCATCGTACAGATTGAAATGTCTCATTCAAAATTTTCTGTGCCGTTCATGCACACTGCAAAATGGAATAACACCCTATTCCCAATAGTCAATCTAAACTCTTCAAAACACGCACGCACACTTAATCCTCACAGGAAAATTTTAGGGCGAACAGTATATTGCTTAATTTTTAATTACAACTGTGGCGGCACCGACAATATTGTGCTTGCCGCTTTTTTGCACCGTTCCTTCTGTGTGTGAAATAAATAATAAGAAAGATATAGAGAAGAAAGTATATATATATATATATATATATATATATATATATATATATTATAATTTTCCTTTACTCTTTCTTATATACATGTGAATGTTTAAATCCACGGTGCCGATGGCTCACTCCTCATCTATCACTCGTGTCCGAGTGGGAGTCTTACCCGACCCCTGACGCGAAGACGCGGGTCCATCCAGTCTTTCATAGTTCCGAGCACCGAAATCGCGTTGCCTCTCTCCATCTCTAGGGAAAGCCGTTGGCAGAAGAAAGTGCCCGCCCTCTTGTCCATCGTAGCCTGCTGTAAAGCGTCGCCAACCTGGGAAATTAGCGTCGTTGTGAGGGGCCCAGGGCCACCCAGCGTCTCGAATGCGAAGGGTGAAAAGTGGTACGCCCGGCCTAAGTTCGCATACTTTCTTATCTTTGATGTCTCGGCGCGGGAAGCGGCAGTTCCTGGGCGAGAAGCGCCGGGACCGACAAGGGAGGGAATCAGAGAGTCGGTCACCGTCGCATCCCACACCAGGGAACGACCCTTGTAGAAAGGTATCAAAGTCAGGCCGTCGGGCCGCTTGCCATCGTCTCTAGAAAGACCAGGCGGTTCCAGGACGCAAAGGATTCCGGCCTTTCGCAACGACCTTGCAAGAATTTCATTCAGAGCGGTGTGACGTGGTCGCCGGCCCGCCGAGTGAGCGCAGGACAGGCCGTGTCTGGCCAGGCGTACGACAGGCTCGCCACAAGTGCATCTGTGTGGCTCTACCAAATCGGCTCCCAGTCTCAGGCCAACGCAGATCCGGGTGGATTGGTCGTCAAGGCGGGTACCCAGTGAGTCAGCGGGGAGTGCGTGTAGCCAGTCGCTCGCTCCTGGGCGAGCGACGGCAAGGAGGCGCGCTCTATCCTGGTCGTCACCGCATTCTTCAAGCAACTCAGTAAGCGAAGATTCGTAAACCTTCCCGGCCCAGGCCCTCTGGCAGGCAAGTCTATTCATATCAGGCGGTGAAGCTTGGAGTCCAGCCGCTATAGCGTCGCGAGTTGCCTCAAACAATGCCCAAGCCCCCGGCGGGAGCAGGCGTTGGACATAACCCGACGTAGCGCGCATCGAGGCGGCCACGGCAGGGCCTGCCAAGGAGCGGGCCGACGGAAGACCAAGACCGCCCATGGAGGTGGGGAGAGCCGCCTGGCGCACCTCTCGTGGTCGTAAGTTCAGACCCAAAACCGTCTCGAGGGCCTCCACCACCTGGTCGTCGAATGGTTGGAGAAGCTGGTTGAATGTACCCGAACAGTCCATGGATCGTATGATATGTACAATGCGACACGCGGAGAACGACGAGCGGAGTAGGTAAAGCCCTTGGTGGGCTCCGACCAGAGGCAGACGTTCTTGCATCGCCCACAATCTGTCCATCATGGGGTCGAGTAGACTCGACAGTGCAGATGGTAGGAGCGGTGCGCCAAGGAGCGTAACTTCGTGTTCAGACACGACTCTACACCCCGGTAGTAACGCAAGTAAGGCACTCAATGTGGGGTCGTCCGGGTCTGTCCCCGGCGCGAACATCTCGCATTTGGCCGTGTTTAACACCAGGCCACTGACTGTCTCAAAGGCAAGAACTCTGCGCACTCCCTCGAGTAAGCCCTCCATCGGTCCACCGAGTGTGCCATCGTCGAGGTACCAGGCGTTGAAAGGCACTTGTATTAAGTTGACCAGCTCACGTATACCCGGCTGAATAGAGCCGGCCCCAAGGGGTCTCCCTGCTGTATACCCGATGCCGAGGACAACGTGTGGGCCCCAAACAAAAGGACGGATGGCTTTCTGTATGCGTGACTCACTAAGTTGAAGGTTTTCGGTATTGCATCACGAACTGCACGAAGTATATGATCCCTTCGAATAGTACTAAATGCATTGCGAAAATCCAACTTCAAGAGTGCCGTTCGGGGCGGGCTTGATTGGACGAAGGCTCTTGCTGCATGTACAGCTGCCTCCGCTCCCCCTGCTAAGCCAAAACCCAACTGGTGCGGGCCAAGCTGCTCCATGATAAGATCTTTGGCCTCACGACAGGCTATTTTTGCAGCAATCCTCCGTATCGTGAGAGAACAGGCGATCGGGCGAATCGATGAGTCTTTTTTGCGGAGTGCGAATAGCTTGGCGCCGAATATAATCTCCCTGACCTCAGTCGGCAGTGTATCCCATCTCAAGACGTCCACCACTCTGGCAAGTGCTGCGGCCAGTCTCCTTGTCACCGGTCCAAGCACGGGTGCAAGAAGGTCCTTCAGATGACGCGGACGCAAAGCGTCAGGACCGGCGGACGAACTGGCCGGAAAGCTGGCAACAGCTCCCAAGACATCATCGACTGAAGAGTGACGCTGCGTCATAGAGTCAGGAGGGTCCGGAAAAACCGAGTCCGATGGAGTGGGTGCTTGGCGGCAAGCGAGGCCAGGACTTCGTCTCCCGAAACAAACGAGTCCGTAGAGCATAGTAAGCGGGCCGCCCCGGAAACGTCTCCCTCGGACTGTTTAGACGAAACGCGGCGTGCCGAGTCCTCAGGGGAGTCGCACGCGTCTGATGTGACTTTTCTAACACCACCTACGCGAAATTCTAACCGCCAACCATCGCGGAACGCACGGAGGTTCGGCCGAACAGTCGCTGCCAAAGAGGTGGACGACGAAGTGCGAGGTGGCAGTTGAGAGACCACGTAAGTGAATGACAAGAGCGACTCCCACGAGGGGACCTCATTGTTGGCCGCCACAAGTTCGAGGACGTCGCATAGGGACTCGGCAACCAAAGGCCTCACAGCTTGGGGGACGACAAGTTTTACCCTAGATTGTTGCGACGCAAGTATGAGCCTGTCGACCAGAGACTCTCTAGGCTGTGACGGGAGTGCTGACGTGGAGGAAGCAGTCGAAGACAAATCGGGAGTTGTAGACGTGGGACGACATCTAGCTTGGTGAATAGGGAGACCGCGGCGAGTATAGTCCCGGCCGCATCTGGGGCAAGTGACCCTTACGGGAGGGTTGCTTGCTACTAAAACGGACAGACGAGGGCGATGGGGTTCATCATTTGGGAGCTGGTCCGGGAGACACCATGCCTTGCAGCAACGGGGCTAGGGCGAGCAGGGGACGCAGTGCCTTCACAATGCCTCGAAGAGTGTCGCCTAGTTTCGGGTTGATGCGAGCGAGCATGGACACGGCCTTGGACAAACTACCGAAATCAAGGTCGTCGTAGAGAAGAAAACAAAGTAACCGATTGTTATTGGGTTATGAATAAATTATGATATAACGTATAAATATAATTGTTTCTAGAGAATGGCTTAGAACAAAAATAAGCAGATTTTTTTAGTAGTTATTGTCAACGACTTACACACTTATTCTTGTTTTCGGCGAATATATATATATATATATATATATATATATATATATATATATATAGCCCACCAGACGTAACGTTTATGTTTAGCGTTCGTGTTTCTTTAATCCAAAACGGGAAGGAACAGATGTAACGAGCACTTCAGATGCCTAGTTGTATCACCTTTGTTTTCTTTTTGAGCATCATTTAGCGGATTACTTTATCGAGGTTTGCTTCTTTCTACGTAGAGGTCATGCCTATTCTGCCTAGCCGTATATTAACGAAGCCAAATATCAAGTTCATTCGCGTCGAAAAACACGCGTAAAAGAGTAGTTTACCTCGGCTAATTGTTGTCAATCTTGTTTGCGATACCTATGTTTGCTATGTCTACCAGGGTGCAAAACGCATGATACTCGCGACCAGCTGGTGCAGAGCTTCTGCCAATTAGGCTAATGATTGCCTGGCATCGCAATCAATTGCTTCCACAGATATGTTTTTGTTGTGGAGGAGGTATTAAGTGCAGTTAAGCACTATCGCTACGAGTCTCTCTCTCGAGCAGTGTGGGACTCGCCCCCACCGGTTGGATGTTACTCTGTTGAGACACATACCCACTAAACGCACCTCCGCCCCTTAAAATTCACTCTCTGATAGCCCAGATCTTCATAGAACAGTACTATGGACTATCAGAAGCCAGCTATATATATATATATATATATAACGTAGATTTGTGTGTGCATACCCACGCGTCGTACTAGAGCGAACAAAAGTTTAGCTTTCCGAAAGCTGTAGTAGTCTTATTTGAAGCCCACGTCTCACATTCGATTGTTTGAGTAGACGTGACTCAGTAACTCATCTGTTATAAGCACTAAGATGTCTAAAACTAAACCTAATTAAAAACTGAAATCAAACGCGAATTAAAAACTTATTATACCCCAACATGTAGATTACCATTTTTTATGTAAAGGATTACGTGACACTTTGAGAATTTCTCTATTTGTCGTATTATAGGGTTTTAGCTAAGTGACATATAGCCAGTCCAGTCCTAGGATACTTTTGTTTGTCGGTGGTAACCACATGTCATAAAAAAAGATCTAATTATCTAAAGTAAGAAGTAAACTGAGTCATATGAACTAATACCAGACCGGTTCTGCTACAATTGGCAACAAGACCAAACACTTTCGAAGGTTTCGATAGTCTTTTCCCCACATACAAAGGCAGTTCGTGTATCACCGTCAAGCTTGGTCGGTGGTCAAAACGAAATTGCATTACGGTGTCATCAACATACGTGAAAATGTTACCGATATAATTTCTAAATCCAAAACACAATAAAACTCATAAAGATAATGAACATGTAAGGTCCAAGAACTTGTCTTTGAGATGTGTCAATATTGATCAACCCCCTTCTTTCGCCACGTAAATTTAACATGACTGACAACGAGTAACGCAAACAATTGAAAGCAGCCGCAACGTCTAGAAAGACTCCAAGGCAGGCCTGCTTAGTTTTTATTGTCTCGGTGATCTTCGGCTTAGAGATATGCCAGCGGCAAATCTATGGAGCGTAATTCCCTAAAACGTAGCTGGCTAGGCAAAAAACGTAGCTGAATTTAAGTATTTTCGCGTTTTTAATCTAGTTGGAAACCTCAGTGAACAAGTTGACCATACTGTCGAGCGGACGTTGAAATTTCTTTTGACATAAGACTCAGTAAAATTCCAAAGTGGAGAAGAACTATCCATAAGATTCGTTGACCCGAGATCTTAAACAGAGTCTCTTGCAAGTCGCGAGGCCTCTTTGTATCTCGGGCAAGCAATGCAGTATTGTAGCCTTATATTTGTATGAGCCTACCTTGCGGTGCCAACATATATTAGTATGGAGTTTATAGTATGGAGTATAGTATGGAGTTTGTTGTCGTTGCGCCTAAGACGTTTAAAGCCAGAGGAGAATGCACATTTATGTGAGCAACTAACAGAATGTTTGTCAACGACTGCGGCAAAACACGAATTGACTTTGTAGTGGAGCTGGTGACAGAACACATCAAAGGTAGAGTCGAATATTAGCTTCATAGTATACTTGTAACCAGTTAATTCCCTGTCTAATACGACTAGCAAACAAGTCTACGAAGGGCATATCGTCTTGCCGCGTGGGAAATGGCTTCTCTTCTTTTTCAGGATGACTCTGATGCGGAGCTCCAGGATCCTACTATTCTATTGCCGTCCTGCTCCCCTAAGCAGAACGACAATATAATAGTCCATTAGATAGAACATCAATAAAATAATCGATTTGGATCCGATACAAGCGGAGTTACTAGACCGCAAGAATGAACATTCTTGAAAAATTGCAACAACTTGCCACATCGATGTGATCAATGCATGTTTTCAAGAACACACGAGCAACTTCGGCATTGGCATGAGGATCATTTCTAGCAGAGAAGAATGCTGCGGAGGAGACACATAGGTGGGCGGGTTTGTGCCCCACCGTTGCACATTTGTATTTATGGAGGTCCGTCTATGAAGCAGTGCGAAAAGCTGTCCCGTAGACGTTAAATTTTGGCTGGGGGTCAGCTCAAAAAGTATGTTTAACATTCTCTCGAACATCGAACAGAGTACGTCTGTGAGTCAAATTACTAAAGTAGAAAACAACAATGTAGTCATCAAGATCAGAATACTTTTTTACTTAAAGTCGAGATTCTGGACAGCACTGCCACCACTGCTTAAACGTCGAAAGTACTGTAGAGTTTGACAACACGTAAATCCCCATTCCGCCGCCACGTTCCTCTAACTCACGACCACATTTGGTTAATCTGTAGCCAGAAATACCATTGCTAACATTATCAGCGCTCTTTAGACAGGTCGCGCTCACCACCACGACATTAATTCATCTACGCTGAAGTTTTTTAGCCTTTCAGCACCAGTGCGGGTATGAATTGCTGCAAAATTATGATAAGTCCGGTGAATAGTTTTAAAGTAAGATTAACAATCTCCTATATTATCAGAAGACTTAGCAATTATACTAAATCCAGTCATATTTTACTAGATAGTTTTTTGCACCCCGTGCTGATGTTAAGTATATCCATAAACGGACTTAGTGCATTCATAAAACCTTGTAAACATTCCGCCGTTTCTGGGCAAACTGGCTTATGAGCGCCGAGGTCGAGGAGTGAGCTCCTCCACAGTTTACCTAGTTAGAGATTTGGCTAGCTCTTTAAGTTTGCAGCCATATGTCCTGACTCGCTACAATCTTGGCTGGCTATCTCGTTTTGCATACTGCAGCAATATGACCCAGTCTGGCATCGATAACAAGAGATTGACGCTCCCGTGTACATTAAAACGTTATTATATTTGCATTCCATAAATACTTCATTTGGTGGGACACCAGCAAAGTGCAGCAAGACCCGTGAGGGTTGTAAAGTGCTCGTTCCCTACCCGTTTTAGCACTTCTTTCGTGACGGAAAGCATCCCAACGTTTTTTTACAGCTAATAGTATTTCACCTTTCGTAAAGCCACAAAGCCAACCTTCGCAATCCTGGCCCAGCTATGTGCCAGTTATTTGCACTATGTAATCACCGGGGTATCGAGGAAACCTGTCAGATCCATAGGCGTGTCCGCTTCGTCCAACCTGTCAGTCCATACATGAATTATGCGAAATTTAGATTCAGGTCTGGAGTGATTTTTTTAATTTTTTGTTATTGAAATTGGGGTGTAGCTAGAATATATCGCCACATAACGGCAGAAAGTTCCCCTAAAACGGCCACTTCGTCAATGTTTTTATTTCACCAGCTGCTTTCTCAATCTTATATCAAAGTAGCATTAGCAGTATAATAGTAGCATAATAAAGTTGATGTCGGTGCAGACGATGCTGAAGGAAAAGTAATAGATACCACGCCGCGGTATGTCTGGCGGTTCGGTCAATAGCAGAACTAGCAAAACGTAAAATTAATGGTTGCCTCGAAACACTTTGATGTAACATGAACACGTTTATATTCCTACAGACTACTAAGAGGTAATATTTATTTAGCTGTAAATGTATTTAATGACTTTGTCGGTTATATATATATATATATATATATATATATATATATATATATGTTACAGACAATGTAATCAAAGTTTAATAATTAATTTGAAATTTGCCAACAGGTTGCGTCGGGCTACTATATATATATATATATTTGAGTTCTGATTCCGAGAGAAAGAACTTCCCAACGCCTTAGAGGGTGTCTCATTTCCATCGGGCGTGTATCCAGTTTCAAGTCGTTTCTACTACGGGAGGTTGTGTCGAAATTTCTTTCTGACTCACAGCCCCCGGCCCGCTGTCGTGCATGTGTCTATGTTTCCCATACGACACACAAATTCTCACAAATACACACACACCCGCGCTCACAAGACGTCCTCATTTACCTACTACATACATGCAACTCAACACACACAGACACGTACACACAGACAGGCACTCATTTACGCAGTACTTGTTGGCTCCTTCTTCCACCTTTTCCACCTATCCATCTACCTATCAACCTCACTATCTATATATCTACCTAGTCGTAGTTCGCGCGTCGAATTCAGCTCGTTCCCCTAGTTACCATCTCACACACATGTGCACGTTCGACTGGCTCGAGGTCGTTCAGTCCAGGCCCACAACAACGACACTAACAACAGCAACAACAACATAAGCCGATCAATAAATTCAGTCGCCGTGCTATCCGAGTATGTGTGTGTGTGTCTCATCGACGTATGCGCGTGCACGTGCATTAGCAACGACAACAAAAACAACAACAACACCGACAACAACAACAAAACGACAGCCGAAAATGACGAAGTTCGGCGGGATGGCGGGCGTTATCCAAATATCTGGCGCCTGGCCCACCGAACGCATCGAAGGCCCTGCTTGACGCATTGGCGGCGGTGGGCCAGACGCACATCTCTCTCTCTCTCTCTCTGGCTGTCTCTGGCGCTCGGCGCCCGGCGCCACTCGAAATCCGACGTCGTCCTCCGATCGGTCGCCACGATTGATCTCGTCGGGGTCGCGTTAATGTCTTCGAGGAATAGCGCATCCGATAGATTTCAAACGAGGCAGCTATGTCGGACGACGCCGGTCGCTATACTTTTCGTCGCCGCTGTTTTCCTGTCATTTTCGTTCCAGCCGTAAATTCGGTTGCTCCGTCGCGTCCAGCGTCGAGGTCGCTTGTTTATTTGCTCGCGTATGTGTCGCTTGTTCTGGTTGTTGTTGTTGTTGTGCTTAGTTCATACCATTGCCTGCCGAAATTCATGGTCAGTTAGTTGGTGGCCAGTTGCCGCCCATCCTTTAAGGCATAGATCGGCGGCGTCCATACATTTTCACCACCACCACCACCACAACCATTCCTTCGGCATATCCTTTCTACCTGGCAAGATCTCCGCCGCGTTCGTTCTTTTATGTCTGGCTGTCCGTTCCTCCGCCCGTCACGCATGCGGCCAGTACTCCGTGCCGGCCGTTTCTACGTTCCAAGATGTCCACGTTTGGCCGCCACCGCAGACATCTTTGCTGTCGGTAAGGTCGCGACCACCGTGACTAAGGCTTAACAGCGAAAGCAACAACAACAACATTATCAACAAGAACAACAACAACAACACGAACACGTGTGTATCTTCCTTCTCTTCTCTCTGTCCTCTTCGATTTACCTCTCCTTCCACTATCATACGTGTCTGTCTAGCTGCTCGTTTCATGCGCACTGTAATTCTTTTATATGCACTTAAAATATATATATATATATATATATATATATATATATATATGTTTATAAATTGACTTGCGTATGGGTGTGCGTCGTCGCCTATATTTACCCATGCAGAGTATTTTCATTTTGAGTTAATGGTTCCCCGCCACCGCGGGCGGCGATCACTTGAGGCGTCTCGCCTGCCTACGCTACCGGATAAACGTTTTCCTAAATATTCGGTTCACCTTCTGTTCCTAGGCGGTACCCCCCCCCCCCCCTGCGATCCACTCGTAATGCGCAGACGCCGTACGTCACCTACGAATGTTGTGATGAGGTGGAATGCCACTTGTTTATTGCGTTTCGTATTACGGCGGTGATGGTGGTGATGCGGTATGAGAGGATGCTTGCTAGTTGATGCTAATGCTGACGATAATGTTGGTTGTGCCAGTGTGGGTACGCCGCATCTACCGCCCGACCATTCAGCCTTCTGGCACCGGAGGAGGAGCTTTCTAAACGCCTGCGGAAGGACACCTAACTAGTACGCTCGGCACTGCTCGAAGCGTTCGAGGTGAAACTGGCTATCCTGCTCACGTCTGTTCCAGTTTAGCTACGGCTGTTCCTTCTGTTGCAGCAACCGGCAGCAGAATCTTCTGCTATAACGGTTGTTGTTGATGATACTCTTTTTGTTGTTGTTGTTGTTGTTGCTAATCTTACGACTCGTCGTCCAAGCGGCTCACTCAGACGGGAAGCACTTCCCAAATGAACTTCCCCAACCCACTCACTCACGACAGATTTTCGTCTCCGTTGCGGCCGACGGCGTTCTAGGAATTCGGGCTGGGCTGAGCTGGCGGGCTGGGCCGCTTTGAGCTCGGTCAATGGCACCCGGAGTGGATCATCGCTTCCAGTTGTTAGCTAGGTCTCTCTCCTCCACCCTATTCCTCTACTACTGGAACTACTGGACCTGTTCTAGTTCCAATCGAAGTAGAAGAGGTCGAAGGCGCGGCAAGACTGGTCGTCGTCGTAGCAGAAGCAGCGCTAGATCTCCGCCGAATGTGCCGAAGTAGCCTGTAGAAACTGTGCGTCTCGTAATAGTCGTCGTCGTCGTCATCGTAGTAGGCAGGTCGCCCAGCACGCAGCACACAAGCATGGCCGGCAGCCTATGGCGCACGCTGTTATCTCGTCGGAGACGCCGGCGGGCAAATAAACGCAACAGCAGAACGGCGGCAGTGGCGGAGACAGCAGTACTGGTGGTGGTGGTAATGGTGGTGGTGGTGGTGACGTTTTGATGGTGGTGACGGTTTGATGGTGGTGTCGATGAGGTCGTCGTCGTCGTCGACGTCGACCGACACCTGTTCCATGGAAACGAGACTTCCAACTTCAGTCCAAAAGCGCCGCCTCATAAAACGTTTCAAATGGCTTCAAACAGTAGCGAAGGAAGAAGGTGAAATAGAGAAAGGGAGAGAGAGAGCTAGAGAAGGAAAGAGGGAAGGGAGGGAGGGAGGGAGAGAAGTGCTAGACACGCTACTTCGACAGCAGTTAGATGTGAACCATACGGCGGGAGAAAAAGCAGAATAAAGAAGAAGGCGAAGAAGAAGAAGAACAGGAAGATTAACAACCAGAACAGGATGGTCAAGGCGCAAATGAAGAGAAGAAATGGCCATGCCACAACATCGAAAAAAGGCTGACAGAAGGAAACAATAAGAGGAACAGGGTGGGTGTTGCTTCTACTGTTGTTGTTGTTGTTGTTATTGTTGTTGTTGTCGCTGCTGCTGCTGCTGCTGTTACGGCTGCTTTTAGCGTGGCTACTGTCTGGGAGCAGGAGCCACGACAGACGGTGTAGACCGACGGACCGATCGGCCGATTGGAACGAGCGTATTTTGCAAATTAGTCGGCGGCGCGCTCAAATGCCGTCAGAAACAACGGCCGTGAGTGGCAGGGCAGATGGTACTCCGAGTAGCCAGCCGATACGCTTAAGGAAGCTGTGGCAGCAGAGGAGGTAGGTGGAGCCGACGGCGACAACCACAACAGCACGACGACAACGACGACAACAACAACAACAACAACAACAACAACAACAACAACGACGACAACAACAACAACAACACAACAACAACAACAACAACAACAACAACAACAACACAACAACAACACAACAACAACAACAACAACACAACACACACAACAACAACAACAACAACAACAACAACAACAACACAACAACAACAACAACACACACAACAACAACACAACAACAACAACACAACAACAACAACAACAACAACAACAACAACAACACAACAACAACAACAACAACAACAACACACAACACAACAACAACAACAACAACAACAACAACACCAACAACAACAACAACAACAACAACAACAACAACACAACAACAACAACGACGACGACGACGACGACAACCACCACCACCACCACCACCACCAAGACCAAGCGTTATTACTGCAGCCTTCGAGGGCAGTTCATCGACTCATGCATGCGTTGTGGAATCGTGGAAGACAAACAACCCCCAAATGAGCACGGGAAAAGTTACACAAAACAGCGACGCACGCACACAGAGATACGTAGATCAAAGTGGCGGGTGAGACTTAAGTCAAGAGAAGATTCCCTGTTCCGCTCGACAGATGGTCTCGGGTTGGCCTCGGTGAATCAGTTTTAGTCACTCCCATTTACAGGTCGTTAGTGAATCAGTTGGCAGATTGCAGATCAAGTTTCGGCGAGCAGCAGCGTCATCGGTGTTTAGATACGAACGAAAAATACGATTAGAGTAAAAGGAACGAATTGAAAAGCTACAGAGGAGCATAGAGAGATGGACAGAGAGGAATATATGCATGCGTGCTTACGTACCTGCATAACTGGCATCTGCTAATTAATATTGTAAAGTGTATGTGGTGTATGCCACAATACGTATAGTTAGTCTATATATATATATATATATATATATATATATATATATATATATATATATATATATATATATATATACATTGTTATAAATCTATAAATATATGTATACAGAGAAAAAATACAGAACATATCTCTATTTAAGCGCAAAATATTGTAGGCTATTCGAGAGTTTCGTGAGATGATTTTATTCGTATATGACTCGTGTGGAAATGTACAGCACAAAAATCCAGTTACGAGCAGCAATTTTGTCAGAGTTCAAAAAAACCCTTACTTCGCTACGGAAACTGTCCGAAACATTTAGAACGTATTCGAAAGGAACAGCATTTCAAAGAGTTCGTGCTACAATTGGTTCGCCAAGCTCCGTTCCGCAACTTAATCCTTCTGGATGAACCCCATTGTGGAAAAAACGGAATCACCGTGCGACTACGAGTGAGTTAACCATGGACTTTAGAGTGTGTCAAACGATCATCGTCACTTGCCGTCGCGCCCATAGTTTCGTGTCAAAGTTGAACCAATAGGTGCCTCATATTTTGAGTAAGCGCAACAAAATGAAACCTTTAGCAACACGATCTTCTTAGCTTGCCAGGCGCAATGAGCGTCCGTTCTTGACTTGAATTGTCACCTGTAACGAAGTGACCTTTTAGTACAATGTTAACGGTGGATGATTCTGGACGCACTTGGCTTAGCACCTATTCAGATGTCCGCAGAACTAACTAGAAGAAAGAAAATTCACTTTACGCAAAGCAGTAGAAGCACACGTTTGGGGGGCATTCCTCGAGATGCAGAACCAGAACTCGCTGCCATTGAAATTAATATTCTGGTTGATAGATAGTCCTACACAATATATTATTTAAATAAATTACCGTATATCCAAATATTCTTAATTGTACGATTAATGGATACGATTAATCAATAAAGTATTTAGAAAAATCAACTATCGTCAACACTAGATAGAATATTTAATATCCTGGCTTTATTATTTCACTGATTTTTTTTTAACAATTTATCTATCACATATATTGCGAATTTCCAGAAGATGTGCTATAAATTAGCAACTAGCCCCAAATTACCGTTTCAGGATAATATCATCTCGTTAGTCTGTATCTTATATGCGCCAAATATTTTAGCTGCGTTAAGATATATATATATATATATATACAAAGACACGTGTAAGGTAAAGGTTACACCTTGCATTCTCAAAGCCTGCAATCCAATATAAGCTTTTTCGTCCAGTCTCCGGCTATCCGTGTCACTTCACTGATATTGCCATAGCTTAAGGATGTTCTCTTAGCTTTAAACGCTGTCTCACGCTTGTCTGTATCCGTCTGTCCCTCAGGTAGCTTGCGACTTGTATTGGAATTACGGGGAAATCCTCTTGGCCTCTACCGTGGCTAGTCTTGCGTCTCAGTTCAACGAAATGAAAGTATTACTTCTAGGAAGGCAGCCAAAGAAGACTCCTTGTTTTCGGAGCTTTTATTTGTTCTGCCTCAGTCAGCTGTAGTAAGCACTTTAGTGCCCAAAAAGTATATCGGAAATCATCGCTGTCATGAAGAGTCTTCACACGTCATAACCAAGTGCCCTTCGTTGGAAGCCCACTTGGTGCTGCAACCACCCCCTACTTGAAGATAAGGCATTTGAATTATGATGGTGATTTGTGCGATACGCGTTAGGCGGAAATTCCTTCATGTCTTCATTTAGCCTTTACTTGTCAGACAGCAGTAACGCGAACCTGGCTTGTTGGAGCCTAGGATTAACACAACAAATACTCAGTATACACGCACGAAACTTGCCACGCACGGCCGACGCGATGTCGTGACGAGGAGTTGCACAGCTGTTGACTTGTTGGCTCCAATTTTGTTGCTGTTAATGAATACACCGCGAGCGTCGTATAATGGCGGAAACAGCTGGAGCTAGCGGACAAAACAGCAACAGCAGTAGCAGAAAGCGTCGGCTGTCACCGTCTGCAGAACAGTGACATCCTGCTGCAGCCCAGGCAAGAGTTCATCTTGCTATGAGAGACGAGAAGTGCAACGAGTGCTGTCGCAATGAGTGTTGTGCTCAGCGCATTCGGAGGCACTAAAGCTAGATTGTCATGAGTGTAGAAAACAGTTTTGTTTTTCGAGTGTAGGAAACAGCGTGTAGGGCGTCAGATCATTCGAGTTACTTGAAGGGCCAGTGGGAATGTCGTTCCAGTTCAGCACTGACAGCAAAACTGTCAGGGGGTCAGTTTCTACGTCTATCCCAGACAACCCCTCGACGGCTAGTTAATGAATTACGACCCGGACAAGGCATTTGAAGAAAAATTGTCAACTTGAAGTACTCTCACAGTGGCGAACGGAGCGAAAAGAGTAGTAAGGTCCAACGGCATATCACGAATATCCAATGAACAAATGAGCAGGCGACAACTGAAAAAGAAAGTTTGTCAGATGCGAAATGAGCACGATTTATAACTAAAAGCACTAACCCATTCAAGTGATCATGTACTGCGAATATGACGAGTAGATACATTTCTAAGTAGGTTAAACTACTGGTTAGGTTCATTGGGTTCGCAAGTGCTCTGAGGGAAGAACGACCCGAGTGTTTCCTTTCTGTGGCAACCGAGGCCCTATTTCAGATGGGGTGCAAGGAAGCACACTTTGCAGCCGTACCATGTTATAAGCATGACATGACTGCATAGTGAGCTAGTAAACAGGCGGTTTTATGCCTATTCAGAAGGGGTTATTTAGAGGGACGCCCGTGCCAAAGCAGTGACCCAACAAGCGTACTCGTTTTTGTTGTAAAACCATTGCCCACCAGGAGAGTGAGAGTGGCATGAAGGACCTAGTCATATAGGAAAAGTATCTGAATCTGGCGACCATGTTCCCTTGTCTGAGACCGAGTTAACCAAAGTCTTGGCCCAATACTTTTACACAAGAACGGTGACTTTCAAAGCCTCCTTGCAAACTTCGGGTTCTAGATAGCCACAAGTAAATACATTCCCACGTTCACCGGGTCAATGACCAGTCAACGGCCGATGTCTTTGCTACGAATATGTAGAGACGCCAAGTCCGTTGTGAAGACGCTGATCGTAGTGCCCCATCGAGGCAAGATTGTTTTGCTCGAAAGCAGGATCACTATTTTTGTAATAACCCCTACAAAACCATTTGGGCTTACCCTCAGCCAACATTAACCGTACCTAGCTTTGCTTTCACATTGCTTCGTAAAACGGAACCCAAAAATACAAATGTGCAACGGCGGGGATCCAACACGTGCACCTATGTCTCCTCCGGTCGAAAGGCGCACGCGAATCCATCACGCGACCGGACTCGACTTGCAAGCATCCCTGCGCCGTCAGTGCCTACCCCTTCCGATTGTAGGTGACGTCTCCAAGCTCTCTGTTGGACCATTTCTCTAAGTCGGGGATAACCTGACTTGTCCAAATTTCTGGCACGGCCGCGGCTATTTTGGTCCACTCCTCGTGATAAACCGTTTGTCTTCGGGCCTCGTTTTTTTGTTAGAACAGATTCTGTTTCGTCCATGTTCATTCCTCGATCATTCTGGGCCACAGTCTCAGGCTTCCCATCGCGAGAATGGCCGTTGTCGCAACAGTTCTGCACTGACTGGCGATTCATATTGCCAGTTTTTGCGGCGTCTGTAGTTTTTCCGCGTTTCTCTTCATCCTTATAGCGTTTAGTACCCATGTAGGAGCGGCGTACAGGCGCCTCTTCCGAGCCGATGGCCTTCTTTGTCCTTCCATTGCTCCTCTCATCCTTAATAGAGCCAGTTTTTCTATTTTTGCACTTACCATATTAATTCCAGTCTGGCTGTATTCTATTCCACTAAGAACAGTTCCTTCATAATTAGCCACTTTAAGTAATATCTTAGAGCATTCTAGCAGAAAGTGTTTTGTGGTCTCAGGCACTATCCTAGCAAGTCAAGATGATTTTCGATTCTATTAGCAGCGTAAAAACCTTCTTATTTTTCTTATATAACTCCTCTGGAACAGTCTGTAGTGTGTCCTTTGCCAGTTTTTTCAGGAGCCTTGAGAGCGTCTTTTAAAGTTGTTTCACTACGTGGTACCCCATCCCCCTTGGCTCTTCAGCTGTTTGGTTAGGATGTGTAAAGTCCTAGGAGCGTTTGCATACTAATTGAGAGAATTGACCTCATACTGTCCTCATTCTACTGCATACCGCTCGAGTTCCCGCGGTCTTCTTTGTCAGGCAAAACATAGGAACTGCGTTGACCCCAGTTGCCTTTGATGAGGGAACTGGGATGCATAGAGCCCTGCACAAGGACTTCCGTGGCATCCGCATTTCAGCGTTCAGAAGTTCTCCGCAACCTGCATTGATTGCACGTTTAAGTATTAAGTGCGCTTTATCCAGCTTCCTCTTAATTTTGCGTGTCAGGTTTATGTAGGTTTTTATAACAGCATAAAAACACCTTCTAAATATTCTTTGACCTTAGAAGGTTTATTTATGTCCGCTGTTAAATATGTGGAGATTTCTGCGGGTTAGCTAGTCGAGCAGTATAAAACCTCTACTAGTGATGCGTGCGCTATTTCAATTTATGGCAACTACGTTGATGCTTTTAGCGATCAGTACCTTACCGTAATCATCGTTTTTCTTTTTGTCTGAGCCCGTATATGAAAATGAGAGAGTTTTTTTTTTGTATTTCCAACGATCACGTCACATTGGCCATAATCTGTGGTCGCATCTTTCTCGTCACCGGTCAACGGCGTTGCAGCTGTGTTTTTGTTTAGCTTTAAAATAAAGCACATGTTGACCTTCCTTTGGGCCATTGTGGTATCTAGAAAATATAAGGCGGGTCGTGCATCTATTTGGATTTACCTTAGTCACTCTAATCATTACTTTTATGTTTAGCTTCCACAGTTTCATGATATTTTCGTTTTTTATGTTATTTTTATTTAGACTAAACATGTCATCAAGCAATACAATGGCTTTCGCTCTTACATATAAAACAGTCGTGTATTTTAGTGTTCAAAGCATGTATATATATATATATATATATATATATATATATAATTTTTTGGACGATACGCGATTACTAACCTTTGTCAATCGCTAACTGTCTTTCCTTTCCCCCTTGTTGTCCTTGCTCACAATTCTCGCTACCGTTATATTGCCGCCGTGTGACTTAATCATAGCAAAGTCCATAGCCTTAACAAAACCCCTCAGAGTGGGGGTCGTAGGATGCGCTTGTTGACCATCTCTACCGGCTACCAGCAGAAACTAACGCAGCTCAGCACAACATCAACTGTGCATACATCGGATTTTTCTGTAGCGGCGAGGCTTATCCGACGACGACGACGACGAAGACAACAACTACAACAACGACAACAACAAAAACAACGACAACGACAACAACAAAACCAACAACCACAACAACAGCAACGACACACCCGGCAAGCTGAACCCGGCAAACCCGGTCACTCGTTTTTAGACCGACAGCTACCTGCATTAGCTTAGATGTCGCGCTTGTACTCCCGTTTCGATCGCCGGCTCGAACGTAAAACGTGTTCTGAAACAGCGAGCCCCGGAGAGTATACGGGATCGTCGGGCGACTGGTCGGGTACGTTCCAACTCTGTTAAGCCGAATGGCGCGCGCAAACAGTGGCCGAAGCGAAGATCAACAACAGGGACATGCGTGCATGTATCCATGTATGTATGTATGTAACGTACGTAATATATGTATGTATCAGGTAGAGCCATATACGTACGTAAGATAGAACGCAGGCGGACCGACATACATGCGTATATGTACACGCCAGCACCGGATGGGCTGCTAAGTAATGTGAAATACAAATGCACCAACAAGGTGTTTTTTTTTCGGCAACCGACATCGCTCGGTGTGGTAGCAACATCGACGGCCGCGGTGGCCTCTTACCACCATCGCCCGCATCTCTATCGCCAACTCGATCTTTTCTGCCCTTGCTCTGCTCTCGAGCTGCGGCAGCGTTGAGGTCGAATGGTGGCATCGCCATCGTGTTGTTGGTACAGCGGACAAGCCGAAATTACTGGCCTTCCTTATTCCTTCGTTGTCTCGCTGTTCCTCTTCAGCAACAACAGCAACAGCAACAACAAACCCTGATCCCTAAAAAAGCCTGAACGATTTCGTGTAATCAGCAGCTGCCGGACTGCTACAAGCGGGCTATGAATGTCGTTGTTGCTGCTTTGTCGTTGTTGCTGTTGTTGTTGTTGTTGTTGTTGTTGGCGTGCTGATCGTAATTGTGATTATTGATGTTGTTGCCGTTGTTGTTGTGGGTTGTTGTTGTTGCTGCTGTCGTGGTCTCGTTAACCTGATCATGACAGAGTATCAATTCAAACAGCCATCGGTCAGGGGCCGTCACTGTTGTCGTCTGCGTTATTTTCGTCATGGTTGCTGTTGTTACTGTTGTTATTGTTGCATAGAAGTGGTGGTGAAATTCGTTGTGGCAGAAATGTGCGTAGTCTAAAGTCGAGGTGATGCGCCATCATGGATGCGTAGAGAGGAACGTCATAGCAATGCTTGTGTTACTATGATGAAACTCGTGTTATTGCAATATTTAATTATAATTATTTCAACTAGCCGAAAAGCGAATGAATCCACTAACGCGCATATAAGAAGTTCAAGGCACGACGGCGAGTAGGGACGCCAGCTTACATCCTTCTGCTGACAACACGGCGAATTCGACTTCGCGAGTCCGCAGATTCCGGAGACGCAGAGACAGCAGCTGAATACGTAAGTTGCTTTTTGCTCTCGCGTCATGCTGTTATATACAGGTAGTTCTACAAGTTCTTAAAATGAGCTTTTCAGAATTCGAATTTTTTTGCGCTTTCACTGCTATTGGAAACGGCAACTTTTCGATTGCTAGCAGTCAAAATATTATGGTGATTGGCCGTTGCGATTTCGTTTTGATTCGCTTTCCCGTGCAACGTATCGGCGTGATTTTGAAAAATTGAGAAAAAAAGAGTTTCGAGTGGTTATCAAGCGTTTTTATTTCAAAAGTTGGAATGATACTCAAGTGAAAACTGAGTTTAGACGAGCTGTACGGTGACTCTGGCGCCATATTTTGCCACTGTTTCCAACTGGATTAATGAGTTAAAAAGAGGTCGCAGGAGCACCGAGGATGAACTACGTTCAGGACGCCCAAAAACGGCAACTGATGAGGAAAACGTGGAAAAAGTGCGGAAAATCGTCGCCGCAGATAAGCGAGTGAACATTAAGGAGATATCGGAGGCCTTGGGGATCAGTTTGGGTAGTGTGCATTTCATCCTGCACGAGAACTTGAAGATGAAAAAACTCAGAGCAAAATGAGTGCCGCATTTGCTCAACCAAGGCCAACAGACGCGCATGTTTCCGCTTCACAGCGAAATTTAGCCAAGATGTCGAAAAAATCCGTCGGATTTTGGCGCAGATTCGTGACCGTCGATGAAAGCTGGGTCCATCACTACACTCCCGAGACCCAAGAGAGCATCTCGCCAATGGTGTGCACCTGGTGAAGAACCTCCGAAGAGGGTGCGGAAAACGGCATCGGCCGGAAAGATGATGGCTACGGTTTTTGGGACCAACGTGGAATAAGTCTGGTCGACTACCTTGAGAGCGGTAAAACGATCTCAGGAGAATATTATGCAAGACTGTTGGACTGCCTGAGCAAGAACTCATCGTGAAACGGTCCGCTTTGCAGAATAAGGTTGTCCTGTTTCACCAGGGCAATGCTCATGCACACAAGTCGCGGCAAGCATCGGCAAAACTGGCCCAACTGAGGTTCGAACTTATTGAACAACCTTCCTATTCTCCAGACCTGGCCCTCTCTGATTATTTCCTCTTCAGACATTTGAAGAATCGTCTCGGTGAAAAGCGTTTTTCCAGCAATGAAGAGGTTACAACTGCTGTCAATGCCTATTTTCAGTCTAAAGACGCAGAATTTTACTCAAGAGGTATAAATGCTCTGAAATATCGGTGGGAAACGTGTATTGAGCTTCTCGGGGAGTATATCGAATAAGAAAAAATTGAAAAAAACAAGATTTGGAAAATTCTTGGTTTCATTTAAGAACTTGTTGAACTACCTGGATATATATATATATATACAAATATACACGTATATATACAAAACATTTCAAGGGCGATATATGGAATTGTAGAGCTCGTTTAAGCGAATGTTTTTTCCAATGGAACATGGTCTCTGAGAAGTCCTTTCCGGGGTGAGAGTAAAATTACTACAATTTGTGACACTGTTGTTCTTGCCCGACAATGCCCGACATAGGAGCACAAAATGTGCAATTACGAGACAACCTCCTAAACAGAAACTAAGCACACCGTCGTGTTCGTTAGAAAATTCTGCTTCTGAAAAATATATAACACCGTCAGAAGATGCGACATAGTCGCTTAGAAGAGAATTCGCGAAAAATAAAGTTCTTTATTAGCTTCAGATTAAGTGCATGTAAAATGACTGTGTGGCGACGCGCTGCGGCTGTCGCGCGACATGTCGGCGGTAGTGAACGTCGCCACACAGACATTTATATTTAATATATATATATATACGCAAAGGGTACGTTAGATAATTCAAATAATTCTGCCCTCAGCTCCGCTTCCCTCGCAGCCGATCACGCTTGTAAAATAATCGGGTTTATTCAACGGAAGAACAATCATACCCGCAAATTCTTCATGTTATTTACGGTCTAGATAAACCGGCCTTATGAGAGGACCATTCATAAACTTCTGCAAACGTTTTGCAAGACGGGTTCGTACATAATGCGCCAAACCGTCGACGACCACAAAGGCACTCGTTCGGCTAAAAATTATTATAGCGAGAACCAACAACTAACTTATATGGATGATTCATATGATTAATATAGGAGTCAACCAACTAGCCCCATTATAGAGTCAAGATAACAGAAAGAAATATAAGACCATTACGACTTTCTAAACCTTGTTTACGAAGATAGTGCCCGCCTCATATATAGCGCAAACAAAACTCAGAGAACTTGAAATGTTGCTGCACTTAGATGACTTCAGACTCCATTGAGAGTGTTAGCCAAGATGACTTCAGACTCCATTGAGAGTGGGTGCGCCT
>QVRM01006473.1:0-145000 GCA_003439945.1 Dermanyssus gallinae
TCTGCCGAAGACTCAGCTCGCACGAGTCAATGAACGTCGTCTTGTGATATCTTGACCCAATTACCTTACAAGGGCTTGCTGCAGGGCATTGACGGAGCTGTGTCTGATAGCAAAAATACTGGCGTCAAGTTCATACTTCGTAGGGCAGTCTCAATAATCCTTTATCTTCATCGCGCTTCTGGCAAGAGAGGAAGTGCACGAACTTATCTAGTGCTGCGCATGCCGCTGCATTGCACCTGGCACACCTCCGCAGGCAGAACCGGCAGGTAGACGACTCGTACTCCTCGGGACAGGCGGCCGCTTAACAGACCTGATAGTACCACGTGAAGACTGTCGCATCCAGTACCGGGCCAAAGGTGCAAGGCATTGTATACGAGGTGTGTCCAAAAGTATCGCGACTTTGAATTTTCGCGGGTTACGTATATTCGAATTTCGATTTTTTGTGGCGTTATGTTGGTACTCATGTCTCTCACTTATGCCGACAAGCTCGGCCATTTTGAATGTTCACTTAATTGTTGACAGCTGCTTTGCTTGCACGTGTTTTGGATCGTCTTCGATTTTTACCTATTCAAAAAAATGGATCAAAGAACCTGTATCAAATTTTGTGTGAAAACGAAATTAAGTGCGCGGATGCATTCCGAATGTTGACTGTGGCATACGGAGAAGCTACCTTGGACCGAAGCAACGTTTATCGGTGGTACAAATGTTCTCAGAAGGCCGAGAAGATGTGAACGACGAAGAGCGTGCCGGACGCCCGAGCACTTCAATAACAGACGAAAAAATTAATGAAGTGGAGAAAATGGTATTGGCCAATCGTCGAATCACCTATAGAGAAGTTGCTGAGGACCTAAACATATCGATTGGCTCGTGCCATTCGATTTTTATCAATGATTTGGGCATGAGACGGGTCGCCGCGAAATTCGTACCAAAATTGCTCAATTGCGACCAAAACCAGCATCGCATGAACATTGCTAATGAGATGTTGGACTCTGTCCGCGACGACCCAAATTTGCTCCAGAGGGTCATAACTGGTGACAAATCGTGGGTTTATGGTTATGACGTGGAAACCAAAGCTCAATCATCTCAATGGAAGCTGCCGCACGAACCAAGACCGAAAAAAGCGCGCCAAGTTCGGTCGAATGTGAAAGTTTTGCTGACAGTTTTCTTCGATTGCAGGGGCGTGGTGCATCATGAGTTCTTGCCACAGGGTAGAACGGTCAATAAGGAATATTACCTGCAAGTTATGCGCAATTTGCGCGAAGCAATCCGCCAGAAACGCCCGGATTTGTGGAAGACTAAAAATTGGCTTTTGCACCACGATAACGCCCCTGCTCACACATCGTTGCTTGTGCGCGAGTTTTGGCCAAAAACAACACACTAATGATGCCGCAGCCACCGTATTCCCCAGATCTGGCCCCCTGTGACTTTTTCTTGTTCCCTAAACTAAAGAGGCCCATGAAAGGACGACGTTACGCTACGCTTGACGAGATAAAGACGGCATCGAAGGAGGAGCTGAACAAGATTAAAAAAATGGTTTTTTGAAGTGCTTCGAAGATTGGAAAAACCGTTGGCACAAGTGTATAATATCTTATGGGGATTACTTTGAAGGGGACAAAATAGATATTCATGAATAAATGAATAATTTTTAAAAAAACACAAAAGTCGCGATACTTTTTGAACACACCTCGTACGTCCAAACCCCAACCTCCCGTTTGGCCTGTTTGACTTTAGCTTCTTTAATGGCCGTCGGACTTAACTATTAAGGTGATCCACGCGAAAAATGGTATCGAACGGGAATGGACTGCTCAACAGGTTCTCTTGCGAACTTTTCACATTTTGCTTGAACTCCAATACACCGCGCTACCTTCTGCCGTGAGGCGTTCTTGTAGAAGAAATGCTGGCTATTACACTCAGGAAAAGCTACCTACCCCTGCTAGTCGGAATAATTCAACCAGCAGATGATAAGGCGCTTAGTCAAAAGCCTTGACGCAGTTAATAATCCTCGATACAGATTATCGCTGGTTGCGCTATAGCTCGCTTGATTTATTTCTAGATAACGGTTACCCGAATTGCATAACGGTTTCCTTGACATCCCCTCAGGCACTCCACGTGTTCAGCCACATGCTGTACTTCTGTAGACTTTAGGCATCCGGGCCCTTATATTCACATTAAAGAAATGAAAAAGTGTTTCCGCCGAGAGGCAGTGACTGGATCTGGAACCTGAAACACCTGATCGGGAACTGAGCTTTTTATTTTTGGGGGTTCGGGTTTCACGTTGTGCTACTCCAGTGCGACTAGTGTACAATTGTGGACACGGCTTCAGAGTCCTTATTGACCCGATTTAGCAGGTTTATCTAGAGGCATCAGCAGAAAACCACGTGTTACGCACTACATCTCGATGCGATCTCGAGCGTTAGACATTCGTTGCCGCGGGTTTAGTTATTGTGCAGCGCGCCAGTAGGCGTCACCCACCTTAGATATGAATAATATATTGCACCACAACGACGTGGGGCCTTAAAATACGACGACATCACGTACACTAACACGAGACAGGTATATCTGTAGAGAAAAACGTCGTAGCCGAGGGATATCTCCCTTGGGTACATAACACGCGTAAACGCATGAGGTACGTAACATTTGATGTCAGAAGATTGCAGAGGACTCGTACTCCCGGCGCAGTCAGCATCACAACTCGAGACTTCGCAACCCATCAGCGTTGCAAGCCACACCCAGATCAGGTTAACGGCCTTTATTCGAAAGCGTGATCTCTTCTACCATAAAATCTCGAAGCAAAACGTGTTTTCTTCTGTCATAAGATTTTTCACACTTGTTGCACTCCTCATCGTCCTCTTCAGTAGGTCACAGGTGGTATTGATGTCAGGGCTCAAAACCCTACCGCCCTGTCGAAAAGAGATAGATTAATCTGTCTCATTGGCTGCGTTGGTCCCGCCAAACACCGGGAACATCGACAACAGCCAACGATTGGTGTTTTCGGGTCGCTTCATCGGGAACAACAACACACACGAAGCTATTAACTTCACAGTTGACAAGAATGTGAAACAACGGGTCCATGGTGCTGCTTCCGTTGTGACTAAAATATGTAGTCCTCGAGCGCGTTGGCACACCTTGGATCAATATTTTTCATCATCTGAATAAGCATTTCGTTTTCATTATCGTGTGCCCCATAATCGATTTCGACACTGAAGTCACCGCCACCTATATTTGGTATGATCAGGTTTAATCATGAAAGTATAAAACTTTCGTCCGCGAAACCTACGCGGTAAGTGAAGTAAAAAAAACGTCGGCGAAACCTACGCGGAATCGAAGAATACAATAACGACTACCCTAGCGTGAAGTATTTGTTTTTCTTAGCATCGGTAGAAAACGTTAATGAAGGTAGATAGGTAACCCAACCAGATGTCTTCCCCGACTTTCCTGGCAGGTAAAACAGCCGGCGAAACCCCCGCATAACATCAATATGCAGCTCGTCCCGCTGAAATGTCTTCGAGAGGAGTGCAGTATCACCCAACTTAAAAATGTCATCACGTGCAAGACCCCTTGTCCCCCTAGTTAGCTCACAATTTCAGAGAAGCACTCGTTGAAGTAGGTACGCTTGCAGTTTTATAACTGATCAGTCACTTACGAAGACTTAGTTCGCCAAGTGCAATAAAAACTCTCATCAACCACCCTCTCGTAGGGAACGTGCCCGACGACAGTGACGGACCGGATATCCCTTGTGCCCGAATTCATTTCTGCACTTGTTTGCGTAACCTTCGTCACGCAGCACCACACGGAACACAGCATCACTGCCATGTTTATATAGCTTCCAAACCGCTTTTACAGGTATGCCAGTTAGCAACTCTTGCAGCCCGACCTCCGACGTCTTCTGCGTCAATCATGCCACTGTCAAGGCGCAGATCGTCACAGGCATATTGGCATAGACTTCTAATTTACCTATGGCATTGTCGTCTGCCTTCTACCTCGCTTGTGGGTCAGCTGTCTCTGCTACAGGTACTCTGTACTGTAGCTGGCGATATCGCTTTTTCATACCGGCCGCCCGGCTACTGTCATTGCTCAACTCTGCAGATGCCAAGTTTCTCTTGGCCCCTACGCGTGGTTTCTCTTGTATTCTCCAACAGGTTTCTCGTCTTTCTTGCTCCTCCGCATCGTCGGCGTTTCGCCACTCCTCTCTACGCTAATTTTGTCACTTCGCATAGAGTTTAAGCGCTGCCTTCCCTCCATGTCTGCAAGGGGTAAGGCAATCTTTCCAGCGGGATTGTCTCGATTTTGGCAACCCGATCCTGTAGTTCCGAGTGTGCTAAGCACAGTTTCGCAAAGTTCTACTGTAGCTCGCTCAGTTGGCCGCTCAGCATCCCCTGGCTTAGAATACGCATCTTTGGGGAGCACTGGGTTGAGAAAACCCCCGTGGAGCACTCTTGGCTGCACACCACTAGTTGTTAACCCGCATTTCGCAGGAGCGGATTCTTTGAACATTCGAACATCACGACTGCTAGAAAGCAGCATTGCTACATTTATGAATTAACCTCAACCGCCATGTGAGTATAGTTTGTGGCTCCTAAAAGGTTCGACAGCTCAAAACAAATTTGCCGTACCTCGGAAAGCCGCTGATACTGTTTTTAGGTAACACCCGTTTGAAGTTGGAAAACGCAAAGTGGAAGTGCATGATTTGGAGGAAAGGCTATGGGGTTATGATAGAGTGATAAATCAATCACTGGTCATTGTCATAATTAGACGGAGTTATGTCGCTCTTATTTCTCTCGCATTAACTTGTTTTAATCAGCGAGCACGTCGTGTAATGCTTTGCCATTACCACAGTATGCTTGCCTGATGTACGAGTATATAAACCCAAAATCTGACCACAGATGAGCGCAGCACAGATAAAACCTCCACATCTCCAAGTTTTCACCGCTGCCGCAACAAAACATACCGGGCGCTTAGCCATATCAGCTCAGCCAATACACGCACAAAAACGCTTTGATAAGAGGAAAACTGGTCTGTCGCAATATAAATACGTTTTCTTTAAAACAGTATACATTACATTACACGTGTTCATTAAATATCAAAACAGTTATCATTTTCGTTAACCTTAAACACATATAGAATATATTGTATATGCATATCTGAAAAATATCACTGACCCAACAAACCAATAGCTGACGCTGACCGACACGTCTCGTGATCATGGTTGGTGCACGTGAGACCGCAAATATACAGTGACCCTTATTGCAAGCAGGGGTTATGGAACCCAGTCCGGTAGCGCAGTTTGTTGTGGACTCCAAGTGTGGACGGAGAAGCGGGTGAGTACGCGGTATATATGCAATGACCAACATTGCCGGTGTCCTGTAAATCGCTTTTGACATCTAAGCAAGTACGTAAGTATGCTAAACGGCTTACGACAGAACAGAGGAACGCATCGTTCTGATATTAAAATTTTAGTACATCTTTATTGAACCATTCCCTTTCGTCACCACCGGCGTGTTCCCGCCGGCCGCCCTGGACCCCCTCCACGCATTGTTATCGAAATCACTAATGAATAAACTAGAGCTAGGCTGCCGTACGACGTCAGAACTGTCCTGCATTGCTAGCCTATTGTTTGGTCGTTGTTGTTGTTTTTACTGTTGCTGCAAATGGTGTTCTCGTCACCATCGTGCTGCGATTGTAATTGTAGATCATTGTCGTTGTTCCTATTGTTCTCGTATCGTCTTTTGTTGTCGTTGTTGTTTTTGTTGTAGTTATTTTGTTGTTGTTGTTGTTGTTGTCGGTATTGCTGTTTTAAGATTAATTTCTGTTACTGTCATAATCGGAGTTGTTGTTGTTTCTGCTGTTGTTAAAATTGTTTTTCTCGTCATTGTTGTTGGTATTGTTGTTAATTTTTCTGTTGTTGTTACTGTCGTTGCTGTTGCTGTGTTCGTTATTACTCGTCTCACGATCTGTCATTAGATGCACGTTCTTCTGCTTCTTCTTCTCGTCTTTCGCCTTCTACCCGTGATAGCTTCTTTTTACAAATGTTCGTCAGATACATTTTGTTTTGGTAACTGGCGGTACTCACATGGTCTGTGCTGCATCATTGTTTATATTCCAGTCATACGAACCTATATAATGGATGCAGTCACTGTTGTAATGATATTAGCATTTTGAATACCTCTCACGGCAAACCTTCATCAGTTCATCAGTACATCTGCTGTGCCTCAGGTATTACTCACAAATGTGCCACAACTGTACCGGGCGTACGTCCGTCGCGTACGCGAACAACAACAGTGTCACTTTTAATAGAGATATAATAATTTTATTAATTTGCATCAGTTTGCAGATTAGCACAAGCATCATGCTGATTATGCTGATCTTGCAATATTGCGCTACAGATAGAACGCCCAGACACGCATGCGGAACGTATGAGAAACATAAGATCGCCAATTTGTCTTAAAGGCATTCATACGAATCATCTTCTTGCAGACTGTATCAGACAGAAGTATATTGCACCGATTGGCCATGCATTGTGATAAGTGCAGCTTATGCTAATATTTGAGGTAAACGTATCGATTATTGATCTCGTGATAATTCGTTACTTGTCAACTGAGAGAGTATTGTCTGTTGTTGTTGTTGTCGTTCTCACATACTTATTTAATGTTACTACTCTTGTTGTGATTGTAGTTCCCTATTTGTTTTTGTTGTTGCTAATACTGTTGTTGTTATTGTCATCGCTGCTCTTGTTGACGTGTTTACTGTCGCATGCTTGCGGTCACTTTATTATGAATTAGACAAAACATCTGGAACACAAACATGGAATACTCGTTTTAAAATCACTGCTTGTCACATAACGGTTACAATGCTCCCTGCTGAACAAGTGTTATTTTCTTGCCTTCGGTTTTATCTGTAAATGTATATATATATATATATATATATACGCTATGAATGAAACATTTGTTTCATTTGTTCCCTCGCGCGTAACTCTGACGAGGGTGTGATGATAAAGGAAAGGACGCAAAAAGTAACATCTTCGATATCAGCGGTTACTGCAGAAAACTTTGTTCCAGCGCTTTTCTGACTGACCATTGCAAACGTTATTGTTTAAGAGTATGCGTTGTGTTCACAAAATTAAGTATACAAATATATTGCAATCATCTTCACTTTTATTAATGTATCATTAATATTGTTGTTGTTGTTGTTGGTAGTGGTGTTCTTCACATAATTGGATTACTTATTGTAAATCAATATTATGGTATCGTATATTTTTTCACTTATCCTTTTTAATCGTTATAAGAAAACACACTGCTCTTTCCGATAGACCCTTTTTTCGGAGAGATAGAGCGAGACTCCTGTACTTTTCGGGAGAACATAACTCCCTATTCTTAATTATGTATTATTTACATACTCGTGTTTCATCTGGCGACTCGATCATCGCCTTCCGGCGGCCGCATATTAATACAAATAGCACTAATAAGAAGAATAGTAATTATAATAATAGTCATTATAGTTCTAACAACACCCTAGCAATAACATGGAAACACGATAGTATGGCAAAGGTTACGTTTTCAACGTGCAGGCCTGCACAGAGTGGCGAAGGCCGTTTGTTAATGCAATGCTACGTACACATGCGCTAATAACATCAGCGCTATATATATATATATATATATATATATATATATATATATATATATATATATATAGTAGTCACAAGACTTGTAGTGTTGGTATTAACAGAAAACAATAATTCTAGCTAAGACGGAGAATATTCTATTGTTGCTTGGCTCACTGTACTAACGGTAAAGTGAATAAATGTCCCACATGTAACACCAAATTGGGAAAAGCCAAAAATGTCATGATAATAATAAAGAAAAACCAAACACATCTAAGAGTCACTGTCGTAATCGTTCTAGAGACGCCGCGGAATAGCTTTATCTATCATCATCAGCATGTTGGCTTAACGATTATAAATTAAAGAGCACTCTTTATGAGTGAGTGGCTCGCGTCGTAGTGTCGAGATTGCGATAATCGGTAGCGGATTCCACCTCAAGTTCGAATACAACGGCAGCAATGCCAACCAACCGACTTGACATTATTTTTGTTTTGTAGTGCAATTATGCTTGTTTTCTAAATAAGTCGCGAGACAAATCTAGCGTTTGTCTGAAAAACCAAATGCACGGCCAGTACGGGTATAATTGGGCCGCAGAAGCCATGGCACAGTAAAACGATAATTCCGGGACAGCATAGAATTAGATATTGGAATGACTTAATCGCGATAATGTAATGCATGTGACATTTATTTAATTATGGATTAAATGAACTCGTCAATCGCTTTGTCTGCCGCAGGCTGGTTGCTACTCGAGTTGAACTAGTAGCAGCAGTAGTAATAAGAGTAATAATACTGATATGTCTGCTGGAAACAGGAGAGTGAGATAAAGAGATAAATAGCAGCACCGCAGTATAGAGACGTGTAACGTTTATATATATATATATATATATATATTATATATTATATATATATATAATATATATATATATATATATATATATATATATATATATATATATATATATAGATATATATATATATATATATATATATATATATATATATATATATATATATATTCATTTATATACACATTTATTTCTATATAAAATCGTCGTCCCAGGTTAAAAACGTGCTGGCTCACCAAAACGGACGACAGTGATCAATGGCTCTTTCAATAGCCATTTATGCGCGCGTGTGCATACATTGCATGCTGCATATCTAGACCTGGCTCTGTTGTTCTTCATGTGGGCGACCTCTGGGACGCAGGCGCTTTTTGGCGGCAGCCGGCTTCGTACTGTGCTTTATCATAGTGAAAACGAGCGCAGATTTATGTCGTCCTCGTCGTACGACGGTATCCGTATAACACATGGAGAAAAAACTAGGAAAGAGGGAAGGGAGAAGAGCAAAACGACCATTCTTTTCCAGGCGGGCTTGCGACCCGCGGAAGCAGAAGGTAAATATTACCCTGGGCCACGTCGTGTGTAACACCATCGCCGGTAAGGTAATGCAGTGCATCAGAAATAACCAAGAGGATGATCAGTCAGTAGCTCAATAAATACGAAAACAAAGCAACAAATTAATCGGGACGTTGAACCACCAACAACGACGACAATAACAAGTGGAGGAGCGGATAACGTCCCATGAAAGATCGAATCTACCACACATTAAGCGTGCGTTCTCGACTACGATAAGAATGAATGAGTCACTCGACGGGTCGCAATAAAGTAACGCGCAAAATAGACCCGGACAGCACACCGAAGAATGAGAAAGACATAGAAACATAGACACAAAATGATGGCAAAGTGAAAGCAAGAAAAAGAGAAGAAAAATACTACGAGAAGATGTATGCATTATTCGCTGCGAATAGCAATCAACGAACAACGATAAGAAGAAATGAAACGAAAAGAAACGAGGCAAAACAGGAGAACGGAAAGTACATATTTAGAGAGTCTCGTCGATGGCAATTCGATGACAAGAATTGCTTTTTTTGACAGGATAGCAACGCAAATTTTTAGAATGACGAAATGATGAGATTAAGGGGCCCATGGGGTAAAGGTTAGGGTAGCAGAGGGTATTGCAGGAGGAAAAGAGGTTTCCGACGACGACAACGACGACAACAACAATGATGATGACGACCATGACGATGTCCACGTGTACAAAAACGTGTAGAGAAAAAGGAAAATAGTCAAAACAACTTACGACGGAAACATGGTAATAATAAATAGCGCCAATGTATGCAACCATATTCGCATCGACAAAGTGCGACATACTCACACAACACACACATCCGCGCATACATATATATGTGTACGCACGGTTTGTGTGCAAACAAACCGTGTACCTTAGACGCAAATACCGTGGCCTTCTGCCGTGATGTTGTTTAACCTGTGACGCTTTGGGCTAGTAAGTAGTCCGTAGAGTTTCTCGTGAATGCGCCAGCAAAACCTGACCTATGTGTGTGTGTGTGTGTGTCTACAGACGACATTTCTTCAACATAATCGGTCAGGTCGTTGCATTCGTCCTCTGTATGTAATGTACCGTCGTTGTCGATCATCGTTGGCTTTTGGACCTTGGGAGCAGCCGGACGTTTCCCGCAGATCAGTCCCGAACACCTGCGCTTATTCCTCCCGCCTGCGCTTATTCCTCCCGCCTGCTCGCCAAACTACCAAGCAAGCGGCTACACGCAGGGAAATCACCAGTTCTAGCTATGGGTGATCGTGTTAGGAGTTAGGTGTAGTTGTAGACGTAGTAATAGTTGCGTAGTTCGTTGTCGCTTAGGCGCAGCGCCTGAGCTCACCAAGCCAGTCTGAAGTTACCGTTGTTGATGTGCGCTCGGTCCTCTTTCGTTAGCCGGTTTTAGGACAGGACGATGCGTTGAAAGGTGTTGAAACGATACGGCGAGCACCGACCATGCGGACGACGACTTGGCCACAAATCATTATTGTTGTCTTTATCTTATTGTGCTGCAAGCACAGGTGGCCTTTTGGCGGAATCCTTGCTGCGGCTGATGAGGCACGTCGCTTGGTGTCTCGCGGTAGGCGCGTGCTCCACCAGGAACGAACGGGGGGTTGCGAAGGGCGACTCGTCCCTTTGCCAGCCTACAAGCTGCCCGCACCGTCCCCCAGTGTGATGTCCATCCGTCACGCCGTGATGTCGAGGGGAAAGGGGCGCTGGATGCAGCCAACCTGCGGTCAGAGTCACACACCGAACCGCTGGACGAGGTATGGCGTGAAGATGGTCCTCGTTCGTGCCTTAATCTTGCACTGGTTCAACGGCGATTGCGCCCATTCTGAAACGGCGAGTAGCAAGCAGAAAACAGATTATAAGAATTTTTAAATATATATATATATATATATATATATATATATATATACAATGCACATTTGTATTTATGGGGGTCCGTCTATAAAGTAATGCAAATGGCAGTCCCGTGGACGTTAAATCTTGGCTGAGGTTCAGCTCGAAAAGTATTTTTAGGCTTCTGGCTCTGCTTCAGCCTGACACTCCGGGCCCACTGATTAGTCCGAGAGGTCGCGCTGCGATCAACGAAACTTTCACCCAAATAATTCGCTCAGATGAAACCCTACGCACAAGAGATCCAACGGCCTATGTAACACTATCCGGTAAGAGCAACCGTCTCACTCACTATCTAACACGGCGGACACCTGTCGTCTGCTCAATGGCCGAGCGAAATCTGCCGGCACACAGATCCATATCTGAAGCCTGACAAACCCAACGCTTTGGCTCTAGATTCGACGAGTGTCGTTGGTCATATGCCCGGCAATCCCTCCCTCCGTTTGACCGTCCGTTCTATCGGAAAGAACGTTGCGTAACCAATATCGAGTTCAATCGAGCTCAATAGGACAGCGTCAATCGACGCGGATAAGCATCATTTGAGCTATGGGGGGTCGACCTATTTATTCTTGCTCTGAATGGAACGTGAGATATGAGGTTCAAGCATTATTTTCCTATTGACATCGGCTAACGCAAGTGGCGCTCTCGCAGAGCATCGCATCTGCATATTCGTACAGAGAGCATCTAAGGACGACACTTTTTGAGTAGGAGAAGATATATACATATATATATATATATATATATATATATATATATATATGTCGGCTACTTCGGCTCCCGGAACTAAACTAAATAATAGTGTTATTAGATTTTGATTTACGAGAGTGCAACAAGTAGCCTCAGTCATAAAATACAGACACTTGACACTCAAGGAAACAACATTTTTCGTCACGACGTTTTTTGACTGATACGTGTTGTATGCAAGAGATGTTCATATACATGTGTTAGACCATCCTATTTTGTAGCGGTGTCATATATATATATGGTGTCTGAATAATCTCGCCCAAAACTGAGGGGTATGGTTAAACTCCGTGAGAAAATAAGTTTTGGCACTGGAAAAGGGTAGCGGAAATGTTTCACATAAGAGTGAGAGGAACATTTTTCTGAGCTGTGATTTTAGGGTGGCTGTCCGACATAGGCTTATAAAATGCACGGTTGTGAGATAATGCATTACGTAATTGAAAAACAAGCATACAGAAAAAAAATCTACATGGCCTGAAATATACTAGAGCAGGAACTAATGTGATATTAAGAAGAGCTCGCAAACTTATATTATAATACTTTTGCATGTTCGAACTTCTACGCACAGGTTTTCGATTGTTTTCGATAACGCGTGTACAGCCAATAGGCGCAGGCAAATGTGCATCTTAATTGAGTCATTTTGGTACTAAACTGGTACATCTCACAATACTATGGAATTTTTATAATAGAACGTTACTCAAACATAGGCACACACAAGGCTCAACGACCGCACGACTCAGCGCAACCTCCCTTATCACAGCCACACAAAGGGCCATCCGTAGGGGGAAGAAATAAAGGAAGATTATCCGGACACTCTAAACATATATATATATATATATATTATGCTCACGGAGCATCATAATAGCCACCACCCGCTAATGGGTGATGACTTTTTTAGCAATCATAGCGGCGTTCACGAGAATGAACGAGACTTCCGATTCCCAATCGACTCCCGTATTAGCTGTCAATTAGCGTGTTATTAGGTTCTGGTCTAAGTCCAAAACTCTTCAAAGCTGATCGGTTTAGTATTTTAGCTTCTCTGGCATATGCAAACATGACATTTAAAATGATTTAAAAATGCGCAAATCTTTTTGAGATACCCATATGCGTGTATACATACAATGAAGCAAAAATTGGTACCGGTCTGGAATGTGTCAGGGAGCAACATGGCCAAGCAAAGAGACACATTTTATTACCATGATACGAAGTTTACTGCACTGAGCTACTCAAAGTAAAGTCGAAGTAGTTCAATCGAGTTTTTTTACCGATTCAGCCAGCAGTTTAATCGGAGCGCGGTAAAAAGCCAACTTTCTATGACTGCCAGCGAAACCCCGTCAGCTAGCTGTGTGCTGCTGTTGTGGTTTCCGCTGGCGCTGCTGCTGTAAGACGTATCTGGGTACCGAAATAGAACGTGCCACAGTAATGGCGCTGGTATTGCACAGAAACAACGCCAAGTTGCACAAGCGTTCAAGTCTCGAAACAGACGAGGAAGGACAATTTGAGCGAGGAGAAAACGTGTACGAGCAAACGTGACCGTCCGATTGCATGAAACTTCGATATCACTCAATGTATGGGCCCAAACATAGTCGATACTCGCCGGCGAAGTATTGCTAACGACGCAATCGAGAAAAGGCACGTCCTGCGTTCAGACAGCCAGTTCGTGTTCCGCAAAAGGCAGGTCGACACTGCAGGCCACACCAACAAGGTGCTCGCTAATGCCGAGGAGAAGCGACCGAAAGCGACCCCAAAACGCGTAGTCTGTGCAATCCGGCATTGCTTGACGTAAAAAAAACGCGTCTACCAGTGCGAACTTGGGGTAATCTTTAAACAACGGTGGCGAGATACAATGAAGCGCTGTACAAAGCCGTATGGCAGTAGAAGCTTGTTGACTCATACAGCTGGTATGTCAAGCTGATAGATTATAATTATGGTAGAAGATGTGGCAGTCCGTTTTTTCGGTAGTCGTAGTTGTTCTAGCACAGCACAAATGCCCGTAATTGCCAAGCGCTTTGCTATACAGCACGAGTTGTCACGTGCAAAAACCGGCGCCGCCTCGCAGTGCAGCTGCCCAGCTTACACACTACTGCTGATGTACCACAGCTTAATGGAGGGACACTCAGTTCGTGGGTGGAACGGGCTTTTTGGGGGGGCGGGGGGTTCAATCGACTTCAGCTTCACCGAAAGTCACCCCTCTCTCTATCTCTCTCTCTCTCTTATTCTCTTTCTCCAATCAAGCAAAGCGTACAGGCCCGAGGAATAGAAGGCGGGCAAACAAGTGCACGGAAAAAACGACAGAGAAAGATTGAATGCGAGAAAACGAAATGAGAATAAATGAGGAAACATCTTTTAAAACAAAGGTAGTCGTTTTGCGTTCTGACCGCCACGGGCGGCGCCGCATTGTTCGTCCGCGTTCCGTCGTTATCTTGGAGCAAATATCTCAACAGCGGCCGCAGCAGGTGCAGGGAGACGCTATTCTCCTCTTGGCATATTCTTCCCGAGACCACGGTGACGACAAAGATGAGCACGGCAACGTTTTCCTGTCTTTTGGCGGGGCCGACGGCGACTCCGCTTCCACTCCCCAGCTCTGCCATTCAGCTGGCTGGCCAGACGTCCTACTCAAGCTTTGTCTCTGCCACTCGTACTTCTACAGTTTTATAACTTCCGTTGCTCTCTCTCACACACTATATATATATATATATATATATATGTGTGTGGGCATCTTCCTTATACCTCCATCGCTCGCCCACTCGAATGCGAGTTTGCCTTCTGTGCTTCTGTTCCACCCTCTCATTGGATCGTCTGCGTCCTTCCTTTCTTCTTCTTCTTTTTCCTTGCCTCGCTCCTTTTTCATTTTCCTGTTCTACCATTATTTGCGTGCTCTACGCCACAAACCTTGAAGCGCCAAACTGCTTCAGAACCTTCACGCGGAGGCGGAGGGAGATGGATTGGGGACCTCAAGCCCGGTTCCGCACCCTCGCGCCTCGTCCACTTCGAAGGTGATCATGGTCGTTGGATAATTGAGATTGGAATGCTGCTGCTGCTGTTTTTCGTTTGTCGCTTTTGGGACTCGCTCGGCCGTTTCGGCATTCGCCTCAGCGAAAACGACGACGACAACTGCGACGATGGGCAGCAGAAATCCCTTTTCGACTGTCCTGCAGCGGTGTCCTGCTGCAGAACGAAGGGGACACCAAGTCTCGGGCCGCCCACCTGCCTGTCTGCTCGCCCGTTTACCCAACTATATAGCTAGCGGTCCATCTATCCTGTTCGCAGCAATCAACGTATGGCTTCGTCGAAACTCAAGAGCCGAACAAAGGAAATTACAATGAGGAACACAAGAGAGAGAGAGAGAGAGAGAGGGGCGGGGAGCACAGAAGAACCGAGAATGCGGGGGAAGCAGCGTGAGAGAAAGAAGCAGTGGCAAGGACGAAGAGCCACTCATACCTACCTGACTAAGATAATAAAACAAGGAAATTAGTTATGGAAATTAAAGTTAATTGTTAATTATAATTATTATAAATGACATACAAGGTGTCAGCTTTTTTTTTGCACGGTTTAGGAACAAAAATGCATTACGCACGCTCTGGTCTGGGTAGTGTGGGATTCTAAAACCCATCAAAAACCTGGTGGTTTTATAGGTTTTTGATGAAAACCTAAGCTACATAACCGGTATGTAGGGAGCCGCTAGTCTGGCTTTTAGTCGTCACTCTGCTGGCGACGCTCCATTTGTTTGATGCTCCGACTGCCTTGTGCCATCGAGAGCCCTGCCGAAGGTCCCGCTGGTGTCGTACGAGACACATATGTCTACCTCAGTCTTCTCGATCTTTATTGTATAGGTGTGGAAGCTGCCATGATTAGCGATATTTTGGGTTAGGTAGTACGAAGTTTCCGCGTAGTCACATTCACATAATTTTACGAAATCTAGGATTATTGACCACGTTCACGACCCCAGTGCTTATCGTTCCGCTCCAGTCCACTCAGTCTCCCAGCTCTCCAGAGTCTTCTTTTTCTGCGTCGCCCTTTCTAGGTGCCTGATCCCGGCGCAAAAATGCGGGGAATTACCAGCTCGGCGCCTCTGTACACCGTTCTGTACACTCTGGTGACCCTTATGACCAGCACCTTTTGCGTCTTTTATTCGTCTTGGTTTTCAGTACAGCTGGTCTTCGCGCTGATGACCCGTAAAGCAGAGTTGAGTCAACGACTGATGCTAAAGCACGGCGCTTTTCTTTTAAGGGTTTCTTTGTCATTTATTGGCCTGGTCAGCTTGGCTGTCACTAGACGCGTATTAAACGTTGCGTCAACGTGGACTGTACAGCTCAAATTTCTGTCAAGCAGATGACACCAGGGTATTTGGCCTGCTTCTTTATCTGGATCATGTGACCGTCCACAATTGATATTCAGTTTTGCGTGCTTTCTTCCTCGATTTTACCTAGCATCTAGCTCATGGGCTGGAATTTTGATCTCCCTTTATAAAACCCGTACTGAACCCAGAGAGAGAAAGAACTTTTGCTTTTACTCGATTGCGTCGTTGAGTCTGCCCGCGAGTATCGCCTTCACGGCCTTGACAACCGTACTATAGAAGCAGATGTGCCTGTAGGCTAGGGCCGAACATGGTTCTCTCTCCGGCATTGGAAAAAGTGCTAGGAGGCCTTCTTGCAATCTTCTAAAGACCGTCCGTCTCTTAGTATGGAGTCTGCGACCGTTTTGAAGGCCGTTGGGCAGTCCTTCATGAGGCATTTGATTGCTCCCAGAGGTGGCCATCGAGTCATAAGGCCGCGTCCCTGACATCCTTTCCGCCGCTCGCTCAATTCCAAGTATTCGGACCAGAGATAATCTGCTCTTTCCCGCCAACTCCTTCCTGGCGAATTCAGCTTACATATTTTTGGCGAGGGCCTTCCCGCGTGCTCTAGTATATAGGCGCCGGGCTCCAATACACTTTTTTCGTACAACAGCCATTACGGGGGAGCACCAGTACTTTGGCACAAAGTTTCTCCCCCACGGATGTACTGAATTTTGCAGTTGTCTTCTTGTGTGCTTTTAGAAGGACCTTATCTAAGCTCCTATCATTAAAGATGTCTCTTAATTCGTTACAGCCCCCTAACTATCTCCTCCTTAAGCGCATCCTTTCTTATTTTGCCAACCGACTATTGTATTTGTTGACCCCCACTAGCATATTAGGTTCTGTAGGTTATATCCACGACGCTTATCTTCAGGTCGATAAAGGCCTACTGGCCTTTACGGGCGAACGTCGCTCCCACTTTCGGGTTGTTCATCAACAGAAAGTTTCGTCTTTCCAACCAATTTATCCGGGATTATCCCCTAATGTTGGTGTGCCTGTTTCACAATTTTCTGAAGTACAGATGTCACGCTAAAGCTCCCCGTGATTATCTGGGTCTGGAAGTCCTATGTTCTCCGTGACGTCCAGTGACTCGAGGTATTCGGCAAATTATGTTTGGCTTCTGTTAAAGAAGACGTAGCAGCTATAAAATACTGCACCCCCGTCGACCTATATCCAGGTAAATTTCTTTCCATGGCCCCTATCTCGAGTTAAGATGTCTTTTTGACGGTTCGTCCACCAAATAGCGGTATCGGTTTTTTTGTCTACCGCTGCCTTTGTCAGGGCCTCGCTTTGCTCAGACAACAAACATATATCCAAACCCAGCCTTTCCTGTTAGGAGATCATATGCGGTCCTGCACATATTAAGATTAACCTGCAGGTCCTTAATTTGCATAGGTATTTAATAGCACAACTCCTTCTGTTCCGTTCTTGCCGCCGTCACTGCATCCGCCACTGAGTCTCTGGCCAAACCGGAGGCTTCGTCGTGTATCAAGGCTTGCTCTAGTGTCTCCGGGCACCCTTCATTTGGTGCGGTAGACCTATCTGCTTAATTTGCAGATCGTCCACCCCTTTTCTGCAGACGGGACATGCTAGGAAGTTTGCTGAGTACCCTGTCACAGAATATACACAGCACTTCTTCATTTCAGCGGTTCAGTTCATAGCTATATGTCCAATGATTCCGCAGCAATAACAGCTGCGGTCTCGGAGCATTTCTTCAGCAAAGTCCTTAGCGGCATGTCCAATCCCTTGGCATCTCGTGCAGCATAAAAAAAATCAACACATTCGGTCACTCGGCACGTTGACCACCCCACACTTAGAAGTCTTCTCCTCAGTGAGGCCTTTAAAATGTTTCTACATATGACTAGTGATCTAGCCTCCGCTTTCCCCTGACGACTTGTTACACTTTCTCCTTGTAGCGATCCCTCTCGAGGCCGTGGAGGATCAGCTTCATCCGTGCGGCCCGTTGCCGGATTTCCGCATTCAAGTTTGATGAGCCCTTTAGTGGGTTTGCAAATTTTTCGCATCTTCCTGCCCCTCTTTTTCACACTTTGAAGGCATATCTATCTATCTATCTATCATGACTAAGACTGCCAAGTTTAGCGTTTCATCCCAGACATTTCTTGGAAAGCGGGAAGGAGACAAACCAAAAAGAGGGCAAAGTAGAAAGAGAAAGCAATGGAAAAACAATGATGGGCTGTACACTTTCATACGCACCGACGAACTCCTCGGTGAACGTGGCGTTATGCTGGTTATTCGCATCCTCTTTCGAGCGAACCGCATCCATTTGCGCCTGGCCTCCTGGCTGTGCAGCCGGATCAGGGTACTCATCACCGTAAAGCTGAAATGTACAATGTATTGTCAATATTACTAACTTGCTAATGCCTTGCCTACACAACCCTTGATTGAACCCACATCAGTTTCGTTCGTCATGCAAATTAAACAAAATAGTTAATTCTACTGACGCTCTTTCTCTCAAGATGCACTTTCATATCATCGTTTTTGACCACCGTTCAATTTTAGTTTAGAAAATGAAATCAATGGGAGAGCAGGACAATGATGGTTGGGGGGGGGATTACTTTACAACAGCTTTAATAAACGCGTCGTATTTAAAACATACATGCAGTTTACTTTGGATTTATTTTTTATATAATCAAGTACCAGTTGGCACTTAGTCACCAAATCACACAATATGGCTCCGAGATAGTTAATGACCTCTACGGGTCCGATCATCCTGAAAAGGCGGCCGTGCCTTTGTTTAAGCTTTGGTCGGTAGCTAAACGTTTTTCGATAGCTATTGTAGGGAAACACAAGTGGATGATAAAACACAAGTTCTCAGTAGGACCAAAGTCGTACCTTACGAAAAGCCTAAGCGGGCTGTTTTCAGTGCCATTAAAACGGCACGTTTTTGCCAGACAAACGGCCCGTTTTTGCCAGACAAATGGCATTCAAGGCGGCCAGCAAGAATATATCTACCTTATGGTCAATACGTATGCGTCTAGGCAGTTCTGTTCGCGGCTTTTCAAGTTGGCCGCAGAACCAGTGCTATAAGCATAATACAACGTGCGTGTCTGGCCAAAGGCGACGGTAAACTCGGTAATTAGGAGAAAACCTGTACGGATATTAAAGTGGCTTCTTCAGCATTGCCCCCCGGTACTTGCGGGCCACATGTCCTGGAATCTAACCCCGGATGAACGACGCAAGCTATTAAACGACTTCCCACGCACGAAAAGAGACAAACGATCTTTAACACGTGACAATTAGAATAAGATGATCACCTTTTCCAGTGTATATCGGAAGCTTGCGTCAGGCCGTTAAACACAGACATCAGGACTAAAATCAATCGCTCTGGCGGTAAATTGGACTTCGTACGTATCTACACACGTCCCTACGAGACACGGCAGCCTGTAGAACTAGTTACACCGGTTTGACAGAACACCCCCCAACGCAGTTTTATTCGGGTGGATTATACCCCTGCACTGCCGGCAGATGCGTGTTCGAAGGCGAGCACTGCCGAGTGTGCAAACGTATTGTTAATGATTAATAAATCATCACAATATTTTCTATATATATATATATATATATATATATATATATAGTGTAGATTTTATTACTGCAGTCCACATGGATTGCGCCCTCTATCTCCGTATCTCTCATCTCGTCTTGGGTATCTTGGGGGGGGGGAGATATCTTGGGTATATATATATATATATATATACATATAATGAAACTAAGAAACTCACAAACTGGTCGGCAGCAGCAGCGGCAGCCGCGGCCGAGAGGCTGTTGACGTTGTTGTTGTTGTTGTTGTTGCTGGTATTATTGTTGCTGTTGTTGCTAGCGGGGTTGTTGTCCTGGGGCGCTCCGTGGCCGTTGGCCGTCACCGCGTCGGACATCTGACGCTGCAGAGCGACAGCGGCTGCGGCAGCCTGGCTGTAGCGGCTTGCGTTCGCGGCCGCTGCAAATCTGATCGGCGAACATGAATGTTGGACGGTATTGTTACGGCATGTGTCTCATTCTCGTGATAATGATTCTAATCACTCTAATCCTTATCACCTTGATTGCAGTTAACCACCAGCATCGTAACCATCAGCATCGTCATCATCATCAGCATCAACACGATTACCATTCTTATTAGCCCTACTACATTACTGATTGTTGCCCGTTAAGTGACCAATTGCGCTCGATCGGACTCCACCCCACGAATGTGTACTTGACACCAATAAGGCTGTGACTTGAAGGGGGGGGGGGGGAGGGGTAACGTACAGTTCTTATAGGCGGGACGTTACCATGCTAAGCAGAACAGATATATCATTGTAGGTTCAAATCCGGCTACGCTTACATTTGTTCTTCTCTCTCTCTCTTTTTCTTTCTGGACGGTCTGTTGATTCCTATTGAGCAACATTTGCCTACTGCTAGGCTACATTTCTTCGCGAGGCAAAAACGCGACTAGTTCTTCAGTGACAGATCGAAACAATAAAATAACGCCACGTTGGTTTGGCGCAAGATTGAAACGAGGTGATAGCATATATATAGTTGTGGGTCGACAACCCGACAGTTACCACTCACAAGAACCAATGAGTTGAACGCATGTCTAGAACACCATCCATCTTTGACAAACCTCTAAAGTAATAACCTCTCACTGTTCTGAGCGAAGTCATTTAGCGTGTGGAATTGAGAGGTTTCAGCTACGCGTTTCATAATATATGATTGTGCATTTATTTGTCAGGTGGCCTATTATTATTATTATTATTATTAGACAGTTATGGGTCTATGGTCAACATGTAACAGCTGTAGAGTGTTAGAGCACATTATTGTGATAATGTGCTTTTACGCAATCCTATGCAATGGCGCCGACAAGGACGTCGACGACAGCAACAACAACATCAGCAGCAGCAGCAGCAACATTGGCAACTGAAGGCGGCAGCGGGCAGTGGTGCCAGTAACAGTAGCAACACTTTAATAACCACAACAACACAACAGCAACTGTAAATCTGAAAGTGTTACGGTTTCTCTGTTTACGTCGCTCGTCAAGTGCGGCTGTTTTAGTCTAGCTGCTTTTAAAGCAAGTCGTGATTGTGCCTAAGGCTGAATGAATCATTACTGCCGCTATCGTTGAGGCCGTGTTTGTTGCTTCTGCTGCTGCTGCAACTGGGTTGTTGTTACTGTTGATTTTAATTGTTGATCGTATATATTCATATATATATATATATATATATATATATATATATATATATATATATATATATATATATATATAAACGTTTTTACCTTTGCAGCTGTTGTTGTTGGTTGGCCACGGCGACTGCTGCGGCAGCCGCTTGCGTCGGTTGCAGGACGGGAAGACGGGGCAAAAGTCCGACGGGAACGAGTCCTGCCGGCACCTGAACCTGACCGGGTCCTGCTCGCATCGGGCTCATCGCGAGGCTTCGCGACGCTCCAGCGCCGGCCAATCTGCAGTCACAGCAAACGCAGCGCCACCACCAGCGAAAGCATAACCGCGCACAGGACGCCCCCACAAAAATGTTAGTGGTGTTGGTGGTACTAGTCGTGGGGAGTCAAATGGGGGTCACACACGGCAAGGAGAAGCATTTGACAGAGAAGAGACACGAACATGGACAGAGAAGGCATACATGTCACACATCGACGCACCCCCACGATATGCGTGTGTGTCACCCTATGGCTATCTATTACCAACAACTTTTTAATTGGACCAGGTTGGAGGAATCTCTAATTATCCTTCCTGCTATTGTATAACACTATTCTCATAGTACCTCCAGTGCACAGCGTGAAAGTTTACCCTCTGTATACAGGCCTTGACAGTTTTGGGCCTCCTGCACGTATATTCTGCACTGACAATGTACGCAAAGCCCGTTGTCAGCGAACTTACAGCGATAGGCCGAATAGTAGTATGCATGCCACTAAGTGAGTCGTCGTGGTGGGGCAGATGCGATTTAGGTAGAGCCTATATGTTAGCTAGTTTTTACTGCTTTTATAACTAAGGCAGGATAATTTACTACATAACTAAACCCTACAGGCCGAGAACCGAACGAAACAAACTAAAGGCGGAACTACTATGAGTCAGGGCCCGGGTGAAGACTCAAACTTTCTACTCATTTGTGATGACATCCTCCGCTCTTACCACGACCGCAAGAATGTTATCATCTATTCTCAATAAGCATCGCTCAAAGAAAATTCGACCAACAACAGGGATCGAACCGGCGACACTCTGGTAGATTACAACCATGACTAGCGCACTAGTCCCCTAGACCACGCCGCCACGGATATAAGACCTGAACTGGCCTCTCTTAAATGGGTTTTTATGGTTTCCAATTTAGATAAAGTGAATGTCAGAGGGGACTCTAATCTTCCAATCGGACAAAAAAAGCGGATTATAGATGTCTTAATAGAAGAGATGGTGCATTGTCATATGGCCCCAATTATTATTATTATTAGAACCGTGCGTGTCTCACACCTCGATTGTAAAAGCGGTGACGTTGGTTTCGTGTACTAGCGCCACCTACATAACTGCGTTTTTCTTCGTTCCGCACAAATAGCTATACATGTCTAATTATATACGATTTATAGATATATTAGGCATGTAACCGGTAACTGTCGGTCAAAATGTACGTCTGCATATACATACATGCTTACACAGTATGACGAACATTTATAAAGTCACGATCTGAACAAGAACAATTATCAATTATAGGTAATTATAGCTATAATAAGTATGGTGCCTACTAAAGAGACGTGACGGCTGAGATAAAATTCACTTATGACTGCTTAGCAGTCCATATTTAAGTTTTCTGAATTACTCTGTATGAGGCGTTATTGAGCGAGAGTCTAATAAGAGTCGACATAACAACATAAACTACATGATTCAGCAGCCAAGCTTGCGCAACGTGCCTATCACGTTTCGTAAGATGCATTAAGGGTTAGATCTCGAATAGAAGCGGTGATTCAAGCAAATGGCAAAAATAACCTTGAATAAATACGTCTATTAGGGATGTCCCTTCCGGCGCGTGCAAACATTTTATACAAATGTTGGTTTACAGCATCTAAACCAAGCAGCGTCACGGATTCCCAATTTAGCTGCCGCGGATTGATTTTTGACGCTGGTAACGACGTACTTAAATATAATTTCTAACTAACTACCGTCGGGCTCTTCCCGGTTTGCATGTAACCCTCAGCACCAAATTTGAGGTAATTATTCCTGAGGGCTAGAGAAAGTATTTTTCGCATTTTGTCATATTGCTTTACTTTTTACGCTTTCTGCTCAATGAATTATACAGTTTTTTACTTTTAGAGCATCTTTTGGCTTTGTTCTGGAATGTCGCCGTTCTATGTGGGTGGCTTCCTTCTCAACGACAAATCCTTGTGACAGCATTGAATAACCAAGCACAGAATCCAAGTAAAGCACCGCCGAAGTGTGTCATCTTGTTATTTTGTCTAATGCGTTACTCGTACCGGGTTCTTAACTCGCTGCTTCAAGCGGGGGGACTGCCCTAGGCGACTAGTGCCCTCGACATGATCGTCATCTACCATCTTCCTATCTATTCGATTACCTGTTGCAAATCAAATTTTCTTTGAGCGATGCTCATTGAGAAGAGATGACGGAAACTATATCAGCTCGAGAGTCAGCGACCATTCGCTTGCTGCTGTTGCCACAAGCAATGCTGTTAGAGGGGGAGCGAGCATTGAACCCTACCTAGTCTAGAATGCAAGAGTCTTCTCCAACTCTCGAGGTCAGTGCGGAATTCAACCACCTCGGAACCGAATGCTGCACTCGTTTGGCGTCACTCATCCTATGACTCACCCGATGGCGGAAAACGCCGTCACGGAGGGAAAACCTGCGGCGGCAGCGGCCGCAGCGGCTGCCGCCGCCGCCGCTGAGGCGGCATTGTTCGGCGCCGGGGGTCCCGCCATGACGGGTGAGGTCGTCGCCGCCTGAAGTCCTGACGGTGACGTCGACGAGACGCCCAACGTCGGACTGTGGTCCCGCTGCGAGGAGCCGCCCGCAGCGGCATGCGGCGGCCGCCGCCGCCGCTAAGCCGGCCGCCAGCTCGCCCACCTTGCGGCTGTCCCGGTTGAGTAGGGCGAGCTCGCGCAGTTGGTTCTGCCGGATGTCGTCGTAGTAGTCCTGCACGAACCAGGACGCCAGATGAAGACGGTTGCGACAATGGTGCCCATGGCGGCGATGACGGCGACGACAACGGCGTACACCATGTGTGCAGACAGATGGTTGCGTGCAGAAATACAAGGAGAGAGAGAAAGAGAGGTATACACATACAGAAGAAGAAAAAAGAACATACAATAAACAACAGGCATCCGAATGTCAAGAAGGTTAGACCAAGCACTACTGCCACGTCGAGCAAATACGTAAACAGATATATATATATATATATATATATACAAGTCAGAAAGTGATATCGTTTTGTAAGTCCTAGTTTATTCAATTTGGAACCGGTTGGAGGCAACCGTGTGTTCTTCACGAGGATCGTCTGCTATTGTTTTTGCCTAAAGTACGGCGAGTCTCAGATGCGTTGTTTTGTCAGTGAAAGCACAATAGCACTTGCAAGGTCCACCTGCGTGCGATATATGCAATTATCATTCGGTGGGTGATGCTCTTTGGTTTTACAAAAAAAGTATGATGAGGACTATGAATTGCGAGTGTCGTCAATTTGTGCCGGCTCAATGTAGATGCATTTTTCCATTCCTCACCAGTCATGGCCTGTATGGCGAACAAATCAGGATTGACACTGTCCATCTTATCTCTATAAAATCCTATAAACGTACGTAGACGTATTAGGTAGGCGATGATAGATATCAAATGCTTCCGTGGTCACTACTGTAGTATCTGCCAAGAGGTATACCAGTCGGTTCGTTGACGAGTGCTAAAGACCCCACCTATATAAACATCTTGACAAAGGCGTAATTAGCCCTGTCCATAAAGCCATTTGCGGGACCGATAGTTTGCCCAGTATCATACCATATTATATATACATTTCCTTATATACAGTAGATATGCTCGTAGTTAAATATAGGTAATATTGCTTAACGTAGAGTATATATATATATATATACACTCTACGTTGAGTAATATTTCTAATATTTAAAATATCAATAATATTACTCAACATAGAGTGCCTATATATATATAAACTCTACGTTGAGTAATACTATTTATATTTACTACGAAGATATCTACTGTATATAACGAAATGCATATATAATATGGTATAATATAAATATAGCAATATATAAAAAAAAACAAATAAAGATAGAAAAGGGCCGACTGGTCAATTTTGAATAACCGATGGCAATAGTGTGGATATACGTCACGCATTTCCTGTTGCTGGCACTATACCACTATACGCGTATGATAGCCGTTGGCATCCGCTGAACAAAATTACACTTTCGTCCCCGCCCAATGGACCCGGCCTGGCAGCTGGACTCTGCCCAACGAATTTCGTCGACATCGGAAGCAATCAAATACGATGTCCACTTCGAAAACTTTCTCATATGTCTGCGTTGCCGACGAATAAAAACAACACTTGATGATGGTGATTATTATTGTTGTTGTTGCTGATGTTACTCTTATTGCTGAAGTGGGTGCGTGTGCTCTCCGCCTGTCCACAGAAATTACTGGTTAAACAGTGCGAGCAACACTGACACTATTTTCTAGCTTATAATTTGTTTTTATCGAAAGGTTGCTCATGATCGCACGCAAATGTTGTGCGCATATCGGCTAAGTTTCTATATATATAGCTTGTCCCGAAACCTCCCAGAAAAAAAAAAAAAAAGCTTGTCGAATCAGCAAAGCAATGCTCTTTGTAATGCCCTTAATACTTGGTAAGGTAAAGCGTAACAAAACGATAAAAATTATGTTATTTTCGCATGCAGTCCTCTTGAAGCTTTGCACAAATAGTTTAGTATTTTCGCAAAAAAATCTGGTGGCGAAAAAAGCCTATGTGTGTATCTCAATAAAATAAAAGTATCTTATAAAATACACTCCAAAATGCCGCACAAAGAAGCATCATTTAGAAAATTTTAGCGGTTTTGTGGTAGCAGTATAAATAATACTAATTGCTATTGCGATAACCAATAGAATAACACTGAAAATACGAGGGTTGGAAGATTTCTCAAGAGGAAAACAGAGTTGGGTGTTGTTTCGCAGTTTACTCGGTGATCACCTAAGGCAAACAACGTTATGTTTATTGGCACCGTTTTTTGTTTTTAGCAGGATCGAGATTTTAATATCATATCAACGACCGATAATCCCATTTAATAGACAACATTGCAGGAAGATCGCTCTTTCTATTCGAACATATTTCGATTACTGATTACTGATTCACGCTTCTCCTCGAACAAAATCCGGGAAACGCATTACTTGGGCGCAATGGAACAATTAATGGAGATAAGTAATACCGTCGGTTGGCCGGAAAAAACCAATAGCGCACTCACAGTTGCATCTCGCCCTAGTTATTAAAAGTTTTTTAAGGAGGTTGTTTTTAATAACTAGACTCTTCTCCGTCCTCTACGGGCTTGGAGCTTAACCTGAGGTATATCTTCAATGCACCGAGGGCCGGGCATGGTAAGATATCCCCAGGGTTTCCCCAACAGTCCTTATGGCAGCATGGCCGCTGACTCTCAGCGGGATGGTTTATCATCTATTCTTAATGAGCATCGCTCAAAAAAAATTCGATCAACAACAGGGACCGAACCGGCGACACCCCGCTAGATGACAACCTTGAGTAGCGCACTAGTCCCCACGACCATGCATCTCGCCCTAGCCGAGCGCTGTGAGCGAGACAAGACGAAGCCATCTCATCGTCGCGCGCAGTCCGACGGAAACACGCACAGACGAGCGCACCCAATGTGCGGACCTGTGAGGCGCTTCAGCAAATGGGCATTGCGACTTAGACCCGGCGCGTTGATCCAAACGCAATGCTGCCTCGTAGTCACCGACTTGTTTTTCATCGCGAGTTTCGCCAGGGATGACCGTTTTCCACCGACTTTGGCCTGAGATGAGCCATAGGTAGTCGGTAGAACGGTCAAATAAGGGAGAGTTATGTCGTTTTTTTCAAGAGCCCCCGGACAAGCGAATGGAAGAAGCGGAGAAGAAAAAGGTCTTTATGGATGTCAACGCGGACGCTTTTGTCGTGACTGTAGAAAAGGCTGCGGATAAAATGAAGACCACGAATAGAAGGAAAGAGGAGAAAGTGACCACAAAACTAAAAAGAAGGTAAGAGGAAGAAGGAAAACAGTCAGACAAGCACGGTGCTACCTCAAGCCGCCCTCATTGACGCCAACTCAAATGGACTGCTGGCAGAAATGAAGGTTGCCATGAAAAAAGACGAGAATGACCGAAAAAAAAATATGCTAGAAGAAAACACTGGCCTGCGCTTGTGAAGACCAACTGGCATTAAGTTGCACGAAGACGCGGGATGGCGACCGTTACGAGTTCGCTAGTCTGTGCTCATAGGGTGGCGGCATCTTCTATTTGGTGCCATGTATTTAGCTTGCTTCGGCATTGCCGCCAACCGACGCTGTCTATGCCCGCGCTTAACGGATACTACTATCCTGCACATAGTATCGTTAGAGATCTCGATGCAATAATTTGGTTTGCTAGGACTTGAGGAACGATGCTGTGACGTGGAACAACAATTCGGTGCGGTTCGGACAGCTTAGAAGGCCGGCAAGATCGTGGCTCGTCATGTCACGGAAAGGGGTGATAAGGGTAAAGTAACTACAAGGGTAGTAACTGCTCTCCCTGGTCAAAGAGAACGCTCTTCTTAAGAGACTGCTCCATGAAGCTAATAAGGTCATAACTTCAAGGAGGGTTGATCTGGGTAACAGCTCGGTTCTCTGTTATCTGACCAGCAAGCAGAAAGGCGGGCACCAAATTGCTTTAGTGGTCTTTCGTAGACACCCATACCAAGGAGACTGTCGTTAATAAGGTTAATCTGAGAAAGAGGAGGCAGCTAATCAAGTAAATTCTCTAAGAGATAACCGAGGAAAAACCGCGGTAAAATTCCTCTTCGGAGAGTATTTCTCACTTGTGGCGAGCTTATCACATAGATCTTGTTTATGGCTAAGCTTCCCGGGAGCAGAAGGTTGCGAAAGGAAGTCCGCCGAGGACTGGCCAAGGCCAAACTTATCAAAGTGACTACTCGGAAAACGAGGGACTTGTTGCTATTAGTGTTGCTGGTTGAAAAAATGTGTTTAATAGTGTTCCGCGGAATGTGGCTTTTGAGACGCTCCGGCAAAAGGATGTCCCACTATATCTGGTAGGGCTGGTTTCCGATTACCTGAACAATAGGGTAGTCGAGAACGGGCGCACCAAGGTGTGACTGCCGGAGTGCCGTGGAGTTCAATCACTGGACTTCTCCTCTGGAATCTAGCGTACGATCACGCCCTGAATATCTAACATCTTCCACTGGGAGGATACGGCAAGATACGTGGGCATACACCTAGACCGAGCATTGCGGGGAACCCTTCATGTCAGAATCGCGGCCGGCAAGGCAACAAAGGCGGCTAATGACATTGCCCGTCTATTGCCCAACAAGAACTTCCAGGAAAAATGCGTTCGGTGACTTCTTATATTCGTGTCCGAGTCGTATGACTCGCCTGTTTAGATGTCGCCTACAATGAACACTAACGCTACAAAATATATCCTGAGGAAGGTCCAGCATATCGAGACGCTACATATTATTCGGGGGTACCGCACCATGAACACGATGGCCTCGCTTGTGCTGGTGACGACAATGCCCTGGAACCTTAAGGCAGCCGCACATCAGGCGCCTGAGGGTTAGGCCAGATAGAGAGTTTGTAGAAGAACGCGAAGTCACCCTCGATCAGTGGCAGAAGAAGTGGGATAGTATCCCAGACGGGCAACCAGGAGCGCTCGTGAGGAACCTTATTCCGAACATCCGCCGATGGATGAATAACGGGTTACGGCGATTTCCAAGTGTATTTAAATCTTGTGGGAGACACTGATTGAACGTACTGCTTGTACTGCGACGAGGTGGACTCTCTAGAACATATGGTCCTTCGATGCGCCGCATGGGCCGAGACTAGCTGAAACATGCCCAGAAAGGAAAGCTAATCGCGTACATGCTCATTTTAGTCAAAATATGGGACGCGATTGCGTAGCCAATTCAACGTATCATGAAGGCAACATAGGAAGCAGAAAGACGGACAGTGGTGGACAAAATCCGAAGTTTGTTGCGCTACTCGACAAGCAGAACCTAACGATTTAAAACTTCCGAAACTTCCCCGCCGCCTATGTGTGGTTGCTCTTCTCCGTTAAGAATCCCGCTAGTCAGGGGGTTATCTTAAGAAGGATACATATATGTAGGCACTGCCGTCTATATATGTAGGGTTTTATTGGGTATTGCCTGAATTCTTCGGCTCGACTCTTGCCAGACGCCAAGACTTGCCTGTGAGACTTGCCGTTAGGTGGCTGAGTCCCACACTGAGCGTCTGAGCGTAAACATTTTAGGGGGCTTACCAACTTCTGTTACGCTTTTACTCAGTCGTACGTAAATGTATTTTAAACCATAACCCTGTTTACAAAGTTAGCGTTACCCTGTTGTAAAGTCAGTGGCTTTATAATATCTAAAAAGGACTATGTGAATCTAGCAGCATAAATAACAGTGAGCTACTACTAGCAACAACAGCCGTACAAACAAATCGTTTATGACACATGTATTATTATTATTATTATTATTATTATTCAGAAAGCCTCGCCAGCGTATTGATAACGACAACCCAAGGGCATGCACTCAGAGCCATATACAGGCGCGTATATAATCATATGCAGTTGCATAAACATTTTATACGCACACACGCGCATCGTATGCACGCCACTCATCGTTTATGTGAGGAAGTTTTCCATTTTGTGCGTTTCCCGCTTGTTTGCTCACGCAACTCTATGACACGTTTATTGACAGCAATCTCAGTGACGCAAATCTCTCGCCTCGGAGCTCTCTGCCTTCTTGCATAGTGTTGGAAAACTGTACGGCGGTGACATCAAAACAACGCGCAGATGAGAAAAAGGCGGAGATTAGGGATGGGTGGTATCGTGGACTAGAGAGCTGGTGCGCTAGTCATAGCTGTCATCTTCGTTTAGGAATTTTCTTTGAGTGAAGCTCATTGAGAATAGATCATAAACGATATCGCTAAGGCTCATGGTGGCCATGCTGCCACCACTGCCACTGTTGGGGAAACCTTAGATATCTCAACGTATCCCCGGCCCTCTCCGGTGCATTGAAGATATGCTGCCTCACGGAGATGACAACAAGCCCCGTACGTAGGGAACAGAGAATTACAGGGGACAAAATTCAAAACAACCGCCTAAAAACAGTTTCTAATTCCAGGGCTAGCTGTGCCGCTAGCGGTATAATCGGTGGGCTTTCCGAAGCAACGCAATGACGCCGCCGGGTTGTTGTTGATGCTTGCGTCATTATGTGCAATCCGTGCGCCGCCCGAGGGTGACACTTAGAGGACGAAGAAGAAGACAGGCTGGGGATTATTATTATTATTATTATTATTATTATTAATAGCAGATCCCTGCATCCGTTTCCTCGGTTGTTGTATTTCCACCCACCCAGTATGTCCTCTCTCTCTTTCTCGTTCTCTTCCCTGTCTCAAACGTGCTCTCTCACACTAGCGACACGCGAGAACGCTCAGAGCCGTTGGGTAAAACGGGCCACTGTCGTACTAATAGCTGTAGTCGTAGTTAGAGTGAACAAACTACTCGAGTGGCAGCTCTTCTAACTAGTTGTCGAAGCGCCTGCGACACATGACTGGAGCAGCGCAACGAAGACGTATCATTATTACGCGATAGCGATGTCGACACCTGCACTCCTGCACGTACATAAACATACATATACATACACACACACATACGCACACACACAATGTACACCGAAAGCTTTGGCGGCATGCCATGCGTTCGTAGATGCTCGTTATACGGGCTGGCCCCATCTCTCGGCTGTGTCTCGTCAGCCAAGCCTTTAGCCTCGTTGGTTGACTGGTTAGTCGACGGGGCACCTACCGGTACTAGGAACGGTTTTAGTTCCGAAATGGCGTGCGCCATTCGGCTGTACGCTTCGGCGGGCGGAGCGAACGTCGTCACCTCGACGTGCAGGTCCTCATGAAGGTGCGAGTACTTTGGGTCGGCGAGCTGGCGAAGTTCCTCTTCCTAGGGGGTCACGCAACCACAAGGCACGGATTGTTAGAAGAACAATAGCATGCAGGCATATAGCTGCTTCGCCAGCCGTACGGAAAATATGGCCTAAGCTTAAAACGCACAACGGACCTTACGCCACAACACGCCACCTAGGTGCAGCCTGTTCCGAGGAAAATAACATTACGCTGAACTGGGGGCCAGATGCCAGAAATTTGTTTGTTGTGTAACGTAGTCTTCATCTACATACGAAGCACACAAATTGTACGCTTAAAAACATTTTCTTGCAGTAGTTGATTTTGATCCATTTTATGCGTACGTGCCTCTACAATTATCATATTACCAATGAAAACTGATAATACACAAATTACTCTACATAAGGAAAAGTTTGTTTTCCCTTCAGTCAGTGACATAACACAATAGATTACAATATATCGACATAACAATCATGAACTGTTGGACGTGCGGCGTTGATGTTAATTGTTGAACGCACATTTTAAGCTCTGTCTGTGTGTATTGTTTTTCGCACAAGTTTTTTCGTTATCCTCCCCATCTGTCTAAGCTTGGTGACGCCAGAATCGGTTGGGCTCAAGCACACCGAACAAGAGAGCGCACAGACTTTTAGCGGAGAGCAAGCTCCTGTACAGGATGTGACGGAAGTCGGCAAATAAGCATACGTACCTTTGCCTTGTCACGAAACGATCCACGGCCGAGGATGGCCATCTTTGTTTGTGTGTCCTCCTGCAGCCTTTTCAGCGAATTTCCCTTGGGTCCGAGAAGTTTCCCTACAAAGTTAAACTGCAGCCGCCGGCAGTGTGGAAGACGTAGAAACACGAAGCAAAAATCAACAAACACGCGATGCAAGTAGCAGAGCGGACAATAATCACGAGAGAGAGAAAAAGACAAAACAGAGACAAAACAGAGAGAACATTAAGAGACTCGCTTCAATACATAGTTGGCAATTACATCAGTAAAAAACCGACCTAAATAACGCCGACCTGTCAACGTGTTTTGACGTTCTACACTGACATAGCCCAAAAATCAAGAGTTGCCAAAGTACAGAGGACGTACGCTTTGTTTTAGGAGCTGCCGGCGTAAAAATACTCGCCCTTTCTCGAGGGATCTCGTAGAGACCTAAATATGTAAATATGTGGTTTACCTGTCTCATGATAATTATATATATATATATATATATATATATATATATATATATATATATATATATATATATACTTAGATAACCTACAATGCCACAGCATTCTAAAGAGTCAAGTTTGGTCCCTTAACCCAAACTCCCCACTCCTACGAGAAGACCTACATTTTTTGTTATTATTAAAACAATAATTATGATAATTTTGTTATCGTTATATATATATATTTTTTTTAATAAACGCAGGATTTTTAGATCAAATGGTACTACAGGAAGTATGAAACCCAAAGAAGACTCGTAATCTAATATACTCTACGACACTGAAACTAGAGCATTAAGCGCTAACCCTAAAACAAATACATACGGCGCCGCGTCTACATTTCTACAACTAGCTAGAAATGTTTCACAGGCTGTGCTACTAGGCCGTTAATAATTGCCACAATCAATACGATGAAACACATACACCGTTCATTTGTACAATACATTTTATTTAATCACTTGGATATCTAATCGGCTGTATATAAATAAACATGTGGGTGCTCGAGCTCTTGCGCTAAGTGCGGGTAAATGCACCACCGTAGCTGCTAGCCAGACGTAAACTTGACTACTTCAACAGTAAAAAAGCTTGCATAGCGCTATGCTTTAACCATAAACACGAATACGCTAAAGGCGAAAGAAATCAGACTGCTCGGAAAAGCAGAACAGAAGTCTCTCTCAGTCTACGTTATGCGACATTGTAGAGGGCGCACCACCTGCCCAGCGACGAACAGGCAACAAGCCGCCTGACCGGTCTTCTATATAACTGCGATGCGGTACGCTTGGCTTCAACGATTGAGCGCCCGTTCACATTGGTGCAACCTGTTCGTGTTGTTCCTCAGCCAATATTTAACGTCCGCGGGACTGCTTTCGCATTGCTTCGTAAGACGGACCCCATAAGTACAAATGTGCAACGGTGGGCCGCGAACCCTTGTACCTATGTGTCTTCGTCGGTCGCGAGGCGCACCCGAAGTGGAGCCAGGCCACCGGGCTCGACTCACACAGTAGCAGGATACTACGAATCTGCCCTTTGAGTTAAAAATGGTGAGTCAGGTCCTGCGGTCTCTTCCGAGAGAAGATTGATTTCTTCAACGAGATCATAAAGTGGGGCAAATGCCTGGAGCCAGGCATATCGCCAGGCGTTCTCTGCTATTTAAGGGCAAGCATGGCAATGACAGACGAGACCCAAACTTATACCGCGTATAGCGTAATGAAGAACGCTGAAGAAAATATTCTCGATTTGGTTATAAAACGGATCGACTACGTGGATGACTAGACCCTTCTGCCGGAGCAATTAAGCTTCCAGAGAGGTCGGGGAACGCGTGGTGCAATCCAACGAGCTGTAGCAAAACCTTAAGGCCATTTGTACGTAGTTTTTATAGACTGCGGCAAAACCTTGAAAGAGCATCTTGAGATCTTTTGGTCACTTCGACACGCAGATCTTCTAAGAGAAATTTGGAGCTTCTTTGATGAGCACACCTTATTGGTAGAGGGTGAGCAGGATGCGCTGCGATTAAGGCAAATTGTGAAAATTCCGCAAGGGGACCCACTGAGCTGCGTCTCCTTCACTCTACTTGCCGCCTACTTGCCGAATTTGTCGGCTATATTCGACAGAATTTTTAGAAGGCTATAGCTGTGATGTATGCAGATGACATGGGGATCGCTCATTACGACCTGGATGCCATAAAACGCACCACTCCAGAGAACAGAGGTACTCCTTGTCTCAATGAAGCCGGAAGCAAACGTCACGAAGACTAAGGTTGTAATATTCAGACGAGAAGGTCAATTGGCCTTTAACGACATTGTACGCTCCGGTGTTCAATCCGTAAAATGCGTCAACTATTTCCGGTAGCTGGAGCTTCGGCTTCATTATACTGGGACGACCTTCGCTGCGCACACCGTCGAGACAGTGCGCACAGTCCGAGTCTCTCTTTCTCCCTCTAGAAAGACTTAGGCGACGTCGAACGATTGTCCATCTCGACGGCAGTGGCACTATTCCACCTCAAGATTGCCCCAAAGCTAATGTATGGTCTTAACAGAATTGGGAACACCTCACTCGGGCAAAGGTGTTTCACAATGTACATGAAGTTGAGTACGTAGCTTGTCAATGCGGGTAAAAAGCCCCTTTGTGTACCTAATGTCAGGCTGTACACCCGTTGTTGAGAAAATTCGATTGAGATTAGAGACGTCGCGTACAGTACCATTCAAAAGCTTTATCACGGAATAGAAAAATAAAGTTGAACAAGTCCGACGCGAAGTTGGAGACCTGGATATTTTCAGTGTTCCTTACATCTGGTCTGTTCTTGCGTGTGACAATCGCCACGTCTATTCCAGTCATAAAGTTTATGGCTATCATCACCTGGTCTGTTCGAATACGAACTTTTACGGGAAGTACTCGAGCTGCGTTTGTCAACTGTGCTCTCAGGCGTGTACGAAGTGTCATGTGCCTGCCTGTCCCTTGCAAACAGACTGCACTGCCTCCTTCGAGTAACATCACGAGCGTAGCTGACAACTGCATAATTGTCAATGTTATATGCATACCCAATATGAAATAAATGTGATAATGATATAATCAGATAAGTTACTATATATATATATATATATATATATATATATATATATATATATATATAGTTTAACAGTTGAGTGAATGTATTGTTATCGCTCGCAATCAGTAACCTATGAAGTGTGCAGGTAAAACCGTTCCTGGCAAATCTCGAACGCATTGGTATACGCGAAAGGCTGCAGCCCCCAAGCGAGGAAAGTCTATTTATAACTTTTGTTCTCTTGATTCCGTAATATAATTGGTATTCACGACATGTAAAAATGCGTCTGCATTTAAGGTACGCTGCTTTACTGATGCACTGTATAGTCTGTAAATCATCTTGAATGAATGACATCGTTTATTGAATACTTGCAAATAGCACGCAGCATCAGCACTGCGCAGAAATGCGCGAAGAAATACTAATAACTCTAAAAAAGCATGTGAACCAACATTTTTTCGACGCTTGTAAAATAGAGATATCGGCAAAAGATATCATGGCTGATCTTAAGTAAATAAGATAACGTGCTGTTTTTAGCGGTTCAGCAGCCGTTTCAAGCCCTGCCCTGTTGTCAGCGTGGCACAATGGAGGATCCTAACTACTCATTTCACATGGTATCGGCTATTGAGATAGTCGCCCCCCTCTGTGAGCCGCTCTCAGGCATGTTGCATAGTGGACTGGTCGACTCTGGCGGTCTACGCCCGTTAAACTGTCAAAAAGTCCGCAAAGAGACCCGAAGGTGGGCAAAACGGGTGAAACTAATTGGATTCTAGAAAAAGCCTGGATATATCTAGAGAGGTCAAATAGACCGAATTTTTTTTGGCCGTCTAAAGTTTATTGTTGTCTAATTATCTAAGTTGTAGTTCTGGGGGCCGTACACATACACAAACCGTAACGAGTCCGACCGTGGTTGGAAATGATTTAGATTGGGCAAGTGTTATTAGCCCAGTCCATCCCTTTATGATAAACAGAACGAAGACAGATGAAATCCAATGATAATTTTAGGGCAGAACCATTCGTAACTAAATGGCACGCATAGATGGCGTGATGGTGGAATGAGCTGTGCGGAAAAGAAAGATTTGGGTTTTGTTCTCGTAGATTAGCATTCGCAGGCACAAGAAAGGTTTACACGGTGTTGAAAATGATCGATTGGTAGTATTAAGAGTGTTTTCCATATACTCCATGCTCCAACAGAGATAAGTAGCGTGCGGTCGTCGGTTTAGCTAGCTGCATCACGATACGTCCCTGGACACGTCAGAAAGACCAGCGGCGCTGCTGAGGGCAATGATTATATAACTAACGACGCGATAAGGACGACCCATAATCGATCCTTAGAATATAGTCCCAACTTCATAGTAAAGATAGTTAAGAGATCACGTATGATCGATTAGCGAGAGAGCCCAAGCAATTAGGTACAAGCGGAACCAGAAGCGAGCTGGTTCATCCAGCCCGAGGGGCCTTTACGTACGGCTAAAAGAAGGCCCAGATCGACGTGGTCGAACGTCATGTTGACAGAAAAATAATGGCGCATACGTGGGTAGAGAGTTGTAACAAAACATATCGCTCAAATATCTTAGCAAGAAACGCGGTAACACTAATTGGCCTGACTGTTGGTACGTGAGTTGTTTTGTCTAAAAAGGGGAACAGCCTTAACACGGATAGATTAAAAATAACACATAGACCTTGTGTTACACAAGTTTGCACACATATATAATACTAAGCGCAGATGTTTTCGCCCTCTTGAGAGTACAAGTTTCTGATTCTAAAACTAAGGGAATAGACATATTAGGGGACAAAAAGAGACGCACTGTTGAGTTCTCATGACATCTGTTAGTTGGTAAGCCGCCAGTCACTTCACTTCCTGCCAACAAAAGCCAGCTGTAAATGCTTTAAATTTCAGTTTACCACGTTAAGCGCGTATAAATCACTGTTGAAGAAGCGCGCTTTCTATAGATGTTCATGATAGCGCGTTTTCTATCGTGTCCTAAATATTATTGTTACTATTACTATTTTTGTTGTTTCTCCAACGTTTGCGGTCCCTTTTTTGTCTGCCTCGTTCGGTTGAACAGATAGATATGAAATGTGCAGGGGACTCAGACATATTCAGGCTGCACATAGCAATGGATAACAACACATCATGTAATGAACTTGAAATAACTTTGTTGTGCTCAGTGTATGCCAGTGCCCAAAGGTGTCTGTCTAACGTAAAAATGTGCACTGGTGAACTGGTGTTGTTGTGGTAGTATTGTTCTTGCCGATGTTAAAGTTGTGCTTGTTGCTACTGTTGTTGTTGTTGTTGCTGCTGCTGCTGCTGCTAAAACCTGACCCCCGACGTGTGCACCATGGGCCCGTGATGAAGCACGGAACCACGACGACGCAGCCTAAAGACCGCCGCCGTGCGCGGTAGTCTATATGGTACGTGTCGGAGGCCAAACAGCGACGTGCTTACTGAACGCCTTGTGAGCACGAGCCTGCCTAGCGGCTTTAGCACTCATTGGCCACTGCTCTAGTAACGCAGCAGCAACAAGAACAACAATACTTTTAATAATAATAATAATAATAATAATAATTATTATTATTATTATTATTATTATTATTATTATTATTATTATTATTATTGCAACAAAAACAACAGCCACTGCCGTCGTGACGACTGACAACAATTTCGACCAAGTACAACGCCGGCTGTGGCTGTCCTCACTGGTAACAGCAACAACGGCAGACCCGCGTCTAAAACTGCATCGGCCGTATAATGATACACGCTTCCCGCTACAAGTTGCTTGTTACAATGGCTTGAGGCCTAACAGAATTTTTAACTAGGTAACTTACCAACCGACGTTGCCAAAACAGCGTAGCAATATACGCCACATTCACTCTTTCAATGCGACCTCCCCGCATTTTATTTTGAGTGGCCACTGCACGACGCGTAGCAGATTGATGAGCCTACTGAGTACAGCAATGGTACAATACAATAGACCACACGAAAGGCAAAGATCACAAGTGACGGCCAAGATCACAACGACGATGGGCGACTAAGCTCATGGATAAAAGACCAGGAGAAACGCTAGACTGAAAATTCTACGCGGTGATCCGTAGACGAAGCTGTTGCGGAGAACTCGGAGAACCAGCCGTCGTCCTGAGACGGCCAGCGGACGCAGGACTGATATCGCTCTTGATAAACTTTAAGCTTCTATCAGGAGCGTACTGTTATTATGCATGGCGATTCGATGCGTTCGTGCAGTATAGTAGCAAGTTGATTATGGCTCGATTCCCAGCCAAGGAAAGTAGGAATAAGTCATCGACCTGGTGCGTCCACTTTAGAAGAGGTCGTTGGGATAATGACGAATACAATAACAACAGCCGGACTCACCATCGCAGTTTTTAAATCTACACACCAAGCCGCGAGTTCAGACGTGGTTAAAGTTAAATCAACGTGAGTTCAGTCGCCGACGATTTACCAAAGGAAGCTGCCTCTCTGCCCTGCTGTACACAACAGGTGGAGGCGGTTGCGTACCGTCCGGCCCCTGCAAAACACATGGATCGCATCTTGTTCGTTCGTCGCTCTCGTTACAGAACGCTACGCGCTTAGGCGCATGTCGGTCGCGTACCAGAGGCCTGCTGCTGCTGCTGCGGCGACGACAACAACAATCGCAACAACAGCAGCAACAATAACAGCGGCAGCAGCAGAAGCGATGATGTCGACAACAGTAGCAACAACAACAACGACAACAGCAGCAGCAGCAGCAGCAACCTCAGCAATAACCACGACAACAACAACAACAGCGTAACGACGCGAAATAGAGTTCTGGCGAGAGCAGGCGAGCGGAAATGAGCGCAACACGGGCGGCATGAGATGGATTGGAGACCCCTGGCATCACTGCTAAAGCAATAGCAGCTGCTACTGCTGCCACTGCAGTACAATTTGAGCAGGGTAAAATAGTAAATTTCGTGGAGTGTCGGTCGGTTGGTCGGTTGGTGCGCGCTGGTACATTATTCAGCACAGCATTAGGGCTGGCCGGCACGGCCGACCGGCTGTTTCGAGATACGATCACTTTGGATGACGACGACGACGACAACGACGAGGACGACGATACGAACGTGGACCCCGGCCTCGACCAATCGCTCCCCAGGTCCGTCGCCTCAATCTACCACTTTCGCTAGCTGCCTTGCGCTCATCTTTTTGGCTCAAGCCAATTGAGAGCCGTGCAGCAGCAGCGGTGCTGGCTTCAGCTTTAACAGAAACAGCAGAAACAGTAGAAATAGTCGTAGGAAACGTAGCGGGTTGTAGTCGTTGTTGTAGGGTGTAGCAGAAGCAGCGAACCTTGCCGCTGCCGCCGCCTCCATCGCCAGTCGACCTTCTTCTTGGGCCTCATAGAAATTCGCCTGCTCACCTTTGTCGCAGGCCTCCCGGTCTAGCTGGGGCCCGCTGGCCCCTCTTTGTCAGGAGGAAGGCCGGCGGCAGGAACGCAAGTCCGGGCTAAGCCAGGATCAGCGGCAGCCAGGACCCAGGACGGAGCAGCGAAGACGGCGGGGACGACGAAGGCGACGCCAGCCATGACAACGAGTGCTCCGTAGTCCTATCAACAGGACAGGAGCAATATCATCCCCACAGGCCCCATCGAAGGCCTCGACGGGCAGGGTCAGCCACGAAGCTGTAGCTGTCGCCCACCGGCTAGAAGAGATGGGGTGCGGAGGGGGGGGGGGGGGAATTGGGCAACCGACGGCGAGCTACGGCCACAGCCCAGCTATACACGACTGCCTACAGGAGAGCTGCTGTCGAGGGTGTCTACTGGGACGGCTGCCCCCCCCCCGTTTCCCGGTTTGTTCGGGCCCCGGGTTGGTGGCGTTCGTGGCCTCTCGTTCCGATGAAGAGTGCTTCGTTCGCCGCCTCTCTTCCTACTCTCGTGTAGAGTGCCGGTTCTCGTCGCCGGCTTTGAAGCGAAGCGAGCTTTAATATCGATCCCCTTTTTAGCCTTTCCCTTCTTCTTCGTTTTTTCCCCCTCTCTTCTTGATCCGACCCGTACTCGATACGAACCGCGTTGGTATTCTTGTACGTGTATCGTCACCCCACCTCTCTCAATTGGCTAGTGTCGTCACATCTGTCTGCTTGGATCTCCTCTGTGCCGGCGTAGGTGCACCTACACACACACACCTTGACACATATAAACGCTTAAACCCGCTTGTACCTCCGAAAAACGAAACAGTCGAAGCTGGAAATCGGTCGTGCGTCCGGTGCGTGGCTTGGCCAGTCGGTGTCGTTTATTGCGGATCAACTGTACGGCATGTTTCTTTTAAACATGTTCACATCTTTTAGTCGTCGCAGATCGCAAGCGTCTAAATCCATCGACATTGCCCGTCGCCATGGGTCCCGTCGCCATCGTCGGGGTTAACCCATAATTGACTACGAGGCTCGACTTTTCTTTGGTAGGGGGGGGGGGTAATCTAAATCGTTAAGTGGGTAGGTAGGTAGGTGTGGTAGCCAACGGTAACGCAAAAACAGCCGTTCATTGGTTCGCCGGCACACCGTCTTAATGCTGACACTGCTGCTAATCTGAAGCGCTTGTCTTCTACTACTACAGCTCAACACTAGGGCGCGCAAGGGTGATGAGCACTACCTCGAAGAAAGGAACGAAACATGGAGTGGGGGCATACGCATGCAGGTATATACACATTGTGTAAATATATATATATATGGAAATAAAGGAATTGGCGGTGGTGGTGGTTGTGATGGTGGTGGCCGCCATTAGCGGGCGCAGGAAGTGAACCATCAACATTAGCATATAACCGTAGTTGCAGGAGCGTCCGCATAAACGGCCAAAGCTGCTCGGCTAGACGACTCGGGTGGTCTTGTAACAGTAGCCGACAACGACAACCAGAACCACGAAGAGCCCGGCATAGACGGGCGGAACGGGCTGGGGCGGGCCGGCTGAGGTCTCATTCCACCGCGACGCAAAGTGGCTATCAGGACCATCCGTGTCAACTATATGCGCGCACACAGAGAGACCCACAGATCGTTGTCCTGTTCTGTCCGGCCCGTCCTGGCTGGCGAACGGGAGCGAGCTGAGCTGACGTTAGTATGCGCTAGTAACTACACATGCTTAGTTGCGCCAACGCCACTTTCCGTGTAGGCGTATTTAGTGTGTGACGTGCGCGAGACACGTGAGGCCACCTCCTGCCAACGTCGCCGCCTGTCCCGAAACTGTCCTGCCGTCTCAAGCTGCTCTAAATGGCCGCCTACCGCTACACAAATGCTTACTGTCATCACTGCTGTCTTAATAGCATTCTGCCTTTTCTTGGCCTCCGTCGTCGTTGTCGTCGTCGGATAATCGAGTTACCGTGTCCTCTCCCTAGAGACATAAATTACACACTCTGAGTGCAGCACTTTTTGAAGGTAATTGCCATTCTACCGTGATGGTATAAGATATTGGCGTAGCAATGCGATTGCACAACGACAACAAAAATTGACGAGTTGAAGACCTAGAAGCTCAGTTTGACGTACCGACAAAGTGCAACGTTGAGCATATATATATGTATATACAGTTTGCTATTTGCCGACATTACGCATGTAGCTGGGAACGTCGATAGTCGTATCTTCACCATACGTAACTAAATTGTAAGGTTACAGCACAGATGGAAGTCCGTCTTCTGGCATAATGGCCTCCTTATTTCTAAATAAACGCGTAAAAACGTATGCCGAAACAATAAAACTGCTTTGCTGTACGAGAAAGAGCAATTCGAGAAAAATTCCTAATGTTTAACCACAATTGCCTCTTTTCATAGTGGCCAGTCAAAAGCAGCTTACATGGCTTTAGAGTAGTTACAGCTAACGGCGCAGCGATGCCATCAAGGATATTCAATGCTTAGGTCTTTCAAACCATAACCTAGCGGTTTTGCACAACTATAATGCATGCATAATTGCGTAGCGCCGTAACTCAGCCCCATTCTGTGCCATGCACTCGTATGTCCCATACCCCGGTAGCGATGGCAACAACAACAACTTCTACAGCTGCCCAACGATGGTAGATTGACAGCTTGTCGATGGGTTTCGAACATGCATCAATATAAAACGCCAAGTTATAGTAAATCAAATTCTTTGCGGTCCGAACGCCATCAAGCCTCTGTAAATGAAACGACTCCGGCGACCCCAGTTCTCAACTGCTGTGACAGTCGACAGTTCGATGCAAATTGGCAGACGCCTGCCAATCGCCCAAGCGAAAGGCCCCCACTCGGCTGCGCGAAAGCTGGAAGGTTGTGATAACACACACATATATATGGCGTCACAAAGTTATGTTTCTTTTCGCTGACCAACCGGAGTGCCTTATATAACCAGCCACTTCTAGAAAACTCAAAAACTTCTAAACACGCAAGTGCTGCTTGGGGTTCAAAATCTATCTACGTTAGACTTGCGCGTCCTTGGTAACGAGACCAGCGCTATACTGTGACGCGACTACTGGCAGTCGATGATCGATACGTCTATCGTTAGATATGCAGGTATAGATATATATTATAGCATATCGATGATATGCATACATGTCACGGTAGTCGAGAGCAGCCATAGGTTCCTTCGGGTCAAATCGTCAAGTCACCCGATACAGGGCTAGCGTAAACAGTCTCCCTATTCATTGTTTTTCAGTCATTCTTTTCTTCGTGCTTTGTGTACTCACGTTTGGATGATCTTTGACGGGCACCACAACTCGAACCTGTAGGCGAATAGGCCGGCCTTTGTGGATGTCGATAAATGAGGATTTGCTTCCGCCGCTCTGTAGACGGCCGATCTCTGAACGTCGACGTGAGATGTAGTGATGAGGTTCGGGAGGACGGGACACGGCAGGCCGGTGATGACGACGTTTGGTGAAGGTGATGATGAAGTGTGATGACCAAGACGTGACGACCGTGAGTCCAAATGGACACAGCAGACCAAAGTAGATGGCAGGGCCAGAGAAGAGGAAAGACGGGGACACAAACACAGAGCAAACGCACACGTACAACCGTAAAAAGACGCCGTTAGATATAGAACCGTTCAATGGAATGCAGCGATATAGTTCGAGTCAAGTCAGGCGTATATATATATATATATATATATATATTTATATATTTATATTATATATATATATATATATACATATATATATATATATATATATATATATATATATATATTTATATATATAGCAATCACATTTGACTAATTTCAGCCAATGACATACGCGTGTTAAATTGTGAGACAAACCGTTTGTTTGCAGGCGTCGGTGAATCAACGTAAAAAAAAGATTTAGTTTAAGTCGTATAATAATTGCATGAGAAAAAGCCATGTATAAATAAGCGGCTATTGAACGTATATATCTAGCTCACCTAGAAGAGTCTAGGATCAAAGTAAAGACTGAGTGTTGTCAAAAGGTTACTCTCGCCATATTGCCGCCAATTTGCTTGACAGCTACAAGGTTATCGTAACGTCGCTGTACACCCAATTACATCTCTCACAAAAATTGGACTTTTCTGTAAATAGTATCCACAAGAAAGAGTAGATCATTTTTAGAATACAGTTTGGTATGATACCGGTGATAAGCGATAGATTTGAATTCCTGATGCAATCCTAAGAGATTTGCTGATGTGAGCGAAAATACTGCAAATGTGATGTATTCAGATATACTTCATATTAGCGCCTTATCAAACAAATTATATCGATTTATAGCACTATACTGTACGTGGTGTACAGCTGCGCTGTCTCGGCGGTGCAGAGCACAAAATGTCACCGCAAAACTAGTCTAGTAGACCGTTCAATCGAAAGGCTAATGTCGCTACGGTGCAAAATCTGACAGTCAAAGTTAACTAAAGGGCGCGGAGGGATGTGGTGGCGAAATGTGTCTGCCCGGCCGCTCACCTCTGCGGCCTAATGCTTCTATGACGCAATTATTACATTAATGTATGCATATGCAATGCGCTTTCACAATGCGCGCGTTTTTTTTAATGAACATATACGTCTGCAGCCACTTATTGTCACGGGCAGAACGATTGAGTATTGTCTATGTCGTACAGCACTCATTAGCCGACGTGGTAACTTATTGTGCTTTAAGTTATAGATAAAAAAAATGACGTTTTGCTTTAAAGTAGGCTTGCCTATACTGCCTAACGTCGGGCTTGGAACGTGGGCTAATCATGACAGTAACCATCACGCGCAAGTTGTTGCTTTTCTGAAGAACAGGCTTCTTTCGTCACAGGTGCCAACGCAGCATAGGCAACCTTCTTCGCTTAGCAGGTAAGGCAGCCATTTATCCATATATATATATATATATATATATATATATATATATATATATATATATATATATATATATATATATATATATAATACGCATTCCGTGCGTATATGTCATGTGTTCAGAGGTTTAAAAACCTCTGAACGTTTTTGTTCATTTACGGTATCATGTGCTCTAAAAAATAATTACATACTTCCTGCCCATAAATAGATCAAATTTGTTACCTATGAAATGTAGCACAGTGAGAGCTACAGGGCCGCTCAATTGATATATATATATATATATATATATATATATATATATATATATATATATATATATATTTAATGACCCCACTAGGCTTTTTTCTTTGTTAGTTTATAAAAATAAAGTACAAATAGTTTACCTTGTGAGAGACAGTTATACTCAACGAAATGTGTCTATAGGTATATATATATATATATATATATATTATAATTCGTTACGTTAGGTCAGACAAGCCTGATCAGGCTCGTCAAGGTAATACGTCCCACGGAGCTAGCCTCTTCAGCTTTCTATGAACAAAATTGCACTTCAGGAACCTGCTATCAAAAGTCAAAGCATATATATCTATATATATGTATATGCTTTGACTCCCTACCGACATGATACGCCCATAGAATCGTAAGGGTGCTTTCTATCACTCCTAATTGAAGAGTCGGTGGTACGGTGCTGCATCGAGTTCGCCATCTACCGCAAATCGTCTATACGACGGTTCTGCCGTCGATAACCTGCCGGAACGAGACAGAGCAGCAAATAGTCTTAGCGCGACGACATTCAGCCCGCCAACCAACAGCCTACTGCGCGATGGCCCCAATCCATGGACTATATGTCGAAGCGGGCTCACTTACCCTCAAACGACGATCATATAACTTTCACGATTCTCATAAGGATGAGAGCTACTCACTTCCGTCCGGCTGAAGTCAAGAGTAGACTTGCTAGCAGCATGCTGCTATCTTTATTTGGATCCGTAGCGTTCGTGTGTATGTATATATATACATATATATAGAATAGTAGAAGTCGTAATAAGGGATCGTAGTCTCCCACCCCCGTCGTTGGCCGCGCGTCCAGGCGAGGTGCTGCCTTTAAATCTGGCGCGGCCAACGAAGCGGGCCATCCTATTGCCCTGAAGGGTTCGTGTAGCTAGTGGGCTATACTGAAGACCCAGTAGTAGCAGTAGTGGTAGTAGTGATCCACAGTGTTCACACGGGAGCCACCACGTTATGCCGCCGCCGCCGCACGCAAGCGAGGAAGACCGCCATGAAATATGACGCGTATAGCTTTCTCTCACTCGCGACCCCCCTTCGGGGGCGCGCCGGGACAGACACGACACTTATAAAGGCTCTCGTAGCGTACAGGCCGCTGCCGCTTCCGCCTCCGGCATCGCCGCCGTCCATCCTCTTTTGCCAACCCTGCTGGCTCTCGTTTAGCAGCTAGGGAAGTAGAAGATAGTAGAGTTAGGTAGATCTTATATCCCCCAGGCGAACATGCAGCAGAGGCTGAAGACAGGCGTGCAATACGACTGGAAGAGCCAACACACTTTGGATGGAAACGGGAAACGGGGGTTTCAACTATAGCAGACACTGCCATCATAATCCAGTTCTGGTCGCCGCCGTTCCATCCAGCCAGCCATGGCAAACACAAACGAAGACGCAGGAAGCGATCATACTTGATGCAACCGTATTTGGCCGTGGCGACGTTTAACGCACGCTTCGATGGAGGAGCAAGGGCGGGAGTGTGCTGAGATGAGGAGAGAAAGAACGCGCCACAGACTGGGTAGCCCGTTCAATTCGATGCGGTAACGCAATCATTTCGTTTTTTAACACATACAGACAGACACACCTACGCCACAAACGAACACACACATATATATATATATATATATATATATATATATATGTGTGTGTTTGTTCACATGAGTCCGGCTTGCATAGGTAGCGCAAGCACGGCGCGTTTAAACAACACGCGACGTCGTTGGTGTTATTGGCAATTGAACCGTTAGTCCGCCTATAAGTCTGTTGGTCGCACCATCTATTATCTGATAGTTCTCCCTCTCTCGCTAGGCTATCGGCAGTGATCTCAACCGCCCAGGACGCCATCAACGGTGGTTCCGCTGATGGATCGAGTGGATCGGGTCATCCAGCCTGATGCGTTGTCGCACTCGCGTCGTAAACAACCGAACAGAGAGAGAGAGAGAGAGCTAAGAGCTAAATGCTATAGGAGGGAGCGCAAGGGGAAGCAAGCTTCTGTAGGGAAAGTACGGGCAAACATTTGCCCGATTCGGCAGCGTCAAACGTAAAAACCGAGAGCATTTCGAAATGCAGAAGTTGCGGGAAGGAAACGCACCGCCCAGTACTCATCCATCGCTCCCTCTTTTGCTCACACTCAAGAGAAGCAGAGCAAGAAAGGCAGATATCAAGATAGATAGAGAAAAGGTAAGGGAGAATATGGGAGAGAGAGAGAGAGAGAGACATCTAGAAAAGAAAGCAAATAGGGGAACACTGTGTTGTAAGCGCATCCGGCATCTTACGAGTATACTCGAGGCGACGCTACGCTGCCATAGGCAAACAGTTCGCATAGAAAAATAAGACGACGACGAAGACGAGTGCGTTCCCGAACACACATGCTTATGTGTCGAATATAGCTTGAGAAAGCAAGACAGGCACTGTGGCTGTTTGCAATGGACTGTGCGGTTTTCATGCGACGAGGACGACAACAACGACGACGACAACAACAACAACACCACCACCGGAAGACCAACGAAACGAAAACCCGAGAAACCACAGCAGCACATGCCGCAGACGGCTTCATTGACGGCGCCTAGAAAGCTGTCTGGATGGGCGCAAGCAGCAACACATACACAGAGACACGATGCCGCATGTTTGCCCTCCAACAGCTGCGGCTGGTGGTGTTCCGGTTCCCCACGATCACAAGAATCCCGTATTCAAATCGCTGCCCTGCAAAACAGTCGCTCATGCACTTGCCCACTATGAGTGCTGTCCTTGCGCTGGCACCCCCCCCCCCCCCCCCGCCATCGAATTGGGTCATGCTCATCACGTTACATATACGTAGTAGGAGACTTAGAGAGTCTGCACTGAGAGAGAGAGAGAGAGAGAGAGAGGTCTAAAATATGCAAATACGAATTAAAACTGTCGCCGCTATTCGAAATCGAAGATGAGAAAAGATCTGAGAAAAGAAGGGGGGAAAAACCCGTTTTGCTGTCGTGCAACATACGTGCAAGCTATTGCTAATTGCACTCTACTCTATTGCAATATTCGTAATTGTAGTACGAGCACGTCTGGTAGGTAGGTGGGTGATTGTGGTTTAAGGAAAACGGCAGAGACAACTACAATAACAGCGACAGCAGCACCAGGAACAACAACAACTACTACCAAGTGATTGAAAATGACACGACTTCAGCTAGTAGCCACGTTCGTATGTCACGTAGCAGCCTTACAGTCCTGTTCACTTCTCGCGAAAGGCTTTCCACACTCTCCTCAAGTATCAATTCCGAGCATCAGTCGAGATCTTTCAGGCGCTATCGAATCAGATCCGTCAGCCCGTAAGCGCTCACATGGGTTTAACGTTGAGCTCTTAATTTTAAAATTGTGCGCTCCCCGCCCATCCCTTCCGCCCCGCTCCGTGCAAGTCAATGTGATCGAAACAGCATTCAGGACAAAACCTGAATTCAGACACGAAATCCGGAAAAGCGATTCCAGACAGGTTCAGACGCAGATCGGAAGATTCAATCAAGCAATCACCAACTGCCGGCAGACTGTTGCGACTGCTGGTACGACTCGACAGTAAAGTATCTACTGCTTGATTAACACAAATAATTGGAATTGCGACATTTCCTACTGTTGTTTGCCCGTTTGCTTATATAGGCGTAGCTCTCAAGAAGCTACCATTCGGCTCCTGCTTCGGTTTGTCTGAGCTTCTGCCTGCCTTTCGACGTTTAGTAGTAAAGATCGACGGGCCACGAAAGCTTCGAAGGGCTGGAAGGTCGTAGCGGCACCACTATGCCAGTTACCCCCCCCCGCCCTCGCTTTAGACTCGATGACCTTTATATACGACATCGGCGGTGGGGTCGCAGCGAAAACTTTCAACTTAAAGCGCTCGCAGCAATTCTCAACGGCCGCCCGCACCCCGGGCTCATTCGTACGGGAAAGTGCTAGACGCATCGTCGTAGCCTTTACTGTTACTGTTTCTCCTCCGCTATAGATAATCAAACAAAATCTAAACAGCAATCCCTTTCAATTGCCCCCTCTTAGCCTCCTCTGCCATGCATTTCCTTTTTCCTTCTGCCATTCTACACCGTAGTTACGGAATAGGATAGTAGGGATCCTCCTGCAAGAGGTTTTGCTATTGTTTTCCTGCAGCAGCAGCTGCTGCTGCTCCTATTAAGTTGATTTGACAGTTTGAACAAAAGCTGATACGATTCGGCAATGATTCGGGTCTTTGGCACTAGTCAAGTGCTCAGCGGCGGCAGGATCATGTGAACGACGGGAGACGAGTCTCTGTTGTTCCCCTGCTAACATCGTTTGGAATGGTTAACAATTCCACAGAGCACCGGTGCTTGGTGCCCCGGGTTTTGCTTCTTTGCCGCGTGCTTTACGCCAAGTCAGCAACGTCCTCTTTGCGTTTCTAAGCCCTAACAAGGTCCGTCCGGGACTAAAGGATGTGGTTTTACTTTACTCGCATCGATTCTGTTCGAATTCGGCCAGAGACAATTCGGGATCATGCTGCTATAACGCTTGCTACTCACAAGTAAACAAATTATTCCTCCATAATAGAAATAATTCCAATAATTCCTCTGGAGGCCGTACCAGACTGCCACATACGGCGTGTAATAACTCTTCGTGGTGAGTCACTTCATTTTTTCGGTTGCCCATATGCGACAGTTTTATTTATTCACAATTCCATGCAGATTGAAATGGGTTTCCTCAGAGAAGACCCTGAAGAAGAAGAGACCCTGTTGTTCACTAAACAGACTTTCAGACGCTGCTTTATTTCGCGAAACCCAATTGGCAATGTTTCGACACTCCGATAATGCCCGTATGCCTGAGCTCTTGCGTCAGCTGAATTATATATGGACACACATATATGCGACCTCAAAATACAGCAGGTTGAGGTGCGCGAATAACCCAGTTACTGGGCAAGTTGTTAAATTTATTTCTGTATTATTATTAAATTAGATAGCAGCAGCAGACGAAACAATAATAACAAAAACACGGTGGCAACAGAAATCGCGTCACTCCATAGGCCCACGACTGAGCGGTTCAACAATGCGGCATTGCTTATATATATATATATATATATATATATAGAGAGAGAGAGAGAGAGAACAAAATTAATTTATTTCCGGCTGCAACTTTGGCCGACACAATAGTAACTGTAGCAGGCTTAATTGCAACTGACTCCTTAGAATATTGCAAATATGTAAAATAACATATCGTTGTAAATTTTAATTATAATCATGAATTATCTTGTCAAAAAAAAATATTTATATCAGCAGTATGTGACTAAAATACAGTAACTCATGCACATGACAGATACGCTTATGGGAAAACAGATTTGCAATTAAAATAACTTGAATATATATATATATATATATATATATATATATATATATATATATATATATATATATATATATAAATGCACAGCTTCTTGTCCACAAAAGGAAAATAGCCAAATGAGCAGCAACAGCGGCAGTAGTGGCGGGCAAAGCAGTATAAATCGTGTAAGCGCTTTGTTTGTTTTAAGCTTATTCCTCCGTATGTGTCGTATTCGTTGTTCGTAGCAAGGGAGGCTTTGTTTGGTGTATGGGCGACGATACTATGCGAATGCATAATGAGTATGCACACGTGCCGTATCCTGACTGGAAGGGGCGCATCTTGAACAAAATAAGGGTCGTCACCTCTTCCGTCGTCCGTTTGTCACGCTGACCTGTCAGTCAGGACCAAGGTTGGTTGGTTGGTTGGTTGGCTGGATGGCTTCTTTCGAAGATGTCAAAGACAAAATGCAGGGCAAGAAGGAGAAGAATGATAAGAAAAACATCGGGCGGGATATAAAGAGAGAGAGAGAGAGAAAATAAAACAAAGCAAAAAAATAAAAGCAAAACAAGTCTGTATTTAGCGGCAAGCAACCACAAGCAAACAATGGACGTGATATAAATGTTACTGGTAACTGCGCTATTTTTGCTGGCGCTGCTGATATGTTTTTAACTAGTGTTGCTGTCATCTGTCGTAGTCTTCACTATCGCTGTCGTTGTCGTTGTTGTTGTTGTTGTTGTTGCTGCTGCTGTTGTTGAGGTTTTTGTTGTTTTTGGTACTGCTGCTGCTTTGATTGTTGTTGTTGTTGGTACCGCCGTTGTTGTTTTGGTTGTTTCTGTTGCTGTAGTTGTTGGTACAGCCGTCCTTGTTGTTGTTGTGTTGTTGTTGCTGTCGTGATTTGCCAAAACAACGGCGCAACGTCGACGACAATGAAAAACATGCCTATGGTACATTGGTACATCACAACGCGGGGCACGCCTCCAGTTAAGGATCAGTGGAACCGACGGCGGCAACTGGCACGCCGAGAATCGACATCGCAGCAGCTCTTCCTTTCCAGCAGCAGCAGCAAGCAGCAACAACGAAGGCAATCCCTGCAATTTCTGATCGAGCCTGCCTAAATACCAGCAGTTCCATCTCCAACAGAGCCATCTAATGACATGGCGTAGCTCGTCGTACGTCGTAATGCTGTTCTCCTGCTTATTAACTCTTGCGCGCTATATTCGTACATACCCTCTATAGCTATGAATCGTGAGCAAGAAATGACACGAACGAAACCAAACACGCGATACCTACGCGGAATATGACGCCCGTCGTAGGAGCACGCCTCGTCTGCGAGTAATGTGTGCTTGCCCGACCGCAAAAGTATGTGGACTTCAATGTCGATCGTACACTTCAGCGGCCTGTGAAGGGAGGGATGACACGCGCGCTGCGGCTTCAGTTCTGTATGACGGCCGCCAACACAGAGCCAACAATGTTGTGACAAGCTTCACAACACTTTCAGCAATGTCGCAACGATGCCGCCGGTTTTGTCAACCCGGCCCAACCAATCGGAGCAGTTGCACCGGACGAGCGATTTTCTTTGGTACATAGATCTAGAAAGAGAATCAGCTAGCGTCAGAGCGTGAGTAGCTTTTAAATTGGTACACACATATATGTATGTGCATATGTATGTATGTATGTATATATATATATATATATTTATATATGTATAGTATATATATATATACATACTTATATATACGTGCCTGCCGGCATCGTGACGCTGGCACAGACATCAACTCATGCCCTTGGACGATTTCACCATTATTTTCATTCGTACTTGCGCAAGCAGAACTAAGAATACCTCGTTCAGTAGAGTGGCATCTGTTTTTATTTATTTTTATGCTTTGTTTATAGTTAGCAACTAAAAACACACATAGACAGGCTAGATAATCTCTCTCACGTTTTCTCTCTCTATATATACACATATATAACCATATACGTGTTCGTATATCTCTCATCTATATATATATGTATATATATATATATAAGATATAGATATATATATATATATATTATATTATAAATATATATATATATATCTATATATATAGATATATATATATATATATATAATATATATATAGTAGATATATATATATATATATATATATATATATATATAAATGCAAGCAAATACAAATTTATTTGCCCTATCACCCTCAGCAACGACGGAGCCCGGCCGACTGGGATGTTGCAAACTAACCCTTTGTCCACTGCTCAGCCAAGTGGTCCTGTTTTCGTTATTTCTATCTCCTTTCTCTCTTGTTGTCTGCCCCTTGCTCCCTTTGTGTCACCGTCTCTGGAGCAATTCTCCCGACGAAGAACATAATGATCCACTGTGATGCGAATATGCACTATGAACAATGCATATGCATTGTTTGCGGTACGACTGATATGTTTGTGTGTGTGTCTACGTGCGTGTCACCTTTTTGAAATCACGGCACGTATAGCGTGTATCGCTATGTTATGGTGGTGCGCTTCTTATCGTCGGATACAGTTCAGGGTATCGCTATCAATACTGATGTCGTTGGTGGTATTGTTCCTATTGCACTGCTAGGACAATCCCTGCTGTTGCACAACTACCATGATTGTTGTCCCTGTTGCTGTTCCTATTGTTGTTGTTGTTGTTATTGTTGTTGTTGTTGTTTTGTTGTTGTTGGTAATGATTTTGTCTACGTTGTTGATCTTGCTTTGTATGCCGGGGTGAGCGTTATTACTATAATTCGTTATGTTTACCTTGTTGCTATTATCGGCGTTAATGTTCTTGTATTTGTCACTCTTGTTTGTCTGTTTATTTGTTTGTTTTATTGTTATGGTCTTCTTTATTACCGTGAACATAATTACTGCGGTCTTTGTTGGCGATTACTATTCGCGTAGCCGGTCTTATGCTTAGCACAATAAATTGCGATCGTTTTAGATATTGCTATTTTGTTACACGTAATAACTGATGCATACCGCAATAAATATATATATAGAAAATATTGTGATGATTTATTAATCATTTATAAAACGTTTGCACACTCGACAGTGCTCAGCTTTATATATATATATATATATATATATATATATATATATATATTTACTAATCTTTTACATCTTATATCAATGAAGACTGGCAGACGGGGAAACAAATTTAGAAATTGCCGCCATCGACGAGCCATAATAGTGCAGATGACCTGCAGGTAAGCCGGCTTAGATCATATATATATATATATGATAAACACCAGTCCTAACAATCCGTTGCTGTTTGGCCCTCAAATATTTCATAAGAGTTGCCGGCAACGCTGCATAGTGACTGAAACAGCGTTTTAAACGTGCCCAAACTGTAGTTTGTGTTATTAGCTGTGTGTGTTTGTGGAGAGGGGTTCAGGTTTATACGTTAAGGGACTTACGACCTATTTAACCCCACCAAAAATGCCGTTATTTGACCCCGGTGTCAACAACAGCAGATTTATTGCAGGCATTTTTTCAAGCATCTCTAGGGAATGGCAGGAAGGAATAACATGAATAGTCATTATTGTCATCAACATAGTAATAAGATTCGCATTTTGAGCGACACCTCAGGCAGCAGTAGCGGGAAATGGCAAAGACGACATCCAACTAATGACAGCAGTGACAGCAATTAAGAACATCAATGGCAATTACGACAATACGCATTGGTGACACTAAGCATATTAGAGACATCAGTGCCGAAAGGTCAAGGAAAGAAACATACGAGTGACATGTACAATTGTGATGGTAAAAACAGCCGCAGATCTAATCGACATCAACAATGACAACAACAGTAACAAACACTGCAAAGCCAGGAGTAATAAATATAGTGACAACAGCGAAAATCGCACATATATATATATATATATATATATATATATATATTTATTTACAACAGAGAAAGCGGAAATTACTATTAGATGTTATGCTATTTCTGTGGGATCGGTCGCACTGATACAACAGTATGGTACGCACGCTGGACGTTACATTTACCAACAATTAGAAAAAATTGAATATGTATATATATATATCAACTCCAGGGATGAAACCACAGAGCTAGCCCAGATAGTCTGCACGAACCATAAGGACTTTGAAAAACCCGTCTGCTCGACGAGCTCTCTACACGTGTTGTTGTGTCATCCCAACCCATAGAGGCTATGGAAAGAGGCACGGACGCAATTGTGGCTCGGTAGCTGGCCTAGGTCAAGTTAAGTGAGGGCCACCGCCATGGCTGAACTTCACGTGGCCTCCCGAGCCTTCTCGTCTACTGTATATGTGGTGACCACGATGGAAGACCTCAGTGGAGCGTTACGATTTTTCTTCCCTAAGGGTTCAGGGTCAGCTTGTTGGCGGACCTAATCGTGAAGCCGTTGGACGCGACCGTCACCGAAATTGCCGAGGCACCAGCGTACGTGGTAGTACGTATGGTCGTACGCCATGGCTAAGTTCCGTCCCGTATCGTGGTCGTCCTTCGCCAAGTTGTTTGCGCTGAGGAAAGCCAATGCATCAGCGAGCTTTTGCTTGTTCATCAGGCATTCAAGGGCTGGCTTCCCAAAAAAGAGTTTTCGCGATAACACGGGGCCCTTAGAGATGGAGGTTAGCGAAAACCAGTTAGGGTTGGCAACGAGCGCTACGGTGGAAATTACGGTGCACTTCGGCCAGGTATTTAATAAGTTTCGCGCGGGGAGCTGCCAGTTATATTAAAGTTGAACTTCAGAAACGCCCGCAACACATTGCAGAGCCCAGTTATTGAGGCTGGTGTGTCACGAGAATCCCCGCATGTGCAACTACGTCCGGGCAGCCTACGAGAAAGCTTCCCAGCTAATCGCGTCGGGTGCCGTCATTGTGTCACAAACAGGGATTCAGCACGAGGCCGCCCTTGTTCTGTCTAGCGGCTATTAACATCGTCGCATCGCTAAGATTCCGACTCAATGTATATATAATACTACGGAGGTCTCGGCGATTCAGTCAGCGGGACGTCTCCGTAGAATTCGCGTTTAAGGCGAACTCAAGGACGCCGCCATAACGACAGTGGGATAGTTGCTTAACCTGGAGATCCAGCATAAATCTAAAACACATGCTGCATGCTCGCCTGAGAGCAGTGTGATTACGAGCCACACTGCACGCTCTTTTAAGCGCCCTTCTGGAGGCCATACCGGAAAGATTGCCGCTTTCCGCTCTGGAGACCGTTGACCGTTGAGCGCAGGGTTGGTGGTAGAGCCCCATCAGTGCAGACGCATAAAACGGTGGACGCTAAAGTGTATCATCCGTTTGCATGGCACATTCCGGAGAATTGCCTAATTGCGTCTGAGTAACACCCAGCCGAGTGGGAATCGCGTCTGAGTAACACCCAGCCTATGGGAATAGAATATCGGGCGAATGATCTCCTAGGCAGATGATCTCAAACATTTGGTGGCAATGCAGCTGGTCTGACTCACCGTCAAGATCGCCATGTAGGTGCAAAGGTTCGCACAGTCACGAACAATACAAATGACGACTGCAAAATGAAAAAGTTGTCTTCGTCAAACAAAGTGAGTCTCATGTGTACCGGTAAGGACATCAGCCAACTATTGGCTATCTAATGCCGTACACAGAGCGAGAATAAACATTCGACACTGTTCGCTGTCCGCACAGCAATTCGTCCACACACAAATCAACCGAAAATAGTCGGCAAATTCATCTGCAGCAAGTCCAATGCCGAAAAATAGGTTGGGTCTGGTAATGGTTGCAATGCGCTTGGTAGCCACATATAGCCTATGACTATTATTTAAGTTATTAGTGTTATTATTATTGGTATACGCATTGCAGTTATATAAGACACTGTGAGCAGCATTATTTTGTTACCTATTAGTCAATTTTCTAGCTATCATTTACGTAGCCGGAGGCCGCGAGTGTGAGTACAAATTTTCGAAGAACGGCTTTAATTATTGCTGAACAGTTGTTACTGTTGTTTGTATAAAAAATGTCTAACAATGTATTAGCTATTTGAAAACGCGCTTAGTGAAAACAGTTCATACATGTACTTAGACAGCAGGGAGTGCTTGCCACGCGCAGCCTAGCCAGTGAGTAGATTCGAGTCCAGTAGCCTATGGGATTCCCTGCCATTCTGCTTGCCGATATGCGAGTATTATGCTTTATGTCCGAAGCAATATCGTATGCAGTGACTCAATTGCATTTCAATAAGGGCAGACTAATAAAGATTTTCGTGTTCGCCTACTGGGAAATAGCCCTATGTCAGGCTATCTCCCAGTAGGCGCGATAGCAAAGATGTAGATAGACTTTAGACTTTATATAGCATGAGATAGAAAAGCAGTTTGCTTTTAAAACTCTTTCTAGAGGTCGCTTTGCTACTCAACTAGTCGTTCGCATACCATTATTTTTGCCAGATAACCCATTTCCGCGTGCCCCGTGATAAGGCGTAATTGTTTTTAGCTTAGACTAGGCGCCATAAGTAATTGTTCTATTAGTAATAGTAGTAAATGCACTATTTGACAAATAAAACGATATATGCAAAATCTGGACCATAAATATATGTGTATCATATGCGTATAATTTTTATATGCAGATATTTGCTCAATCACACTTCTAATGGTCATACGGCGGGATGCAAACCCTATAACGCTATTCAAATCTAAGTGTATACACAATACAATATAAAACCAGCCTTTAATTAGGATATATGCCTTATATGCACACACTCACATAGCTCAGCATATATGCTGCCAAAATATAGTGATAGTAGTAACAATAGAAAACAATATAAATAAAGGATTTGAATCAACTAAAACTAAAAATATTTTTTTAGCTGCTCGAACTTTGAAACTTCCATGGAGCGTATATCTACTTTCAGCCGATCCCGAGTTAGACCAAAATGCAGAGATTCACGTCTATATCCATATTTTGAGACACAATCAGAAATTCGTCTGGTCATAACGTATATTTTTTTAAAGAGTGCGTGGGGAGTAACTCTAAACACACGTACTCTTTTAGGTAATCAACTAATATATATATATATATATATATATATATATATATATATATTCGTACATTTAAAATTAGATGAGTTGGTGAAGGGTCCTAGTGGAGGCAGGCTCTGACACCCATTTCTCAGATTAAGGGCCTCTGCGGTCCCTAGGGAAACTTCTACTGATTTCATTCTTTCCTTGGCATTGTTTTTAGGTCGAGTACACGGTGCAGTCATTTCGGTCTTCGCGTGCAAAAGACGGCTAACACGTGTGCGTTGCTACCCCCGTTAGACCCGCTGATGCTGTTATAATTAATTCCAACAGGCTGGGAGCCCTCTGCTAGGACGATTAGGAAAGTAGGGATGGTCTGGCTATAATCCGACATAAAAACACTGTAATTATGACGTTGCCATAGTATATATATATTCTCCTAGAATCTATATATTGCTGCCTGTGCCCTGTCGGGATTGAACCCTTAAAAATATATGACATATATATATATATATATATATATATATATATATATATATATATATATATATAACTATATATAGTTTTACATTCCTCGAGGTAAAATTTAATACATTTCACCGTATCGGCCGATAGCTCTATATTACCGTCGGAATTCCGATTGCTAACATAAAAAGTGTAAGTCTCGTGATTCCGAACTTTTATTCAGGAATGGGACGTCTAAACTGCTCTAGACCGGTACCGCCGTAGAGCTCCTCGAAGTTTCGCTCGTTTGACACCGCTTTCAATCCAACTCATACTGCATATCGCCTCGTCAGGATTTTTCGCTTCGCCCGCGTTTATGCGAATTCGAATAGGGCAAAACATTCGTATTCGAGGAGGCCTGGTCCAAGTTATCCACGTTTTCCTCACAGCGTTAGTAATCTCATTGACGAATCGGCATAATTCCAACGCTCGACGCTTTTTTATGTGCTGCTTCCTTTGTTTATCTTCAGCTTTCAAAAGTGTTCTACCGGTCAAACTTACGCCGCACGAAATTGCCCTGGGCGGACTTCAACGAGCAAACACTCTTGAACTACAGATTTTTTACAATCGCTATATAGTTAGGCGTTGAGTAGAAGTTTGCTTAGCCTCAGCAACAGTAGCAATGTGCTCGCTTCGTTTAAATATATAGTTGAATTTTTTTTCTAGGTAATTTAAAGAAACTAAAACGTTTTTTGCTTGTAGTAAAAATAGCGACGATTATAACATAATAGCAGGTTAGAGGTTTTTAGACGTTTAAACATGCTTTTATATGCATATACTACTTAGTTAAGTTTTTATACCTGAACTATATATCCGGAGCATATCCAAACATTACTTTTGATGGCTCTGTCGAAGGGTGGCAGATGACCAACCACCTCGCTCTGCGTTTAGTCCTCATAATTTGCGTTATGGCCCGTTCATTTTATGATGAGAGAATTACTTCTACTTAATTTTGAGCATATTAAATTAATGCTATTGACGTCACTTGTCTATAATAGTAATTTGTATTATGAATATTGTTTCAAGTAGTTTTTATTATGAATATTGCTGCAGGCGGCAAGCGGACAGACAAACGCGTTGTCAATATGAACCGTATTGCTTTTTTTTATAATCTTACTACAGTACACTCACGTATAAGTGAAACAATACATCTGTCCACTATATGAGTCAGCTAGACGACATCGATATGCACAGCATCGTCGTATTTTATTCCGACGGCAAAGATCTATCTTTCTATCCAGCAGCCCTGGAGCTATAGACGGATCTTTGTGACAGCCTTGCAGGACTCCACATACCATTTCGGGACTCTGTCTGGGCCTAGCCATTTTGCTGCTGCTGCAGCTACTGCTAGGAGGGTCGGTCGTCTTTTTTCCGTTGTCCATGAACCGTAATTGCTGGGTACCATACGGCAATCTCCACTTAGTGAAAGCAGGATGGGTTCGGGTAAGCTGCGCCGAAGGTGAACATCGGACATCCACTCTTTCAAAGAACTTCATCTATAAGCGGCTGGCCAACTCAACCGAGCGCACCTTGCACTCGGACAATAATAATAGCAGAAGCCACAACAATAACAACTCGAAATCGCCCTCATAAGAGTACTAGCTACAGTAAATGTAATATTTGTAAAATGGACGTAGAAATGTAACATGATTAATAACAACAACACTAACAACAACGATGACAATAACATAAGCCCCAAGACTACCCATCACTCAATAGCGGAAATGTATGAATTAGATACCTGTAGTGTATATATATATATATATATATATATGTATACAAATAATGCACTTACGGTAACCTTTGAAAGGTGATCGCAACAGCGCGTAAAGGGTGGAGCCTATGCACTACAGTTCTACGTAAAGAATCCTTTGAATGTAGCGGGGCTTTGCGCCGCAAAAACTCAGCAACTTCCAGGATGCAATCGCTTTCGTTGCTGGAAGGCCAACCAACAGTGATGCTAGTTGGCTTACTAAGAACTGCTTCGTCAGATAGCATACGTCACCGCGACGTCCGGAAGTATTGAGGCGCACACCGGGTGATAGTTAATGTCATTGTAATTGCACACGGTCGCATTGCGAACTATACGCAGTTCGACCACCATGGTATTTCGTCGACTGGCCAACCAAGTCGAGGCGAGGCCCAGCGAGGTCAGATCGACCGGTACGTGCGCCGTGACCGACGCCGAACAAACCTTGTTTGCAAGAACCTCTTCGTCACGCCTCAGTCAGCTTCCTTTCCTGTTGACCCGCCTGTCTGCAGTATCTGTCCGGCCTAGGTTTCTCTAAGCAGCTCCTAAGGTTATTGTTCCGTTGTTAAACTGACAACCAGCAATCTGTTCGCTAAACCTCTAGTTTCTCTGCTAGCTTGCTTGCCAGCAGATTATCAGCGGGCATACCACTGCCCGATACCGGATACTAATATTCAGCATCAAGCAGTCGACCGGGAGATCAAATCACGGATCGTCATCATTGCGAAATCTTCAAAGCTTTGCATTTACTATAATAGACGTTGTAGCTTTTATCGGTATTAATTGGTCTGTTAGCTGGTTTGCGATAATCGGCTGAGTTTGCATGATCTTCGTCTAGATACGTCGATAAAGACGCAGCGAAGACAGAGAGCCGGCGGGCGCTTGAGAGAAAGAGAGAGACGAAGCGTCACGTCTTTACGACATCTGCATGAGGTGGACACGTAGAATGATTTCCATTTTTCAAAGTGCCATTGAGAAGTGCTTGCGGTACACGAGGTGCACTTATGGTTGCCTCGTCTCCACGAGTGGCGTCTCAGTGCTCTCCCGATATACCATGCATATCAATAGCCTTCTAATGATAGGTGCAGCTGTTGCTGCTGCTGCTGCTTAGGCACGCGCCGGTATATGCACGTGAAGTCTGCGCACGCAAAAATAAGTGTTGAACAAGCGACTCAAGTGCACTCGTGACCCAGCCACTTCGCAGTCGTCGTCAAAGGTGGGCCCACCTGCGCCGTGCGCTTTCCAGACGGCCGGTCGCAGTTTAGCGCAGTGGAAAACACAAGGGCGTTCACAGCATGAATTTAAAATGATTTTCAGCAAGACGACTGATATTACTAATAGTTACGACGGTAACGTAACAGCTGCTATTATTGCTGTTCTTACTGTCTCTGTTTTGTGCCGTAAACAACCGTCTGATATGGATAAAGAATGAACGTAGTATTTTTTGCTTGCCCTTTTTGGACCGAGTCAGCCGCATGGACGATATTTAACGCTGCCTTAATTTTGTAGAGATTACGAGATACGGATGGTTAATGGGTGCCTTCGCTAAATGAACTAGAGCAGTGAGACAGTAATTACATTTGATAACTTAAAAGTATGCCCTATGTTAAGTTTGTTCCTCGTAGAATTTCCTCTCTCTCCTAGTATGTATTCATGTATATAAAAAATAACTAGAGGCTATATGTATACATAACCACATACATACTTATATGTACAGGGTGTCTCACCTATATCCGGCTACAAATTTTGGCGGGCTACCCTGCATAAACGGAATGCGTTAATTACTTTCGGTTTGCGTGAGCAGACAGCCCACTCACAATAGAACAAAACACATCGTCATCATGGATAGCCGGTGCAACATGGGTCCAGAATATGACCGGAGAGCAACCGTTATTCAATTGTTTCGTGCCGGACACCGACCAGCCGAAATCATCAACATCACTGGATTTAAAAGAGCAACAGTCTGCGACATTGCCCGACGCTACCGAGATGCAGAAGAAACAGGGCTAGGTGGTGCAACACCTGGAAAGAACATTCACAACCGCCGACGAGAAGTGAGGACGCCAAAAGTAGTCAAAATAGTGCAAATCTGCGTTTCTAAAAATCCAAATCTATCGATGCGCCGTTTAGCAATCAAATTCAATATGAGTGTCCATTCTATGCGTCAGATTATCATCGAAGAGCTGTGCTACAAATCTTACACGTTCAAAGTCAGACAGATGTTCTCTGAGTTTGCTGACATCCAATCCTCACGTCTTTGAGAAACGAAACGGTGGGACATCTTCGATTTTTCTCCGACAAAAAAAATCTTCACCATTAACCAAAAACATAACCCGAAAAATTACCGGTGGCTCGCAAAGGACCCTGAGGATGTACCAATCGTGCATAGAGCCAAACATCCTGCTAATGGTCTTAAATGTTGTGTCGGATGAAGGAGACGCGATGCCCCCGCACTTTTTTTTGACAAACACAAGACCGTAGTAAAGGAAGTGTATTTACGTGTTCAGCGAAGGGTGGTAAAACCATGAATTGATAGAGTGTCGAATGGAAGTCAATATGTCTTTCAACAAGACGGCGCTCCCGCCGACACCAGCAACCTCGTCCAGGATTGGCTGCGGAACAACATGACAACGTTCTAGGACGTGACAATGTGACCCCCTAGCAGTCCAGAATTTGATCCCCTGGACTTTATGTATGGGGCGTTGTTGAGCGAGAGTCTAACAAGTCTCGACTTGCAAACACAGACGCGTTTCGCAGAGCCATTGTCAAATCGTTAAGAAACTCAATCCGCTAGCTTTGACGAGGGCCTGTGGGCGCTTTCGCGCCAGAATGGAAAATGTAATTAGTGGCTATATTGAATAAAAATGTTCCTCAGGAGTGTCCCTAAGGCAAATAATATCTGTTTTCATTTAGATCTAAATTGCGATAACGCTTGGTCCGAATTTAACTGAAAATTAAAGATTTTGGAAGAAATAGGCGACGAAGATGATGACGCAATGAAAAGCGTGACCAAGCGAACCCGCCATTCGCCATACAGTCGCCCGACTTTTTGTCATGGTCAAGGCCGTAGAAGTCGATGACGACGCAAACATTGACGAGGTGAAGATTACGAAAGTAGTGCCTGTAACGACGACGGTGAATTGAACGACTATAGGGGCTCTTAAAAAAATATTATACATATATTTATTTATATATATATATATATATATATTTATATACTAATGAAGCGTTACGTGTGAATTGGCACAAATCGTGGCGACGTTCATCTCCCTCCTATTCGTCGTGAAGGAAGCTTCGAAGATAGCTCGATATGGTAGTAGCGGGGTAAGCGCAGGCTTGACCTAGTAGTCGGCGGCGGCGTCAAATGCGACGTTCTGACGACTTCCCCCTCTCCCGGTCACGCACCCAACGTGACCAGGAGGGACCGGGGGTAGTCGTCAAGATGTTCAAATAGAACTGACTGGTTGATGCAAGCTGCAGAATGAAGCTGCGGCGATGCTTCGCAATACAACTCGCTGCTGCTAGTGCTATTGCTTAGTGATGGCTCTGCCACCGCCGCCATCGCCGCCACCGTATCACCGTTTGTTGCCTCTGGCGTGAAGGACAACGAATGACAAAGTCGACGAAATTCTGGGGTGGCAATATTGACGCAGTAAACCCTTTCTAGACAGATTGTCGGGGGATGATGTCATCTTCGCTGTTATTGTTGCTGCTGTCGTTGTTGCAGTTGTGGCTGTTATTATTGTTGTTGTTGTTGTTGTTGTTGTTGTTGTTGCTGTTGTTGTCGTTGTTATTGCTGTCGTTGTTGCCGTTGTTGTGCTTGCCGCTGTTGTTTTTTTTCTTTTTTTTTACGATTTTCCCTAAGGCCGGAAACTTCTTTGCTACCGTGTACGGTTTTTCATGTCATGGCGAATTTTTATCCACTCCGGCATTTACCGTGTCTAAATTGCGAAACCATGCAAACCAACTTAAAAGTGACCGGTCTGTTGCCTCAAACCCAGTCCTCCCACTTGTCCCAGTCCTCCCAGTGACATTGCCACTAAGCCATCTTGTTGCAGTTGTTGCACTGTTGTTGTTGTCGTCGTCGTTGTTATTGCTGTAGTTGTTGCCGTTGTTATTATTGCAGCTGTTGTTGTTGTTTTTTGTTGTTGTTGTTGTTGTCGTCGTCGCTGTTGTTGTCAACAACAACAACGTCGCTGTTGCCGCAGATGTTGTTGCGGCTTTCTAGAGCACGCTTACTACAACGAGAGAGCGGCTACGTTCGAAGGAACTTATTAACTTAGTTATTGTTGTCATAAAGCGGTCGCCGGTTCTGCCGTCGCACTAGCCCGGGCTTCCGTAGCCAATAGAGCCCACGGGGTCGACAGGCCAGAGACCACACCACAGCCTGCCATAAAAGGACCAGGACAATAGCTACCATATTGTTGAGATAATTGAAAATGAGGTCGATCGAGCGGCGCGGTGACATACGCGAGATACGTCGCCACGTGGCACGCCAATGCACGCTACAATGAAAAACCCACAATGCCAAGGCACGCTACAATGAAAAACCCACAATCATAGCCGAGTGGCAACAGCGCAGGGATATGCATAGGGATATTATGGCTACCACCCCCAGAGCGGAGGGAGATGTTACGGTAATACATATACTTCTCCATAATAATAATAATAATAATAATAAACCTATGTTTTAGAAAAAAAAATAGTAATAGTAGTAATACCCGTCCCTTTTTTTGTGGTATTTTTCTTAGTCGTTTTTCCTTGTTCCCTTAAAGCTGATAAAAACCATTCCGATATTCACCTTGTAAGACAGTGCTGAAGGCTATTAAACTTGGTATAAGAGTCATTATCGCTAAATCTTAGTCTTTAAGCTGCTGAATGCAAGGCAAATCAGTGTCACTTCTGTTCCTTAGCAAAAGAGAGTCCTTCAAGGTTGAAGTCTAGTAAAGATGCAGATATAGAACGTTGTAGCCTGGATATAAATAATGCGTACTACCGCTAGCGAGATTCCTCTTAACAGTTGACAGCTCTAGTAACTTAGAAACACTGTTGTTACATACTTATTGTATGCATCTAATAATAGTGTTGACATACCGGATTCTCGTAGCGTTCAAAACGCAATGAGCCGACACTTCAAGGGCTTACTTATAGACAAGTATTTTCTTTGCTTGTTCAGCCATTATGGCAGTATGCCTTGTTTGGACCTCACCCTTACTGACTACGGAGAGAGCTACAGAGATTAGTCAGGATAACGCCCCAGACAGGGTTTTCTCCATTTTCAAAGCATAAGAGAGTTATCCCATGTGCCCTCCTACCATTGTCGGGATATATATATATATATATATATATATATATTGTACGTCACCCACAGGTAAACGTTCAACATTTGTCCTGGCTTATGTTGCTTGGTATCCTACTAATTAGATGCCTTCATAATAGAAACAATAATAATATCAAAATTAGCCATGACCGATAAAACCCAAGAAGGCAATGTGTTCTATCTCATCCCTGACTGATCGCAGCCGCCAAACATCTCAATGGATACATTTGCACTGCACGCTGAAAAAGTGCAATCCAGAAGAAGCACACGTTCACCGGTACCAACAGTAACTAAGAATACAGTAGAAACAAAACCAACAACGCTGACGTCAGTAGTGGTCTATGCTGGTTTAAGCCGTTTCTCGTAGTCAAAAATGGCGTGTTTGTTGTTGACTTCGTTTCGGCTGAAGGCGGAATCTGTCCTCCATTATGCCATGAGGCGTATCTATACCGCCCGCTAGAGAGGGCAGCTGCTACCGCCGAAGTATAGGCCGCAGGAAGACGCGTTAGTGGCGGCAGAAACGCGAAACTAGCCGCCAAGTTGCGGGGCGAGATGGAATCTCGTGTCATGGATATCGACGGCGAACAGGAAAAGGTGTAGAGGTAGAATAAGGAAAGAGCAAATAAAGCCAAGAAAGATGATGTCCTGGCCCTTCTAGGGTCGGCATCGTTGTTGCCGTTGTCGTCGCCGTCTGGTCTCCATCGTCCACTGGAACGGAACTGTGAGTAGCATACTAGGTCGTTGTCGGCCCCGTGGCTAGCAGGAAGGGAAGGGTGGTACATAGCGCAACATTCGTTGAGCGTATAGTTTAACCCCTTTGGCGCCACCCTCCGAGAGTGCTTGTGGTTTAAGTTTACAGCCCAGTGCCTCCGGTTTCATTCTCGCGGCGTGATGCCCCCCCCCCCCCCCCACCCCCCCCGCCGATGTGTCCGAGATGACAAGAGATTGGGGTGGCCACGCAGTCGCTAACACAGCTATGACAGCAAGCCGTATAACCGCCAACCTCACCAGCCGAGAACAACGTAGTAGCGATATATTGTCTTGCCGTCGACGTCATTTTCATTGTTGCACTTGACAGCTTAAGAACAACAACAACAACAATGCAATCTTGTCAAAAGGTGTCATGCCATGTTATCTTCTAAACCGCCGTCCTGTCCTTCTTCTGGGCTTCATCCAACGTCAAACGAAGAAATAGCTCCTCGTTACATCTATGACGTGGCTAAGACCATAACAATAACTACAACAAAAACAAATCCAGCGTTGATGCTGTTGCTGTTGTTGTTACTGTTGCAACTAATGCTGTTGCTGTTGTTGTTGTTGTTGTTGCCAATATTGATGCTCGCTTAGCGGTGGTCGGCACAACTATTGATTTTAATACGAATAATGTATAATCATTTTGTTCGCTTCAATATTTAATTATTATATATAATGACTAAGGCGCACTAATAATAATATTCAAGCACGTGTACAAATGTACATTGTACATGGCTATCATCACTTGGTGTGTTCGACTTAAGGATTTCACCAAGGCGGCGATCAATGTCGTTTTCGGTTCTGCTCGCAGGTATGCGCTAAATACCACGCAGCGAGCTGCCAGTCTTTGCACTTTCTTGCCCGGTGGGACGGTCGCTAAAGTGTTAAAATTGTAAATAAAGTTATTGCGAAATAAACAATAATAATAATAATAATAATAATAATAATAATAATACAATTATTGCTGTTCTTGCTACTGTAACTCTAGTTTTCCTTCCACCTGGCATTCTTGATGATAACCATACCACCTCATTAGCCAACCTCAGTTGATGCTACTTTTCTGCCATTACCATTGTTTGTGTTGCGCATGGCTCGTAGATGTGAACGTGTATTCTTTTTAATCGAAGCCTTGTGCGACTACTTGTGTGCGACTGGCCTAACGTGACGGCGATATTGCCTTGGTTCGCTTACCAGGACGATGCGGGTGCGAAATGGGGGCTCCCAGCTTCCAACAGATCGCTTTGTCTTTAATGAGCTGTCGTTATTGTCGCGACCAGAGGACGCTGTCGCGGTTGCTGCTCACAAACCTCCTTCTTCTTCGGTTGGGGTGTATGTGAGATTCACACGAATACGTTAAAATCACCCAGGCGACGTCTGCATGAATTATTTGCCAGCCAGCCAACCAGATCCCCTATGCAATGATTGGCCGTAATAACGCCATTTATAGGCCCATATAATTTTTCGCTTGGTGTATATTTGTATATTAAAGGCATATTATCAAAGCGCGTCTCTCTCCCTCTCCCTCTCTCTCTCTCTCTCTCTCTCTCTCTGTCTCTCTATATATATATATATATATATTTATAAATATATTAGAAACATTATTATAGAAACGTACAAGTTTACACAATCAGATTAACTATATATATATATATATATATATATATATATATATATATATATATATATATATATATATATATATATATATATATATATATATATATATATATATATATAGTTAAAAAGCCATAAGCCCTAAAACATGACAGCCAGGACCACAAAGTTATTACCACCAAGCAACGATTTTGAAATAGGTGCGTGTGCTCAACGCGTGCCGTTTCAGTGCAACCTCACCGAACCAACCTGCGCTCTGTTAAAGGTTACTCGAATTGGGGTAACCGTTAGAAGCGCGCCACAACGACATACGCGTGTGGAATTGGTCGCCGTCATCGACAAAATGCCAATACAGGAAATGCGCAAATACTGTGGAACACGGAAACCTGCAATGCATCGAATGTTTGCCACTTTTACAGCTTGTCCGCTAACCCGCATTGCCGCAAAAAGGGTAGTTCAATTTCAATTCGATGAATAGAAAATACAGCGGACTAGTTTCTTTCACTCGTCACTCTCGTTTTTCATTTGCTTTTAATGTGGACAGGGCTGCACGAAGTTGGACTGCCTGAGAAGATAGGGGAGCGCCATTTTAAGTTGCTGGCAGAAGTTGGACATACGGGTCGTCATCTATGGCAGTCGGCGGCTACGAGGAACTAACTTAGCTTCCGAGTCACGCCGTGGTTTACGTTGCGCCCCGACTAACGAATCAAAAGCAATCTTGCATATCTGACCGCTGGCTGCGCTGATCGAACAGATCAGCAGTTTCGGTAAATTAATGTCATCTCTTCTGCCATCAGCTCACATTGTGATCGATACAGCGATGACTGCACACCAATTAAATTAGCCATTCACATTCGCCAGCTGCTGGCGTATTGATGGGCTGGCTGACTGTAAGATCTTCTGTGCGACGAAGACTGCGCGAGATGTTAATGGACGGACTCACTGACTGTCTTCTTCGTCTAGTGAAATCGCGCCGTACCTGACTACTAATTAGTTAGTTACCAACGCACTGACTACTATTCTGTTACTGCTGCTAGCTGGCATTATATTAGCACTATTAGCTGGCAGCTAGCCCCCAACCGGTGCGGCATCGAAGTAAGCCCGGTTTTTTCTGACCTGCTTACGTTTTCTGTCGCCCACGTCTGGCCGTCTGCGTGCGCGGAAGGTGCGCGGAAGAGCACGAACCAACCGACCATCACCGGTTTAACCCATAAATGTGCCATTATTACCCCGGCGTTGGGCGCCGACGAGAGGCTGTCTCGGTCGGCGTAACCTCGCGCGGTGCGACGAAGTCATTCTCGTCGTCGTCGTCGTTGAAGTCAAAGTCTCTTCTCTCCGTCGGATTCTGTCCACGTTCCGCCTTACAACCTCATTTCGAACCGGCGCACGGTTGGCATCCGGCCGACATAGCGATAGGTCGGGACTTTTACTCTACTACGTTCGAGTAGAATAAAAACCGCTTTTTTTTGCAAATAAGAAGTATAACCTCGCTGGAATTAGAGACAGAGAAGACAACGCGGCCGTTGTCCGTAAGACGCGAGATTGCAGCCAGTGCGCTTGATAAGAGCGGGACTCTCGCGACGGCTGGCTGACAATTGCAAATGCAAAGTCCACCATCGAAGGTGAGACAGACTTCTTCGCTGAACGTCTGGTGGGACGACGCCGCGTGAAGACGCTTATTATTTATTATTATTATTATTATTATTATTATTATTATTATTATTATTATTATTATTATTATTATTATTATTATTATATCGTTCGATCCTGCGATGTGCAGTCGTGTTCTGTACTTAATCTGAGTATTTTAAGAGGATGGTTTTGTATTTCGTAGTGATACTTGCATCAGTGAGCGTTCGATTATAGGATAGTATTCGCTCTGAGATGGTGTGGTTGTGACTCTGAGGAATCAGATCCCTCTCGGGGCTTCCGGCTGAAGATTTGTTCGATTTGCAATGCAAATCGAAAGCCGATCTACATACCTAGCTTGATTGCTGTGAGACTACATTATGACACAAAGGGAACCGTCTACGGAGTTCACCGCTTTATCTCTGTTCCCATTATCTTTGAATCCGCCTCTGCATCGTTGGCGCTTCGGGCCTATCGGCTACTCCTCGAGATTCATTTAAGAAGACAGTGCCTATTATCTAGTCCGTTAATGCTGTCAACGTGGCCCCGTGGCCGCACTCTTACCGGCAAATATGTTGCCACCGAGCGCCGCCTGAGGGTATTCGCGTAACGGGTGTCGTGAGAATATCACAGCCTTCAGCAATTAAACGGGTGTCATTCCACGCAGCTGGAACATTCGAAGAGACCTGCCTTAGGAATTTGTCCCTGCCCAAAGACACCTTTACCACTTCTGACAAAGTCATGTTCTAGCTGAAGAGCTTCCGCAAGGGAGTAGCTGGGGTTTGGATGGAATAACACCTACCCATCTCTTCGCGCTAACGAGTTCTCGCCAATCCTTTGACCGCATCTCCTCTGCACCCTAGTGGAGATCTGCAACATTTCGCCCCGGAAGAGGTGCTTTCGGGAGACAGAGAGAACAGTCAGAAAGACATTTCACTTTTTTCCCCAGATAAAAAAAAACTCGCTATTGCTTTACGACGTCACCCACATCTCGCGTGTGATACCCATGCCGCTCTGTTTTAATGACATACGCATTAGCAGGAGAATTCAGGTGCACCGCTGTTTCTCAGCTTGCTCCTCAAGCAATCGATCTTCAGATAAAAGGTAGTCTCGGTGTATCACACCTCACCTTGGCCGACCTCACCCGGACGTGGTAGCTATAGAGCTCTGAACGTATTTCTTCTATATGAAGTTGAGAAGAAATACGGAAATCAGTTGCTGGACTGGAGACTAAGGTCAATAAGTGCAATTTAGTACACCAAAGGATGACGGACAATTAAATACGAGGCGCCAGCACGACCTTCGTCGACACATGTCCAGACCTGTCGCGAAAACACTATAAAACACCTCGGCGTCGCTGGATTTTCTTAACATTACCTAGCCTCGTCCGCTCATCTCGTATCTCGTGGATGCACGCCTGTCTGCCCCTGGTTAGCGCTCGATCGGTTTTCATCTTGCTGCTCCTGTCTCTTGGTCTGTATAGTGTCACGTACCAACAAATTTTCTCGCCTACGTTAAGAACAAACAGATAAGAGCAAGTAATCGGCGTGGGGCGGGCAAACCGAATCCCACCTCTAAGGTCCCTAGCCGCAAGCCTGGCGGACTCAATCCGTTTCGCGTACACATAAGAATCGGAAAACGGTCTTTGGCTAAATGTCCGATCGGATGACAATCCTGGCACCATACTGTCACACCCGGAGCTTAGGACCGTATGCAGCCTCCGCCTAGGTGTAGATGTTTTCTCTGTTTACGCATGTTCTTGCGACACGAATATGGCTAATGCAAAGGATCGCCATAACCTGAGCTGCAAGGAAGCGGCACCCATGAAGCAGGCACGCCATAAAGCGATAAGCGATATGCTCGTTAGAACGTTCAGACAGGCGGAATTCTGTGCCGAGCGTGTCGAGCCGACACACTTATGTTGAGAAGAAAATATTAGACTAAACGGTATGACCCCGACCCTTTGAGTCATAGGAAAACTGCTGATCTGGGACGTGTCGATGCGAAGCATTTGTGCAGCGAGCTACACGGCTACCTCCCGCACGGTAGACGGCGCTGCACTCAAAGCGGAGAGGGACAAAATTCGTCATCACAAAGCCTTGGGGAACGAGCATCACTGAGACATCAGGTGTGTGAGGACGGGAACCCATGGCCATAAGACCGACCATCGGCTAGATCAATTGGCTTGCAGGTTCTGATATATATATATATATGTATATAAGGAGTTCAATTTGTACATTTACCTCTATTAACTCTATTAACAACATAAATAAGATTTATTTAAACATATTATTTTGATTACAATTATTGTTGTTAATACTGTAAATGCGCCATTTTGTATTGTACACATACGAAAGCAGATCGGTAAGTCCTATATTTGAATTCTAAGTTCCAGCAACCTCCCTATTAGCCGAATTGTGTGCGCTTTTTTCGTGTTTCCACGGACAGAATCTGTATAAAGAATACAGTTGAAGGGACAACATTTCGAGACTATAAAGAAGATAAAAGAATTTAGCTGGAGCAACTCAACATTACTCTGAATAACGTTTAGGTTGGAAAGGTGGAAAAAAGTTACACAATTGTATTGTAACACTCTGGAGAAGTTTTTAAGGGGACAAAAACACTTTGGCCGGTTAAATAAATATTCTTTTTTTATAAATTTATATCAGGACTTTTTGATTCGCCCTAGAATATGCAGAAAGTCTACCGTTATAGTACATTAGCGATAACTACGTAAAGCCGTAAGCTGTTGAACAATGAAAGCACTAAATATGACGTACTTTAATAGATGAAAGTTGTCACTTTAGAGTGGGATGCTGTATCCATATTGGTCAACCGCAGGTCAAGCAATTGCACACTGCAGTCGATACTGCTGCTGCGAATATTGTGGTATATACATATATACAAGGAGGCCTATATTTCAAACAATGGTCCTTTTTACATTCTTAAGGGAAGGAGTGACGAAACAACCTGTTTTTTTCAGATGAAATCCTCTTGCTGAGTATTCGTTCGACGAGATCTAGTTGTAGAAGTTTGCGGACGGACCTAGTCGCCTGCCTTTAAAATGGTGAACGAACATCGGTGCTGGCGGCCAAAAAAGCAACGAGCCAAGTGAGACGACACCGATATTGAGCCGCTGCAGAAGTAGCAATAGACGTTGTATTAGAAGCGAAAATAGTAAAACTTACACTCGAATTCGAATGCTCCAAGCAGTACCGCCAGGCGAATAAGTGGGCAGGAAAATAGAAAAATATCGTGGTCGATATTTCCCGCCAGTTCGGGCTAGCGGCGAGCTCTGCGCTCAGTACGAGGCGTAAATGCCAATAGTTTGTCTAAATTTTCGACAGGTAGAAAACGAAATAAGTAGGGCGGCCTTTCTTTTGAGTTGTTCTGTTTAGAGACCGTCGCCCTGACATCAATCTGGAAAGTCTCACCCACACTATTTCGTAAAGGGATTGTTGTGCGTAGCAGAAGGTTGTAGAGCAGGTGCGAGAGGCTCGACAAGCTGGCTTATCTCGGCGACGACACAACAGAGCAGATGCTTTCGTTTGTCAAACAAATTCATGGCCGAATCTCCCGTCATTACCCTTATTATTACTAGGGTGGTGGTGGTGGTGGTGGTTGTTGTTGCTGTTGCTGTTGTTGTTGTGGTGGTAGTGGTGGTGGGGTGGTTGTTGTGGTGATAACAAGACTACAGAAAACAAACTAATAAACAAACTAACGACGGCAGAACTTGTAGACGCGATGCATCCATCCACGCACGTGACACAATGGACCCGATTGCGTAAGCTTGCCTCTCTGACCGATTGGCCAATGCTGCCTGTGATCAACTGAACACTGCAGTTCAGTACAACCATCGACTCTCACTGCACCACTGACTGCTTGCGTTTCACTCTTGTGGCGTATCCAATAACGTGGCGGGTGCCACTTTTCACGATCCTAATCGACATTGTCATCGTCATACCGCGTGTGCACCCCCATAGGGTGAATGCAGGGGTTGCGGTGGGGCACGTGGCAGGCACAATTTCAAGCAGAGAGAGATAGAGAGAGAGAAAGTCATTATCACAAGACAATAACGGCGCTCATCGCCGTTTATCGACATCACAGTTTTCGGCGCCGCCGCCACCGCCGAAGTTGCAAGACTGCACAATGCGTGTCTAAGACTTCCTGACGGGAACACGGCAGGTATGAGCATCATGTCAATACCACCAAAACGACTCTCGATTGAACGCGCTTTCAAAACTCTATCCAGTCCACGTCGTCCAGGGACGTATGTTCAATACTACGACTGACTATATATATATATATATATATAACTGCAAATGTATGCCAATGCCGTTTGGATTTAATGCATCTTACATCGCACACAAGACAGAATTAGCATGCGAATTTGCATCACTTTTCTGATTTCGAGCTTTGTTTCCGCTTACAACAAAACGCACGCATAAATACAGGTACGTGATAGACGCTGGTGCAGCCATATCAGACAACAGTAGAAGTGAATCGCCGTAGCAGTTCTGACGGCATATATATATATATATATATATATGATGCGGTAGCGACTGCTGCTGCTATTAATCATGATGGTGGTATTGGTTGGCATTACCAGCAAAGTAGTTATTCGCAGCATCACTGTGGCTGCGTTACTTGAATCATAATTACAAGACATAGTAAATGGTAGAGTAAAAATGTGTCCGTTGCGGCCAAATGTTCTTTGACCCAGCAAAATCTTTCCCGCTGGAGGGCAGACTGGCTTCAAGATAAATATATACAATTGTTTACAACGTGCGAAAATGTGCTGAGCTCATTTGCTGCTGTGGTTTTAATACCAGCGGCCACGTGTGGTGTGTGTGCGTATGTTAGCAAAAAGCCCGCAGCCTGTAATGGTTCTTGTTTACCTAATTCCTCTCCTGAGCTTCCGGAACCCTTTGTAAACTCCAACATTGGTTTCAGCAAGCTTCAGCATCCATATAGACTCGCCGTCAGTCATATTAAAGGCAGCATTTTGTGTCTTCGTTTCAAGTCCTTGATAAGTACGGCACAGGAGGCCCAGCTAAGACGTAGGCAACACAATTTTCTGCCAAGCGATGTAGTCCTAGTGCTTTTTTTTAAGCATGGCGTCCTGGTGTGGTTCAATTGTTCATGATTAATCACGATCAAACCGTTCCACGAAACAGACATAATCGAACCCGGACTTTTTAGGCTCCTGGTTAGTGTCGGGGACGCTTGCGGGTGTGTTCTACTTATGCTATCTAGCAGAAACGGTGTTTCAAGCAGAACGAGATCTTGCTTTTTGATGAGACCGAACGTCAGCCCGAGAAATGGCCATTGCACTGCAAATCGGGCTTGTGGCAAATAGCTTCTACAGCTCTGACCGATCAAGGATCCAAGACAAGGAATTCGTCTCAGGTTTTCCGGACGGTACCAGTCTTGGCATGAACCAAGACCGGTATCGTTCAGACAACCTGAGACGAGACTGCGATCGCCAGAGAAGAGCGACTGGGGCCAATGCTAACAATACAAGAAACCTCTCACAGGCGTTTAAGGTTTTATGCTTAAAGAAGGTACCCGGCCCTGCAGAGTAAGGCATACGAATACTACTGAAACAGCTGGGCCATCAAGCAAAGGGTGTCAATTTCTATTAACAAAAATAAAATTCAGCGAAGCTACAAAATGGCGAAAATTCCATAGTAAATCTCGTTGTAGTAGCCTACAGTTAGAAGAATACACGCAGTATAAACACTATTACTTTTATTAGTACCTGGAAAAAATAAACGCGATACAAATTAGACGACCGGCAAGGATATATATATATATATATATAGATGAGGGCGACTGGGAAGAAGCGAAGGATTCTCAGCATATGGAACTGAACAGTAAATAGGTTAAAATAGCACACTGTGACGGTACCTAAACGTTTCCTAAAGGCATCTGTTTGCAAATAAGCTAGCATCAATATAACCACTGAGAACTAAAACAATGTACAGAAGCAATGGTGTTGACGAATAATAAGTTTGTTCTTCTCTAGCTTGCTTTAAACCAAGCACACTAGTACAGATATTGTTCAAAAGTCGCACCAAAATTAGAAGTTACACAAACATACATTTCTGCTTCTAATTGTATCCGATATCAGCAGTACTTGACGCTGTGTTTGGTGAATGTCTTTTTGTCATCGCAGTTGGATGAAATTAGATACTTAATGTAGGTGCTGAGCCTGCAAATTCTTCGTCAGCAATTAGGGCTCCACAGGAGACACGACATCATATTGCAGTAATAGTATCGACCTTCAACGTTAGATAATTATCAAATATGCGACGCAAATGTGCTAACATTTGGTTACTTTTGTTCATTTCGTCGTGGTTTCGTAAGCAATATATATATATATATATATATATATATATAGCATGCGACTAATATCAGACTAGAAAAGTATGCCTAGACAATGAATAGAGCGCAATACTTTTTGTATATAAAACATGTTTATACACACCGAGCAAGGAGGCTTAGTGGCAAAGCTATTGCCTTGCATTTGGGAGGCCGTTGATTCAAATCCTGGACCAGCCACGTTTAGTTTGGTTAACATGGTTTCCAATTTAGTCAGAGTATCTGCCAGAGTTTAAAATAATTGACCACAACACGCAGCTTGCAGAATCTCTGGCATAGCTAACAGCGGAGATTCGCGATAGCGATAGATCCACTTGCTACGGCCCGTGACGCATTCCTATGGTTAATTTCTAAACTGATCATGATAAACAAATTTATTATTCACTTGATATTTTGCTCTTTTTATATCCAAGGAGTATACGTAGGCATGTTGGGGTATCTAAAGTTTGCCGCACAGTCATTGTGGCAACATGGTTGGTTGCTGACTGTCAGCAATATGACTTAACAATTATCAATGAGCATCGCTCCAAAAAATCGATCAACAACAGATATCAAATTGGCGGCACTCCGGTAGATGATCACCATGAGTGACGCACTAGCCCTTTTATATATATATATATATATATATATATATATATATATATATATATATATATATATATATATATATATATTTATATATATTTATATATATTTATATATATATATATATATATAAAAAGAGAGAGAAATAGAGAGAGAGCGAGAGATTACTAATTGGCGAGTGAAGGGCGTGAAGCCTTGTCAACGCTTTAGGATTTCTGTTGCTTGCCCACTGTGCGAAAGGTAGATTCTACGCTAGAAGCTAATTGCTCCTAGCGAGTTTCCACTCAATATCGCAATATCGTGTTCCTACTCGAAACTATTTAAGTTAGGCCACCAGCTCAGACCAATTCTCCTAGTCGCTCCGAAAAGTGCTCTGCATTGGGTCGCCTCGAGCATATTAATCGCGAGACGTTGGAACAGACAGAAGTTCACTAGTCTGCTACCGCTCGATGCAGCCTCTAATCCTTCTGCACCGCAGATAGACTTAAATTGGATTAAGTTTGGTCTAGTCGTTCAATCGTAGTTGATTTTTTTACGTTGTATACACACACATATATAGATATATATATAACGTTGTCTTTTGTCGTCGTTGCCCAGTTGTTGTGGGCAATGGCAAAATATCCCGCCAATCTGGACCAGACAACCTAGCCTAAATTGGAATCTTTAAGCGCGCCATGACGACCCTTCGCTGCAGCTGTATATATATATATATACTACGCATTGTAATTCGACTCAGTCGACCCAGACGACGCTGAATATCTCTCTATCTCTCTTGTTCTCGATATCTACCTCGTAGCTGAATTAGCCACGGGACTTAGCACACACTTGGTCGGCACAGCTGGATCCCCGAAGTTCAACGTCGCCGATTATTGCGTCACCCGACCGCAGAGAATGCGCTCTCCGACCGCGCATAACCATCTCGACGCCTACGGCAGCAGCGGCGGCGGCGTCGTAGTCGTCGTCGTCAGCGACGGCCGCCCGGGCCAACGACGGGCGAGGTTCGCCCGAGGGCGGTGCACCAGGACATATACAGCAACCAACAATATACCTCAACGACGATCAGTGGGTCCGCATCTAAGGAGTACTGCTGCGAGTACATTGCAGGACTGCTGCGAGTACATTGCAGGACTGCTGCTGCTGCTGCTGCTACTGTCACCGTTGCTGCTACTACTACTACTATTAGACTTGCACGAATGCGAATAGGAATAGTCGGACTATTCTGCACTGCACTACCTGCACTCCTCTTCCATGTACCTTCGCCCCGTACGAGTCGTAAGCTACTTGGCAGTGAGTGTCTGCTCGGCTATGCCGATCATTGCCGAATATTGTCGAAGGAACTGAGGCCTGGATGCAATACACGACAAGAAGGACAACTCCCTTCTAACAGCCAATTACGAACGCCAGAGGCGGTGCTGGCTGGAAGGAGCTAGCTCAGCAAACGAGGAGAGGCGCGTACAGTACAGTTTGCCATATATATATATATATATATATGTGTGTATAGTTGTTAACATGTGCAGGACGACGTGGGAATTCACGTTGTCCTAACCCGCAGATGTTTACGTGCTGTAGCAGAAAGGGCTAAAACTTGTACTCCTTATAAAAACCTCTGTGTGACAAGACGTTTGCCACTAGAAGATGCTTAGCGTTTACTGCAATACAAATTTTGAAATCCAAAAGGTTTATATCATAAATACGTAGCTTTGTGTGTTGCAAAATATCATATAAAATATTAGTAATTATTAAATTATACGCATATTTGGTGAAATTTGTTTTACCCTGACTTGTGCTATCCAGCGAATCACCATTTCCCGTCGGTACGGCGCAACCCGATGCAGCCGGAATGGCAGCGCACTATAGGGTCGTTCCAACACTGCAGAGGTGCTACAAACATTGAAAATGATAGTGGCTACTTAGGGCTGCTTTATCACCAGCTCTACTTATGCCCAGCTCATTTTATCAGAATATACTGCCTACTAGCATTGCCGTGTTCGTGGCTATAGAAGTAATTGTTGTTCGTATGGTTGTTGGCACTGTTGTTGTCGTTTTAAAAGTCGTAGTCGTTCAGCGAAATGAAGCGAGACACGTTCCGATGATGGTTGTTGTTGTTTCGTCGTCGTCGTCTGTGTATCTGTTGGGGATTATGTTTCAAATGGAACCGACATTAAAACGTCGGTTTCGCACAAGTTGCATTAATACGTTTGTAGTCTTCATCGCTTGCGTGTAGGTGGTTCTCTTCAGCAAATGCTTCCTAGCTTCTTTGAGGACTGCCTGGAAATAGGCATGTGGACTAGTGAAACCTTAGCTCTGAGACAAAATGTAAAAACCCCGTATTTGAAGGTAAAAAAACTTTCGGAGGTTGCCATTGCCCGTTATGATGTTCTGAGCTAAAGATTGCACCAATGCTGGGTTACGGGCTTGAAGAAGTGTAGACACATCGGATGAAGTCATTCTTGCTGGAAAAAGACAACGGTCCGCGGGGACGATTGTACAAGCTAATTCGCATTCAGACAGATGAACGCCCACGGGCAATAGAAACGCTTTTTTCCCGGTATTCATCCCTTAACAGGGCGTCGTTCGAAGCGGATGCAACCGAGAGGCCAGCCCCAGAGGCGACTCTAGAGGAAGTCCTTACAGCGGGAAAGCCGGAAAAGCACCAGACCCTAATGATATACTGGCCTCCATCGTAAGGATTCTCTTTACAGAGTTTTCTGACGTAGTGTCCCATGTTGCCACACGAATACTCTGATCTGAACTCCTGCCTCTATTTTGGAAGAAAGCCGACCTCGTGCTTATCCCCAAAATGAACGGCCAGTACATTCGTCATTAATACTGAGGCGATTATAGAGCACCGTTTGCGAACATTCGCGGAAGAACGTGGCTTTTTTTCATCGAAGCAGTTCGGATTTTGCAAAGACCGCTTACGTCTTTCCGCAATACAGAGGGTTGTTGCCAACGCGGAAGCGCTAGTACGATTCCCGGCAAGGTCTAGATATCTTCTCATTGCAGTACTGTTGCGTAATAAAAATGCTGTTAACAGCTTTTTCTGAAAAGTGATACTGGAGACGCTCAAGAGAAAGAAAGTTCTGAACTACCTTCGTCAGGCTGTCTCGGTCTATATTAACGAAATGCGGGTAGACAATAAGAGATTCAAATTTGGAACGACAGCTGGAGTTCCAATCCAGCAGGATTTCATTTTTGCTCCGTTTTTTATGAAACTTAAAATGCGGCGATGTGCTACGCTTGACTAATCTACCAGAAGGAACAGAGCTACTAACGTATGCGGATGACCTCGCAGTTGCATTACAGGGCGGCTCTTGCCAGCAATTGGAACTTAGAGCTGATGATGCGCTGGCCGAGATTTCCGTTAGGATGAGGGAACCCGGCTTGACGCTGACCCCGATCAAAAATTATAGAGTGCTTGGCCCAAAACGGTGTCTTCCCTCGCAGCTAATCTTGAACGGCCAGGTAGTTCACTCTGCCCGCTATCCAGAAATGTACCTGGATAGATGTATGCGAGACACATCCGAGATGCATCCCACTTCCGCTTCGTTGCAGAGAAAGCCACCAAAGTTTCACACGACATCGCCCGGTTAATGCCAAATACTTTTGGACCGCGAGTAATGAAGCAACACCTGGTCGCTTGTGGGCGGATTCGACAAAGTAGAAGGAAGATGGAAGGGATAAAACCAGACGGTGCACCTGGGGTCCGAGTGAAGGTTGTGATTCCAGACATCAAGGTGTGGATTAACCGGTCCGGCGAGTCGACACACTACGTGGCCCAAGTGCTCACAGGACATGGCAACTTTAAGAGTTACAAAAGAGTGTCTTTTGGGTGGGAAAAGCAAATACGCCAGAGGACACGCTCGAACACACCATACTGCTGTGCCCGGCGTGAACTCTATTACGCACGGACTTAACGACAGCAAGTGACGACAGCTTTAAAAGGCTGATGAAAAGGGGCAGCTAAGATAGGGACGCTACTATTAACCCCCTTAATAACTTGAGGTATTGCTTACGCCGGTTGAGTGTGGGAATCGGAACATGACTGGTTTTAGTGGGTTAGAACCCCACACTACCAGCCCGCATTTGCAGCTGAGCTTTCCAGCCGTGGCGTCCGTGCGTGCAAACCGCATTTTACAGTTAGTCTCTTCAAAAGAAAAACAGCCTTGTTTCTTCAAATGAGAGAAAGTAAGGTATCTCCGGTAACATTCTCCTCTTTAAACTTCTTTTCTCTAAATTTTACTTTTAAAAGTACTAGATGTACTAGTACAAGAAAGTACTCGGCCGTGACTAGCATCTGCGTCTGGTCCTCTGTGCGATCATCACACGATGATCAGAGGCTAGGCTTAAAGTCAACAGTGTCGTAGAGGTTAAATAGAAAAAACAAGAGCAAGAATAGCGTCGAGCGACACGTCGCTAAGAAAGATGTATATATATATATATATATATATATTCGTTGCTATTAAAAACGGATTCCTCTTGATGGTTTTTGATCGCAGACAACAAACGACAATTTGATTTATTGGCGATATCACAGCAACAGCTGCAGCGTCGACAGCCACGGCAGACGACGGTTGACTTCGACATTGTCGTCCCAACAGCTGGAGTCATCAGAGCAAATAGCCTTGACAATACCCCTATAGCTGCCGTTGTCAACCAGGCAACGGCTTGACGCCAGCAAAGTTAGCCAGCCGCAACAGGTTTAGTCGTTAGTTCGCGCGAGCCGTTCAAGCCGTTCGCTTGTTAGTGTTGCTGTGATGCTGCTTCTGGTGTTGTCGATGCTGCTGTCGGATCTGTTATTTCAATGTTCTGACTGTTTTTTTGCTGTTGCCATGTTCTTGCTAAGGTTGTTGTTGTCTATAATGACATAAATATAACTGTTATTTACTTGATTTTTGTAAGTGTGTTTTACTGATAGAATGTGAGGTGCCCATGACTTCATTTGTTTTTTCTTTCCGTAAAACTAATGCCCGTGTACGGTTTTGCATCATTGACAAAGGAAGAATATATTGTGTATAAACACACGTACTTCACATGTTTGTACCTAATGTTACCTAAGGAAGCCAGGATTGTGACACATAATTTATATTTTCAAAAGGGTTATTTTTTGCTAACCCCAATTTAAAAAAATGTCATCGTACGTACTTCAAACATCCAGTGTCTGATGATATTATGATCTAATGATTATGTCCTCGTTGCTGCTGTAGGTGGTTTTAATAGAATAGAGATTAGAAAACGCCTTTCGAACGGAAAGAGGCGGGAATGCAGGGAAGCCTGCGAAGCCGCCTTGCGCAATTCTCACGCTACACGTCAGGCAAAATAGTTTATAGATTGTTTCAATTCTTGCAAGGCATTTTGATTCAAGCATTATGTGGCTCATACGGTTGTTTGTCGACTACAATCATTTAAAGAAACGGTCATTCAAGATTTGAGCTTACAAGCTGTGGCGTTTGTTCTATTTTTAAATAAAGTTGACAGCAACGCAATGAGATTAAAAACACTCGACGCAATGTCACATCTTCCGCAGAGCCCATTCGAGAATAGGCTCCTCTGAACAACGCCAGACGTACCCATGTGTTTAGCCAAATATGCGAACCAGACGGGTGATCAATCCAAAAAAACGTTAGACAACACAATTGATTTCTAAAGACGATTATCCACATTTGGATGGATCCTTAGTAATGAAACAGTAGAAAGCATGCGCACAAGTATGAATGTAGATATTGATTGTTGTTGTTCTTGATAATAAAACAATGCAAAGCATGCTTACAAGTACGAATGTAAATATTGATTGTTGATGTTGTTGTTGTTGTTAGTTTTACTGTTGGTGTGATTACTGTTGCTGGCGGTGCTGTTGCTGTCGAGGAGATGGTGATGAGGTTATTGTTGTTGTGCCTGCTGCAGGAACAACAACAACAACAACATTTATTGTCATTGTTGGTGACGGTGGCATTCATTGAGGTTGCCGTCAACTATTCCTACTTCTATTTCCTCTTCGGTCATCTAAGACTTTGTGTCATCGCGTGCTGATGGTGTAGTAGCGTGTGTAGGTAGGTGGTGATGAAAGTCGTCGGTTTCGTGCTGATGGTGTTGATGGTGGATTTCGCTGGTTCGTTCGTTTGTGTTGTTGTCGTCGTCGTCGTTGTGGTTGTTGCTGTTAATGTTGCTGATGCTGTTGCTGCTGCTGCTGCGGCTTCCGCTATCAAAACCCGTGCCAGCAATCCTGCCAATGGTTAGGCAGGTCGGCATGAGAGGTCGGCCAGTCCGGCTCGGTCAGACGGTCAACGACGATGCAGACGACGATAATGCTTCGACTACGCGACGTCGTCGTGGTGCTAACGATCATACCCACACGGCAGCTATATACCATCCACAACAACCCTAGCAAAAACAGCATCAATAACAATAGCAACAACAACAACAACAACAATATCAATAACAACAGCAACAACAACAATATCAATAACAATAGCAACAACAACAACAATATCAATAACAATAGCAACAACAATATCAAAAACAACAGCACCAACCACAACAACAACAACAATAGCAACAACAGCACCAACCACAACAACAACAACAATAGCAACAACAACAACAACAATATCAATACCAACAACAACAACAACAACAATATCAATAACAATAGCAACAACCACAACACTAATAGCAACAGCTGTAACACCAATGGCGACAAATAGCGACAAATACACCACCAACATCAAAAACAACAATAACAATAGCAATAGTAACAACGTCAACAACAACAACAACAACAACAACAACCACAACACTAACAACAACAACACAACAACAACAACAACAACAACAACAACAAAAATAACAACAACAACAACAACAACAACAACAACAACAACAACATCCACAGCATAGCGATGGCAGCTACGACTGTAAAGCAGACGTAATGACAGCAATGAACGTGACGAGTGACGAAAAACCACAGTGACGAAAAAACAGCGGCACGGTTTTCTGCAACGCGGCACGCTGAAATATAACGAAACGTATCGCCACGCGACAGACGCAACTCGTCGTCAGGTTGGCTGTGTCGGTCGCACAAAAACGACCTCAATGACCTTCTTCTTCTTATTCTTCTTCTTTTTTTTTCTGCTATATCGTCTCTTCTTTACCCCCGTCCCCCCTTCCACCCCCGATCAATTTGTCAAATGTTGTTATCACACTGCTCGACGCTTGTTGGGGGGTTGGGGGGAAGATGCATGTCGCTCTCCCATCAGCATCATCGCCATCAACTACTGTCTTCGATCAGTGTTGATAGGTCGATAGCCAGACAACACGCTAGGATGATGCGAAGATTGATGCCAATTTTTTGGTAAAAAGCGAGGGAGAAAGAGGGAGAGAGAGAGACTGACCCACTCGGAAATGTTCAGAGCTTCCGTCCCATCAGAGACGTTCCTTCCCATTTCCTCTCCCGCTAACACGGCTACTGTCTACTGTTACTACTATAAATATTCAAATAAGTATTACTATGAAAACAGCTATCATTACTTCGATAATAAGCAAAACAAACCTATAAACTGCTTATTAGTTTGCGGCTATTATGATATATATATATGTATATATCACTGGCGGTAGTACAAAGCGGCGGGAATGAGTAGGACTATCCTCGTCATTCTTGTGCAAGTAAGCAATAATACTAACAATATTAATTGCGAACACATACATCGTTTTCTACAATTCTAACTCCTATCGCCCGCATTTTACTTGGATCTCAACTTCTGGCGATTTTAACAATTAAGACTGGCTCGTTATATTGCCTTCAACATCGTTATTCTTGATGTTAATTTTTGATGATGTCTCTTTGAAATTTAGAATTCTTGGTACTGCTGATATGGCTGCTGTTGCAAGTTTTGTTACAATTGTAGTAGCTATAATCCATCCATTAGTAGGGCCGAAAATTCTGTTTGGTGTCGCATTGCCACTCGCACATACGAACATGATGCTGTTATTATTATTCGAAGTCGTGTGGCGTCTTTGCCACGTCGGAAGCAGTCGAATGCCTGTTGGAATGTCGAGATCGTTGATTGTATCACTATCGGCATCGTTATTGTTGTTATTGCTGCTGCTGTTGTTGTTGTTGTTGTTGTTGTTGTTGTTGTTGTTGTTGTTGTTGTTGTTGTTGTTGTTGTTGTTGTTGTTGTGTTGTTGTTGTTGTTGTTGTTGTGTTGTTGTTGTTGTTGTTGTTGTTGTTGTTGTTGTTGTTGTTGTTGTTGTTGTTGTTGTTGTTGTTGTTGTTGTTGTTGTTGTTGTTGTTGTTGTTGTTGTTGTTGTTGTTGTTGTTGTTGTTGTTGTTGTTGTTGTTGTTGTTGTTGTTGTTGTTGTTGTTGTTGTTGTTGTTGTTGTTGTTGTTGTTGTTGTTGTTGTTGTTGTTGTTGTTGTTGTTGTTGTGTTGTTGTTGTTGTGTTGTTGTTGCTGCTAGCTGTGTTAAAAATGCTTGTTGTCCCCGCCGCGGTTTGCCGCTACTGCTGTTATTACCCGTGGCGCTATTTTTATAACAAGCTACTGTAGATGTGTCTCGGTTGGTTACGCCTAGCGTCTAGCCATTGTCGCTTTCGGTCGCAGTTAGTTTTTGTACAAACTTGCACCAGCCGAAGACAGTGCTATGTATGTAGGTATCCGTATACATATGTATGTATGTATATATGCGTAACGTGCGTGTGTATACTGTGTGCTCACGCATGCTGTCTGTGTTACTGTTTGTTGAGCTGCCGACTCTCGTTTCTCTATTTCAACTCGAGTTCCATCATTGTATCTGCCATTTCTTAGCTGCTACCGCTGCTGGTGCTGCAGCACGATTTGCCTTACGCCTACTCTACGACGCGGCCGGATATACGTTTCTGTCCTCCTAATGGGCTGAACGCAGCAATCTTTTTCTTCTTTCTCGCGCGCGGCTTGCGTCTATGGTGACGGTGGTGGTAGTGGTGGTGGGGGTGGTGGTGATATGTACAGCACTCGTTGCCGGTACAGACGCCACGCATCTCTCGTCCTCTCGAGATTTTGCTTCGCTCGAACCGCTTGTAGTCGAGCTTTCAGCCAGGCGTTCTTATGTCGGCTGTCGGCCCGGTACTCGGTATCGTGGATCCTGCCGCGATGCCGCAGCAGGAAATGTTTGCCGCTTGCTGCACCACCTTCACCGGGGCCCCGTCTATTCGTATTCCCGTATACCTGCCGCTCCGCGAACGCAAATCTCCAACCCCCTACGTACCCTGTGCGGATAAACCCACGGCGCACACACGAAACGGCTTGCTCACATTCGAGACGGATTCGAGCGTAGTCGCAACCCCGTACTTCCCCCCTCCCACCCCCGTCGTTTCGGCTAGTTTCACCATCGTATTTTTTGACAGAATCCAACTTCCACTTCTGTCTAGAAACAGGCAGACGAAGCAGATGCAGCTAAGCAGCAACATGTTGTTGTTGTTGTTGTTGTTGTTGCTGCTGTCGTTGTTGTTAATGTTATCATTGTTGTTGTTGCTGTTGTTGTTTCTCGTCGTTGTGGTTGTTGTTGTTGCTGGTATCATGATACGGCCGCCGGCGCGACTCGCGTAGATGCAGCGGAAGACAATTTGGCATCGGAGTACCGCCGTTTCTCTCTCTTTCACACACACACACTCTCTCTCTCTCTCTCTTTTGCATTGGTTGCATAGCCTTGGATGTTAGTTATTTAGTCTGACCGAACCGCATTTGTCTCCCTTACGACAAGCTGATTGGCCATCATCTCATCGTATGCCGAGGTTGGATGACGACCAGATGCGATGCGACCAGGTCATCTCCATGCCTCCACAAGAGGGGGGGGGGAGCCCGCATGATTTCCGCGAACCCCACCGTGGTCGTGCAGCGCCCATGCGCACACAAGTGCGGCACACCCATGTACCGCACTTATCTATCCCACTTCTGCCTGGCCCGCCCGCCTCGCGACTCGTCGTCGCAAATACGCCCGCATCCGAGTAGGTAGGATTGCAGCGGTAGCAACGGCTCTCCAACGGCCGAGAGCCATTTCTCGTTGACTGAGCGGACGGAGCCCGGATCAAACCAAAACGACAGACTCCGCCGTGGCATACTTATGGAGAGACAAAGTAGTCCCTCCTCCTCCATCTCCGGCGCAAGCCGTAGGCCTGTCGAGAGTCTTAACAAGGTATCGACGTACTATTACTAGACATACGAGTCGATGCAATCGTTCGGGCTGCACAAATCGTACAGAGGCAATGCAATGGGGACGGCTTAAGGAGTCCTCGACTGAGGATGAGGGCATATATATATATATATATATATCGATGGAAACGTGCAGGCACTACACATATAATCTCATAGCAGAATGGTTGCTTAGGGAATTCACCTTGTGTGTTACACCATTAAAGTGTGCCAAACAGGAAGCGAAAGTTGAAGATTGAAGTTTGTCTGCATTATGGGCTATAGCCATAATAAGAAAACCATTTTGCAATACCTAGTTGAAATGCACGTGTCGACCACAAAATTGTACCGATACAATTCGAAATTGTTTAGTAGGTTCTACTGGTGGATATGTAGCATTTTGTATAAGTACGTTTTATTGATAACATGTACGATGACCATAACTTCACTATTTCGTAGGGCTAATGCATTGACAAGCATCATATCCAAAGGAAGGACATATTGTGTGTAAGAACACGTACTTCACATGTTTCTACCTAAATCTAAGGACGCCAGAATTGTAATACATCATTAATCGTTTTCAGAAAGCCTATTTTCTGCTAACCCAAAATTGTCTCTTTTACTCATTTTAAACATCCAGTGTCTGATGATACGTGTCTCTGTTTTTTTTTGTACGTATGCAGCATTTGCTCTTCGTAACCGTATAACAGTTTGCAATGTGCTGACAAAAACAGTTACATCTAGTTTCATTCTGACAGCTGAACTTAACAATACGTCATCTAGTTAATTTGGTGCATTTTGTTAGTGAACATCGTTTGAAGGTTGACTAATACGAGCCCCGGCTGTTCGCGCCCCGTGCGTAGAGGCGCCGCTGTTGGTTGCTTTTCCGTCTTTGTACAAATCCAACAAAGCAAACAAAAAGAGACAGAACAAAGCGTCCGACAATAAGATTTGTCTTTGTACTGCATGATGAATGAACGGTGTCGCAGCTCTAAATGCCGTCAAATGTTTCTGATAGATTAGACCGAAGGCAATTCAATATAGATAACTGGAATGACAAGTAAACAAGACGATGCATGAAACACGGATGTTCTGTAAGGAGCGTGTGTTTGAAAATAACAATAAACTAAACTAAACAATTGCGGTGGCTGTTACACGGGACACGTCGGAGCTCCGTCAGTCTGGCTCGCTACCCTGCGCCTGTTTCCTTTGTTGTGTGTATTTCTCTCTATGTTCCCTTTATTTTCTTTGGCCTAGTGTTTTGTTTGGGCCGTTCGTTTTGCATCTCTCGTTGTGAGTTCTCCTTCGGCTTCGAGTATCTCAGTGGGTGTATTGATCACCCGTGTATGGGTTGATCTGCAGTGTGATCTGTCTGCTGTTCCACTCTTGTGAAGCAACTAATGCCAATGCAGTAATCTTCTACAGATCGAGTACGGTACGTCTTGCTGCCTACGCCTCCGTGTAGGCGACGCGACCATGGCCGTCAACACGCTTCTCTGGTTCTTCAATGTTCTTTTTGAACGACATCTCTATGCAGCTTCCGCTTAGTCTGTCTAACAATGTAGCTGGCTACTATGGCTCTCTAGTTGATCTCTCTTTCTCTCTATCCAGATCTATCTATGTCCTTTCTTGGCCTCGTCTTGACTTTGTCCTTGTCGTATATTGTATTTTTCGCCCAGTTGTCAATCTAATCGTGTCTTCATAGGTACATGCTAATTGCTCCATTTTGTTCGTATTTCATAGCAACTGGTATTATTTGATGCTGCCACTTGTGGGCTTCAAAAAATACAAGCTCACAATTCTGTGCAGTAGACGGAACGTAGGCAACTCGTAGCTTTAATACCTGTGCCCCAAGCCATCTGCCCACATATCGAATTTGTAACAGGGAGCTACAGCGTGAAACCAGCAAGCTGGTCAGCAAGGTAAAACAGCAGATCGGCATGAACATCAAAGTGGTTGAAAGTTATGACCGACTTTGTGATGATACTGATGTCCACTGCTCCCCCTACATTGTGACGTGTTATCCTTGCATGGGGCGGTGACGTGTTCTTCTTTAAAAACAATTTTTTTGTAAATAAACCCGAGCTCCGAAACCCCAATTTGTCGTTAGCCCATGACTAGGCTACAGAACATTGTGTATTGTGAGTTTTGAATAAGTGCATTTTTTTTACAGGCAAGCAGACGCGTGATCTCTATAACTGATCGCAAAAACAGTACAACATAACGACACAGTGAAAACACTATCCAGTGATATAAGCGCATGCTCAGAGGACAGTCTGTACACTGGCTTTGTTGGACGGACGTAAACAAAGGCCTCCAAATACTTCTCCTCACGTTTGCCATTATATAGTGGCATTGTCGCTAGACCCTGCTACTCGGACGTTAGCCCTTTTGACGCCTTTGTCTGACGCTACGCCTTTAGACGCCCGTCGAGGCCCAGCAACACGACGAGATACGAGCAGTGAAAATTCGCTGATCTGACCCGCCACGAGAAGACGGTGAGCCGTTTATGCTTTGCACAAAAGAAATCCTTGTAGTTTGTATCTCACTTTGCCAATAACTACGCGTGCCTTTTTTGTTAGGTGGGCTAAACACACCAGATTTTTTGGGAGGGGGGGGCGACAATTGTACCATGTTCTATATTTCGACTTCTCCTTTTCTGCTTCGTGTTCTTCTTCTGCTGCTGCTGCTTCACTCCTTTGTCTAGCCTGTGCGTTTTCAGTACACTTTATCACACAGAATGCCCAACAGAGTGAGTGACAACTGCTTTTCAGCATAAATGTCTGCATCCGCCAGCAAACGCCGCAGTTGGCGTCCCTGGTTTTCCCATTAGCCATTGTGGTGGTGGTGGTAGCACCAACAGAGGCAGCTGCACCAGCAGACGACCAACAACCAACCACCAAGTTCTGTTCTGTTCTGTTGGTAATGCCTTCAGCGCAGTCTATGTATAGCAGGGCGGCATTGTCGACGTCAGTACGACGGCACAAATGCACCACGCATAGACACGAAAACACATAGACACGTGCATGTTTCTGCACACAAACATGCAGAAACCTGCCGAACTATACGCACAGGCCGCACCGGGGCAGGGACACCGGGGCGTCAGGGCGTCCTGTCCTTGTACCCTGAAGCAATTTTCGCTCTGGCATGCGAAATCGTAGCACCGGAGTGAAGTCGTTGTCACTGGCGGTGGTGCCGACACAGCAGCCAGCTAGCTATTGCACCTAACGTGTCTTCGTCGGTCGTCGTAGTCTGTCCACACATAGCATAACGTACAGGCCAAAAACCAACCGGCCACCGTTCGGTTGGAGCGGCTCGTCTCCCGACCGGGGGGCGAACACTTTCGTTTGTTGTATAATAACCCGCCGGAGCCCGCGCTCAATCTAGCCTCTAAGCTCAGACTAGGAGAACACGGTCGCCATGCATGCAGTGCACTTTTCTCGCGCAGCTAGCTGGGCAAATTTTTCAACCTCTCCGCTGTCCGAAAGAAGGCGACTAACGCAATTTTGGCTGACGTACAATTTTGGCGCTCTCTGGGGTCTCTCCTGGGTGGTGGCCATAGGGCGTGTAGTGTTTCGGCGCAGATAGGCCGACGCACGGTGTTGTTGAGATGTCAAAACCCCTTGTTTTGCCAAATTCGCCTAAGTTTGTTGTAGAACGGCGCTAGCAACGCGTATCTTGTAGGTCTCCGTCTAGCTAAACCTATTAGAATTGCGTTCGTTGTGTCAACATTTGCTTTTTCTTTCTGGCGTTAATTAGCGCTCTCGGTTTTTCGGCTTTTTTTCGTTAACCACCACCACCACCACCATTTCATGAAGAGGTGTATCTAACAATGTGACCCGTAGCTGCTCTTTGGCGATCGTTCGCATAATTTTTTCCTAGTGTTTTCTCGTCTACTAGCGACCTGAAAACACACAAGTTTTATCTGTTTGTGCCGTGGCTTGCGGATCTCCAGTCTATACAACGAAAAATTGGAATCTTATTATTGCTCTTGTTGTCGCTATATACCCTAAGGGAGGTTCACAATCACTCGCACAAACCCATAGCTTCCCGCCCAACACTCTAAACACGATATAAAGTAAACAAAATAACTCGAATCAGTTCAACTGCTTCTTTTACTGTTGTTTGCCCGTGTATCAAACTGCGCCATCAAATCAAGCGCATTGCTTAGATTGTGTTGTTCTTGGTCAGCGTTAGACTTGTCTGTGCAACATGTTAGATGTCTGCGCAACACGTTAGACTAATGCGTTTCTATATTTATATGTTTCTCGACTAGTAGTCTTCTGTTTAAAATGAACGGTTTTTGTAAACGTGGCAATTTACACTGAACGGGTTTTTTGTATACGTAGTCATTTAGTAGTTGAACACACACACACACTCAACGCACAAATGAATTAAATACCTCTGAATAGGCACAGGATTTACCGATGTCAGCACCGTCGTCACGACACATCGCCTACAAATGGATGTTTGGTCGTAGCTCTTGTCTAAAACCGTTTTGAAGATGCGAATTTTCACCAAAACTGGTTAGAAACCCTGTGCTACGACTGGAGCTTGCCAAGCGAACATGCAGATCGTACGCGCAAAGGGGAGGCTTTTTTAGTTTGGAGGCCAAATCATCAAATAGTTAAAGTAGTCGTCGTGCGAGAAGATACCACTAAGAGGATGTTATGGCAAATAGCTACCCAGATGGAGTTAGCCGACAAGCTTTGCAAGCGTCGCTTCCAGCACATCAATGTGCGGTGACCGACTCCAGTAATCACGCGCCTACGCTAAGCCAGTTACTCTCGCATTAGGCTATTAATATCGAGGCAACACACATCACTGTGCTCCTCGTCAACCGCAGTAACGCGATTACTAGCAAACTCCCGCAGGGTTGCTGGCCGTTACCTGAACGAGACTCAGGGGCGAAACCATGCTAATTCACCGGCATACAAGTTTGCAGCAATCATTGTCTTACTTTTACGATATACGACTGACACCTGAGGTCCTCGTCAGCAGGTCGATCAGAGGTACGCGACGACATATAAAATATAAAGTTCAAATCGCGCATCGAAGTTGGAGAATCGTCGAAAGCGCGCACTTTTGCACTTTATCACACTGTTCTGAGGTCCTGACACAGTGCGCTCTATTGTGCGTCTTCCGAACTGATATGTAAGGGCCCAGTTCTGCTTACTTAGCCGCAAGCAAAAGAACTTTATACCCTAATTAGGGCTGCATCTAGCGCCAGGAGCGAGAATCCTAACTGGTCTTTGCTGCATTTCCTTCGAGGCAGTTGCTTGGCGGGCCATGTCTGGCGTTTGTTTACATTCTATTTGAAACAGCCGCGCGGCTTGGATATCAAACATGACGCATAAACTCATATAGGCGTTCAAGCCCGATTTAGTGAATATATAGCCGTCAAACATATAGCCGTATAGATTTCGCCAGATTTAACCGCCTTATATATATACACATACATTCATTATTTTTTACTTAACACCGTTATGTAATATGAAGGATGTTGACACACCTACAAGAGCGGACAGACACGGGCGATAGTCTTTTGTGCAAAATGCCTTGAATGGTTACTCGTTGTTTGAATTCTGTAATTATGGAAATTTCAAGCTCAATGAGGAATTCTTAAATTTAAATAAATTTGCCGTCCAAAGAAGACGGTCCCATAAAAAAAATATTGGGCAGTAAAAGAAAAACGAGTAGATAGCCTGATGATGATGATGATGCAGATAGAAATCTCTGCAGAATCTCCGCAACGAGCTGCCTTGTGCTCCAGTTGGGAACAGTTCCACTCTCTGTACTGTCGGCGTTCGAAATTTGCTGCATGTTGTGCGCACCGCCGACTTTTGTCTGATGTCGAAATTCAAACTGCCCGCGGGCCCGGAAGTTAGCGAACACGACTTCCGGTCGTGTTACGCAGGGCTGCGACCGCTTACTCGGGGCTTCGTCGTACCACGTCTCTGCGGCCCCTCATGCGGAGGAGCTTCAATTTAGCCTCCATGTCGGTAACCCATGTCGTCCTGTCGCAAACCCAGAATAGGTAGCCTAGGTAAACGAACGAATGCTAACACTGATAATGAACAACGCAATGAAGCTTGTTAAACTAGCTATCTTATATTGCGTGTTCTGGAAGACGTCACCGCTTCGTGACAATGGCAACATATCAGCCTCGACCAGTACCTGATATTTGATAAGAGAGTTGTATTGTATAATGTGCCTGTCACTGTTACATCGATGGTCTATCTGCAGCTTGCGCATCAGGCTTATATAGGAGCACACACACACACGTATAGTAGTCTTCTTTCGTCACATCAACAAAATCTAGTGACCGAATCCAGTAATCAAAGCAACTAATATTGTTTGCCTTCCTGATTAAGACTCGGTTGTGACTCGGAAGCGAAACCAGGCTAATCCGCTGGCATACAAGTTTGCAGCAGCCATGACCTTCTTTTGACTGCCTAGTTAATATATAACGAACACCACCAAATCAAATAGGCAACAAAAATAGCTTAGTCTTCAGTCAGCGCGTTAACTAATTTGTTTGCAATATGTTTTTGTTTAATGGGACCGTCTTCTCAGGACGGCAAATTTCCATAGTTACACATTTTCAACAACTGTAGCAATTTAGAACATTTTGCATACAAAGGCTTGCGCGGGTGTTCATATATATATATATATATATATATATATATATATATATTTATATACTTTCTCTCTCACTATATATATATATATATATATATAAGAGTGACAGTGAAACCAGATGCCAGGCTAAAAAGCAAAATAGATAATGCTCCTTTCAGATTTTCAGAGCACCTTTTCCGTTTCCATTAGAGCGATTTAAAATTTTAAATGTTAACGTGCGTTTGGTAATGGTTGGGAAAAGTTCTTCAATGTGCTAGCAATATCGCGGAACCCAAGAGTTCTGCGTGCATAGTTGTCTACTCTAGCTACCTCGGATCTCTACCCTAACTACGTCGGATCTCTACCCTAACTACCTCGGATCTCTACTCTAACTAACTCGGATCCTCGCCAAGGACCTGAGTTCGATCATCGTCAAAGGCAAGCTTTTCTACAGGGCGAGATTAGCCATAGATTGCCCACCGGCCTGCCCTAGAGTCGTCTGTATGTACAGGCAAGCTAATTGGTATGTGAAGCGCGTAGCCCCCCCCCCCCTTCTATCGACATCTAACGCACAAGGGAGAACTAATCTCCTAAATGTGTTACCATCAGGAACGCTCAGCAAACGAAACTTTTCATTACTCGACGCACTTTCCTTCGAGCCTTGTGTACTTCTTCTGTAGTCTTTAGTCTAGCGATTTCCCATTTCATTTCTATTTTGGGAGACGTAGATAGCCTGGAGACAAGCAAGCTAAAGAAGATTGACTTTTTTTTACTAAATTCGAAACCGAAATGAAGCGATGAGTACACTCCGCAAAATCCGCTTATCACGATTTGGAAACGGCTATGCTATTATGTCAAGTTTTGGTAGATTTTTTGGTCAATAACGTCTCATAATGCATACTAATGGGGCATTATCTGGATACATAATGTATCTACGGTCCTACTACTGTTTACAGAACATTCAAAATGAGCTTACAGTGTAACTGCTCAGTATAAATTTTAAAATATGGCTTCACCACGCTTCTTTCACACACACTCAAGACGTGTACATAAGCTGGAAGCTTGCTCGGATATCTTCTGGATTGTGAGCAAGCCAGCAGTCATGTCGCCGGTGATCTTTGCGTCTACGGTAAATATCTTCTCGTCAATGAATAATTGAACACAACTCCTTTGCGCTTAAGCTAACCCAACAGCACCTGACATCGAGGAAGTCTGTTCCCTAAAATCTTTACTATACGACGGTCGTTGCTGCGCATTTTGCTTATATAGGAGTATACACATAGTAATCCACTGTAAGCTTTGGATTTTTAAAATGCTATTTGCATTATCCACATACGTAATTAGCGTAGGACTTGTGTTTGCAATTTTGTGCAAAATACAAACATGCATCTTACCGCGCGGGCTGTAGGAACAAAATATTGTCAAAACGTAATTTGCAACACTACATACTCGTCAAGCTAAATTAAAATTAACAAGATAAACTTAAGCATTTTGGTGGAGATATGTTCAAAATGGTACTGAACAGAAAAAGACGGTATCGTGGCGCGTTTTCGAGCTCCTTGGTATCAACTGTAGTTCGACAGTTCGGTCTAAGAATGTTTCTTAATCGATGACTGCGAGATACGAGGACATAACATAAAGCAATCAAATACAGCCTGTGTAAACCTGTTTTGGCTATCCAAAACAAACAGAACACGGCATTATCTAGGGCTGGCACCACCTAAGGAACCCAAAGGAAAATCGAGACAGAGTTGTCTGTAGAAGTCTAACCCTGACTCTTCGTTCATAAGCAAAGCTCAAACGCTACAGACTGTAAACGTGTTCACTTACGGAAATTATGGAAACGCCGATTCATGGAACGCAAGTCACCGCCTATATGTATACCCAAATACACATGTCTGCTTTTTGTAGCAGGGGCGCTTGAAGCGGCAGCATACGCGGGCATGTTGAGATACCTAGAATATTTCCAACAGTCTTTGCGGCAGCATGGTTATTAGCCTCTAGCCGCGGTATGGTATATACACTGATCTCCCATTACAGTAATAGTGTGAGTAGCTAGAACACGGTCAACCGAAGCATGTTATTAGCTGCGTCCCGCCTAAACGATGGTTTTGGGGGTGCGGTCGTAACTATAAATGGATGCTCTCCATGGTTGCACTGGATACTCGATGGTGTTACCTCTGTTACCTACTACTTACTATCCAAGCTTTTGTCTTTTAGGTGGTGGTAATTTGAATGCCATGTATCTTTGCCATAATACGGGTGCTACACATGGTAAAAGTGGCAATGAAAACAGCAACCAATAACTGTATACAAATAGGAAATAATAATAATAATGTTTGTTGAAATTACAGGTTTATTCTTAAAATGCATTTACTAGTATATGAATTATATCATATTTACAATATTGTTTGTCATAATATAATTGTTGCTTGAGTGTTGGTGGCCACTCAGCATCATACTGGCGTTGCCTTAACTGTTGCGTTGTCCTGCTCACGATACCCTTTGTCGGAGGAACGCGGTCTTGGCTCCGCTGTGGCTCTAAAATCTTCTAACCAAGTCCTTTTTTTTCAGTTTGAGTGCGTCCTTGCTCCCATCGCCAGACGACTCGAGACCGAACGCCATTGCAACGCGGTTTCATAAAGACGCGTGTATAAAAGCCGTTTGTGCATCTCCCGTTGGTGAATGGTGTGACCGATGCCCGAGCTGGCCAGTAGTTTACGATTGCCGAGAGCGTACGTTTCAGACACAATGACGTCCCACGCCAGCGGCCGATTGTGGTTCCAGTTCTGGCTGGTAAGACCATCCACTGGTCGACGCCTGTCGCCCGCCTGCAATCTACCGGACTCCAGTGTAATACGTTAGCCGGCTTGTCTGAGAGCGCGCCCGAGGCGTCTCGCCGGCCCTGAGTGAGCCCGACCGGCTTAGTGCAACTAAGCCGGTGCAGGTCGCGCTTATCCACAGTTCATCCACTACATGGACGTTGCTCTATCTCTCTCAAACACGGCAATGCCAAGGCTCTGAGGTCGCTAGTTGGCCAGCTTACTGCCAGCGAACTCGGACGGAAACACGTCGAGCCACGCTCCGGCGGCGTCGGCTGAGACCGTTTTCAGTCTAATGTCGTCCACAACGGGTTAAGTGGGTAGGCTGAGTGTCGATTTGGTTTGCCCACCCCTTCTGCCTGGTGACCTGTTCCTCAGAGGGACGATCAGACTGAGCCCCCCCCCCTCCCCCCCCTACAGAACCAAACGGCGTCTTGTTAATGGCTGACGAGTTCGCCAGCACTAACGGCCATTGCGAAGGCGCAACGTGGCGAAGCGAGAAAGGCGCGCAGGGGCAGATTCGTGGCCGAGCGAATGCCCATTCTACACTGCGCCGGACTAAAAGGCTTGCCAGCGTCCGTGCTTTGTGCTCGAGCGTCAGGTCGAGGATGTTTTCCAAGGCTTTTCTCTCACCTTGCCGTCGAAGGGCAACGTTTTTTTGCCGGCAAAGGGCAGGCAGGTTAGGTCGGCAACACGTAAGAGACCTTTTGCACTACCATTGCGTGCCGGAGCAGAAGGTAAGCTTGCTGTCTTCCGAGATGGCCCAGCCGCTAATAGAGCCGTTGTTCACCCTTTTCGGCCAGTACCGGTCTGACCATCTCGGCAAATACCGCCGTACCCAGAAAGTGCAGCTCACATCGGTCAATTAGAAGGATGCCCGGGAGTTTGCTGTTAAACTCACCCGATGTCTCTGTTCGTTCTTTAAACTCCGTAGGAATGGCTCGCACAAAATCATAATACTAACAGAGCAATTACGGCGACTCTCACAGCAGCAACAACAACAACCAGAATGACAAAACCAAAAAAGAAAGCATTAAAAGAATACAAATAATGACATGTAGCAATAGTAAACCCCATAGGCAGAAACACTGCGCTTCGCGTCCGTTACTGGCACCTCGTATCTGGCTTCATATCGTTGTATGTGCTAAACACTGCAGTGTCACATTGAATGCGCCGCCTCCCCCGCTTCCTCTGCTTCCTTTGACGAGTCCATCGAAATGCGCCAGATAACAACAATAGAGCCGTTTTTGCAGAACTCACTCCGATCAGCCTTCTAGACCCAGAATGGTTCTCTCTCGCTCTGACCGGGTCGGTACGGTGCGGTGCAGATGGGCCGATGCTGTATTTTGGCGGCAACGGGCGCCGGCGGTGCAGAGCAAACGCGGCTGCGACCAGAGGACGCCTGCCACCTCGTATCGTCATGACAGCCGCCGTCTCCATAGGTTTGTAACCAACGACCATCTCCATAAGAACGTCCATGACGAAGGTCTATTTACACGGGCGCTGCTGTGGTTATTGCTGCTGCTGTCATTGCATAGTTGCAATGTTATCGCTCGCTACATCACCGTTTATTACTTTGCCTTTTTGTGCTGTTGTTGTTGTCGTTGTTGTTGGTGCCGCTGTTGTTGATGTTGTTGTTGTTGGTGCCGCTGTTGTTGATGTTGTTGTTGTTGTTGTGCGATCTTGTGCTCATGAATGTTCACATCGCACACAAATAACCACAGATCTGAATAGTAGCGGTAAGGGCAATAGCAGTAGCAGCATTATGGACAACCCTCTCTAAAACTGGCCACCCCTCATTTCTCCATCAAACTCCTCAGGCACAGGGGGAAATATTTAGCAGTCGCAACCAGCGAGCAGAACAAGAACAAGAACAAGAGTAAATATATATATATATATATATATATATAGAGGGAGATTAATATGAACGGAAGCACAAGAGCAAACATAGGAGCCAGAGAAACCGACGCATCTTGAATAGATGCGTTTGGTGGCTCTGATTTCAGTCAAGGGAGACAGTCAGCTTTAGCGCGCTGCCATCGTTGTAGTTACGGTAGCGATAATACAGCCTGATTGGCCTTTTCCCATAACACCTAAAACTATCTGCGCCGGCGTAACCCAAGACAGCAGGCTACCCATAATCAAAAAAGCGACTTTAGTTACGAATTCGACACCAGCCTTTAGGGCTGTCACTACGGCACCGATCATCACGGATCGACCTCCACTCGGCTATCTTGGCACTACCCTAACTTGAGCTTGTGAGTTAACGTACGATCGGTAACAATGTTTGCCTCTCGGCAGTCAGCTTCTTCATTCTTGTTTCAACCATGCCCGCCGCTTGGTTACTCGCGGGTTTACACACATTTGCATACATTGCCCGTTAAGTCTGTCTGTCCGCTAAGTAATGCAAGTCGTTGTCTGCGAACAACCCGATCGTTTTGACACGGTCGTCTCGGAGTGTCTTCTACAATACCTGATTACCTGCTCCCTGATTAACAGTTTTCATCCGATCGTCTTGTCGATAGTTTTTATCCAATTATATTAGATTGACGCGCGCTACGCGTCCGTTATTCCGGCTTATACGCAACTATGACAATAAATATTTCAGCCGAATCTGTTGCGTATGCGAAGAAATATCGGCAGTATGACTACTTTACGCACAGGGTTCAGTCTTCGGCTTCAGTTATTATGCTTTTGGCTGCTTTTGTTTGGGTATAACAGTAGTATGCTCTTTCATTGACATTGATGTTCCAAGTATCCAACCGCGTTCTGGATATACTGCGTACTGCAAGTGTTGTAACACATTACCTCCTCTTTATGAGTAGTCTGACCTAAAGAAGGCCAAAAAGCTATGCGAACTATAAAACCACTATGACCTTTCCTGCTACGTTGCGGGGTGTCGTATGTAAAACTAAACTATATTCTAACGGATACTTTCTGTTGGCAAAGTTATAACGTTTTCAAGTAAGAAACGGATCGAGCCAGTTCACTAGGAATTGCACAGTCGTGTTTGCAGTTTTAGACAGTAACAGAAAACTATATATATATATATATTTATATATAGTTTGGGACGGACTATAGATTCTTAGATACAGCATTTCAAAAGGGTATCAGCGTCTGCCTGTTACAAAGAACCGTGTGCGTCGGTCTTGTGTCTTCGAATGGACCCTTCGTATTCGAGGTAGTAACTCGGCGGCGCGCCATCTTTTGTTATTGACATTCGGATCACGGCCGTGTTTTAGATTTCGCTAATGAGTTTAACGGTAATACAAACGTCATGGCACATAGACACAACACAGGTTTCCGGTCGTTACTGTCATCTCATGAGCACGCAGCTGACAGTAAAGACGATAAAGAGTCACAATAGTAGCAAAGAGAAAAAATACCAAGTGTTTTATATCCAAGAGAATTAAGATAATAACGAGAACGATTACAAGAAATAGTCGCAGCGATTAAGTTAGCACGTGTTATCACGACTATAACAAGATTTCTTAGCTTGAAAGCGCTGCTTGTAGTGACCAAGCATTTCGGAAAGGCCATCGACATCGTCGAAAACGTCGAAAAAGTTCGTGATATCGTACCCAACAATCACCAAAATACTATTAGGGAGATAGCTGAGGAACTAATGTTAACTTAGAGATCAAGTATAACAGCACTAACCGCTATTTTATACGTCAGACGACTAGCAGCTAAGCTAGTTCTAAAAATGTTGAGTTTCCAGCAAACGAACGCCCGTCGGGAGATATCCGAATTGAACTTTCAGGTGGTAGCAGAAGACCCTAGAGTGCTTCAGAGACAGGAGACGAGTCATGGGTATAAAGTTATGAAATCAAGACCAAAGCCTTGTCCCCCAATGGTGCTTCCAACAAGAGAGTCGATCGAATAAATACAGACAGAGAAAATCTAAAACTAAAATTATTTTAGCTGACTTATCTGACTACAAGGGAATCATCATCCACATGTTTGCTACCTGCTTTTAAGGTCAAAGAAAATGCTACCGCTAGATTTTAAGAACGTCCAACGCTAGATGCTTAAACTCTAAGTAAACATTTATTTGAACCTCGATCACGACAACGTACTGGCGCGTACATCGTTACTGATCTCGGATTATTTTATGACAAATTCGATTTCTATATTATTTATTATATAAACCTCTCTATTCGCCGGACCTGGCTCCGCGTGACTCTTTCCTGTTCCTACGCATAAAAAAAAAACGCGTCGAGACCATAGAGGAGATAAAGAACAATTCGTAGGAGCAGCTCAGCTCGATTCCGAAAAACGCGACTTCAAAAAAATGTTTCGAAGGGTGGCAAAGAAGATGGCACAAGTACATCGGGCAGCGGATGGGAGCAATTTTGAAGGGAACAAAAACACTCTCGGAGGTTAAGTAAATATTTTTCTATAATAAATATGTATGAGAAGTTTTCGATCCGCCATTATATATATATATATATATATGTATATATATATATATATGCATATATATGTATATATATATATATATATATATATATATATGCATATATATGTGTATATATATATATATCAGAGCAAAACTCGCCGAGCTCTGCTGTGGTTTAGAGGGCCTCGGTTTAATTCGGTCTGTCGACCGCGTAACAGGAATGGATGGCGGCGCACACATGGAGACGGCGGCACACAAAAGCACTCGTTGCCCTGCTGTATGGCTGCCTGCTTCGGTTTGGTTAGTGGCATCACCGCAATAGACATGAGAGTGAGACTAGACACCGAAATGGTCATACACTTGGCAGATAGGTCACAATGACAGCAGCGCTAGAGACAGTTACAGCAACAGCAGCAGCAACCACAACAACAACCATTACAGCAACAAGAATAGCGCAATAACCGCACCTAGACCGCGCGGTTTCGACCACTTACGTAGTATGGGCTATGCTGCCGTCTCTTCTCCAATCCGACCAAGTCGTATCATCGGCCAAGCCGAATGCCAAAGCACGAAGAAGAGGACGCCACGAAATCCGTACTCGAAACTCGAAAACTCGCTGACCGCAGCAACTGACCAATGATGATGATGGTAGGCTGACTGACGTACAGTCATGACGTTCGAGGATGTTCTGGGACGATGGTGGCTAACCAACGCCGCCGATAGCCGGTCGGCCAATAGCCGTCTGTGGTGTCTATGCAGATGTCTGTGCAGGCGCCCACCAGGCGTCACCGACCGTGGTACATAATCTCAAGGCAATACGCGAATAGCAATAATAATAATAATACATTTTATTACATAACATTATAACAGCAATAACGTCAACAATAACGTTCCGACAACTACAGTGACAAGAACAGCAGCAACAACAACAACAACAACAACAACAACAACAACAGCAACAACAACAACAACAACAACTTAAGTAATAATAATTGTTGTAATAGTTGTTGATGTTGCTCCTACAACTTATACTCCTACTACTACCACAGCAACAGCAATAAGATCGACAATATCAGCAACTTCTCGTATCTAGACGACGATGACGACGACAACAAAGAAGAAGAAGAAAAATAACACGAGATCGTCATCAACAAAACGACGGGCTTGTTTTCATTAGGCCGTGTTCGTGGTTAACATTGTGATTGGCGACTTAAGGGGATCAGACGACTTGATCGCCCCTAGCTAGTTATTTCTCCTGTTTCTCTTCTTTCTTTTTGGACAACAACAATAACAGCAACAACAATACTAGTGACCACAACAATCTCTTTGCCGCCAGCACTTCTATTCCCCGCTCGGCGGAGATCACCACCTCGACAACACTACAAGAATTGATGCAAATTGGTTATTATGATGCTCTTGTGGCACTGCTTGCCGTCGTGGAGTAGTGCGGCGCTTATCTTTCTCTCTCTCTCTCTCTCTATATATATATATATATATAAATATATACATATATATATATATATATATATATATATATATAAATATATACATATATATATATATATATATATATATATATATATATATATATATACATACATATATATAAATATATACATACGTATATATATATATATATATATATATATATATATATATATACATACATGGTAACATTGATGTAGCTATGCGCGCAGAGAGACCTGGCATCGGCTACAACAAGAATTCTCTAGTGCCGGAGCCGACGGCCGGCACTCGCGAATGGCTGCCCAATTTCGATTGTGACGAGCTACGTCGAGCATGTCAGTTCTCGTACGAGATACACTAGATATACATACATACCTGTATGTATGTATGTGTGTATAAATGTTTATATTTGCGAGGGCGACCAGTAATAATGATGGCAATGGTGGACGATTGGATAGCAAGTAAATTGTAGTTATGATTGCAACACACGTGCCACCGATGGTGTTATTACTGACGTATGTGACGTATTCAACGACGAGACAAACCGACCTGGGAGAAGGTCAGCCAGAGCTTAACATGGGTAAGCAGGAAAAAAACTTAGAAGAGAACTGGGAACAACTAGAGACTACGTGAGCAAGCGTGTATAGAAATACGTGAAATATGGATCAGGAATTACGAACAACAGTGCGCGAAAAGCGATGTAGAGAGAACAAAATAAAATTTTGAAATACGCAGCGAAATATAGCAAAGTCGAAAAAAGGTACGTGTAATAATCTGTAACGCCGTAGTGACAACGACAACGACAACAACAATAACAGCGATAGTACGCAAGAAAGACATGAACGGATATTTGACGTTTATCCCACTCACAGTGGAAGCCGCTACCAGACGCTACCGACGCTGCCAGACAGGCGAAAATTCGTCACATTTATTTCACTCAACTTGAGTACGCATAAGACATTGATACTTCTACAGTTGTCAGCTGCTTTCGGCATGTTATTCAAGAAAAACAGTGCAGTGATCTCTTCACAAGGGCCTGGCAAGCAGACTCATTATACTTTGTACACGCCTGAGAGCACAGTCAACGCACTCAGTGTGCTCCTCCTGAAAGGTTGCATCTGAACAGACATGAACTACGTATCTGGTAGAGACGTGACGATTGTCATGCAAGGCCAGACCAGAAATGAGAGGCAATGAGAATATCCAGGCATCCAACCTTTCGTCGCACTTGTTCAAGTTTATTCTCCCATTCCGATATAAGGCCTTTCAATGGTACTGTACGCGACGCCTTCCCCGTCAATCAAAATACCTCGACAACCCGTGCACAGCCTGACATTAGGTACACAAAGCTGCTTCTTACCCGCATTGACACGCAAAGTACTCGCTTCATGTACATTGTAAAACACCTTCCAAGCAAACAGTGCGCAGGTCTGAACACGAATACAAATTAAAATACAATCTCACAAATTGCAAACGAGCAGCCGCGATTGCGTGGTAACCTTAGCAGCAACAACACTCGCAGCAGCTGTGTTAGTAGTGAGGCGTCGAAATGTACGTCGTGTTTTCCATTATATATATATATATATATTAATTAAAAAATAGGAATAACCCTTTTGAGTGTGGCCGCACGCAAGCTTCGATGGCCGGTGAAGGTGCAGTCCGCGCACTTCATGCTTTCAGTTGGTTATCCTCACCATTTCTGCCCCCGTTACACTCAAGCTTATTCAAGGGGTAGGTACGAGCTTTACCCTATCGACGGAAGACTCGAGAACGTCCGAGCATATTCTTGGGCCAGAGGCTGTTTCTCGGCATATGACGAGGAACGCTCAATCGACTAATTTTCTATACCGTCTTTCTGTTGACATACAACCCGTAGCAAATGTTTTAGCTATCTTGACCCAAACAGACTGTTGACCCTTGAAAGGGATTCCCCACAGCATACCGGCGTAAATCATGCGTGGATCGGTGTTTAGGGCCACGCTTCGCAATCATGATTTACGCGTCAATTTGCTTAATCAGATATATGTATATATATATATATATATATATATATATATATATATATATATATATATAGCGAGAGAAAGAGACAAGTGGGAAAGAAGAAAAGCCTCGAGCACACTTAACCTCGAGAGTATCTAAATATTTATATACAGGAAATAAATCACTACTACGATATGAATATATAATATATATATATATATATATATATATATATATATATATATAGCGAGAGAGAGAGAGAGACGAGTCGGAAAGAGGAAAAACCTCGAGCACACATAACCTCGAGAGTATATAAATATCTATATACAGGAAATAAATCACTACTACGATATATATATATATATATATATATATATATATATATAGAGAGAGAGAGAGAGAGAGAGAGAAATAGATAAATACATATAAAACGACGTTATAAATACTAGAATACAATCACGTGGATACACATGGCTGCGTCTGTGAGTGACGTTCGTCACAACAACAACAATGGATGAACGTTCTTGCCTCTTAGCATGAAGCATCAGCAGCAGTAGCAGCCTATGAGGACGACCAACCAGCGTGCGTCAATCAACAATAAATAGATCGGTAGGTGCGACGGAGCGGAGGGAGAGACGGGTGGCTCCGACACACTGCGATCACCAGAGAGCCGGAGAGAGAGAGAGAGGAACGGAGAAAGCAAGAGAAAGCGATATATATAGAGACAGAGACAGATAAACACATCGAGATGGAAATGATGACACACCACCCTTTGATGCGGCATCAACGCCAACCGAGAGAACTCGACTAGGTAGGTGGTGATCGGTCCAAAGGCGGCGGGCTGCGGCGGCGGCGGCGACTTCATGATGATCAAAGGTCTCGATCGATGAGGTGTTCACAACCTCATCACCGGCTAACTAACTAGTTATTTGCGTTTTGCCCGCGACGTGACACTAACGTTAACTAGCGGCGGCAGCGTTCAAGGCGTACTGTGTGAAGAGGCCAGCGCCCAGACGACGAATAAGAAAGAGCAAGCGCGTTTACTACAATCAGTACGACTATTCAGTCACTATTTGTCTTCGGTCCATTGCTGGCGCTCGTCTGTCCTGATGCTGCTGTTGCTGCTGCTAGCAAATTGATATTGCCACGATGGCGCCTGACAATCATGGCACCACCAGGCAAGCAGTCGTAATAGTTATTTAGCTGGTTACCCACTACCACTGCTAATGACAGCGAGCGGCAATAGCAAAGACACTATGATTACTAAGGTAACTACTATTAGATCAGTTAGAGCTACGAACGGTATACGTGTTTTCGCTTCCTCCGCTGCAGCTGCTGCTGCTGCCGCTGTTGTTGTTACCTCTACAACTACTTGTGCTGTTAAGGGCACGGCATCGCTTCAGTGATGTGATCGCTCCATGTCCGCCCCTCAGTTAAGACGGGGAAATGGGGAGAGAGGGCTCCTCAGCACATACCTGTCATCAATCAGCATTTTGTCAATATGTACCTATATGATGTTCAACCGAGCAAGATCTGACAAGGGCGCTGAGCGCGCGTGTAGATAGAGTGACGACCTCATTGGGCGAACAGACGCGAAGACGCGCACACACACCTTATATATATATATATATATATATATATATATATATATATATATTTTTTTTTTTTTTTTTTCCAAGGTGCTAACATAACAAAGTTATATAAATAAATGATCTATGTTCAGACGAGTTTATTTTCGTGCCGCTAGTATTCGAGACGCTCGGGGGGCCCGGCCCTGAGGCATGGTCGCTTTTACAGAAGATTGGCAAACAAATTGAACTGGCGACAGGGGAAAAAAGAGCACTTGAGTTTCTACTTCAGCGACTATCGCTGGCAGTTCAACGCGGCAATGCGGCAGCAATGATAGGCACAATGAGGGGCTGCCTCGAAGATAAGCTCAACTGGTAGCGCTCCCCACAAGCCCTAGTGTTGATAGTTAATTACATCTCGCTGTAACACTTAAATGTCATTTTAATAAATATAGTTGTTCAGACTTGATTATGACCCCTAACATGCGCCAAGCTCTTGTAGAGGCGCTCCTTAAGAACCATAAAGCCTGATCTATGGTGAGAAGGTTTGCAAAGTTTGTCTCGAAAACGAACACAATTGTCAAACAAAGTCAAGTAGGCTTAATGACAGGTTCAAGTGGCCACGTGAAGTAATCTCGGTGTGCATCGTGCGCTTTACTAGTTAATCTCTCTTTCCCTATATATATATATATATATATATATATATATATATATATGTATATGCATATGCACTAGTATGTGACATCCTGTATATGTAGTAGAACGCCAGAACAATAATAGATGCCGTGAATGCTATAAACGTATTCGATGCCGCCATCGTCATTGACGTCCGACGAGCAACGTTGATAGATGGCCAATCGCAAAGCGGACATAGATAACAATCGCACAAATGTAGTAGTATTCGTAATCGAAGCAGGACCAGAAGCACCATCACCAGCCGTGTTCGTTATTGTTGCACTAGCATTAGCAGTAACTATTAGGGGGCGACATAATTAACCAACACGATGGTTATCATCGAGCCTAGTCAAATGTGTACACCCGTGAGGGCCGGACGGATCAATTGTAACAATCAAGACAGCTATTGCAGATCTGATGATAGCGCTCACTTCGAACTGCCGGCGTGTGGTATGGCGCGTGCCAACAGTGCTGAGGCACTTCATGGTTCTTATCCTCTTTTCTACGACCACGTGTAGGAAACCAAAACTTGCTATTGACGTTTTTTAGTTCAACCGCGTTAAGTTCAAAAGTGGCTTATAACGTCAATTGGTAACCCGTCCTTTGCCGTGCTAACACACGTAACGAAGCTGTTACGCCAATCAAAACTTTGTAGAGCTTATCAGAAGATTGCAGTGGTTGCTCAACTTCTGCTACTAGTTACTTCTGGTAGTAGTAATAGTAGTAGTATTATTTCTAATAATGTGATTACTACTACTATTTCAACTACTAAAAAAGCAAGGAAGGATTATACAGCCATGGCAATCGCGATGTTTTCTCACCGAGCCGAACGGGCTGCGTGTCGACGCTCAGATGTCTGTAGGTGTGTGTAGGTGTGACTGTGGGGAGGAGCGACGCAAGTGACGATAAGAAAGGGTCGGAGAACCGCCAATAGTGCCGTCCGAAAGGCAGATGTCTGTTCCCCGCCGTAAGAGGTCGATCCACGATGCTTATTAAGCGGCCGCTCCCGGCAGTGGTAGTGTAATGTGTTTAGCCAACCGAACGGCTACATAAAAAAAAACGAAGCATTGAGTCGCGAGCCAATGAACCTGTAGGACAACAGAACGTCCGCGTGGAGCCCCGCATGCCGCAAGATATGCCGAGGGACCGCGGATGTCGCGAATGTCGACAACACTTCCTTGCTCTCCGTACTCGATGCACTACGACCACGCCCAAGGGCGACGTCGGATACGACGCTACGACGTCGAGAAGCAGCATGAGGACTTTTCCTTTAGGCAGACTACTCCCCGATGGCCAGAGTGAATGTACTCTATACGGGCACTACCAATGCTGTTATTACCACCATGATTCGGTGCATTTACGTGCATGACGATCGGCCGCCACTCTAGGGACCGATGCGGTTACCATTATCTCTCTTTCTCGTTGTGTAAATATTTCTATATATGTATAATGTATAAGCAATTATATTAAATATTACAAAAAAAAATTATATATATATATATATATATATATATATATATATATATATATATATATATATATATATCTATATATATATATATATATATATATATATATATATATATATATATATTTATATATATATTTATGTATATATATATATATATACAACTTATAGTGCTGCCAACGGCAATGACGCCATTCTATAATGCTTGCCCTTACTCATTCTGCCAACGTCAAACCGCTTGCCACAGACCCACGAGGCGCTGCTTTTACGCCGGTCACCGGATGCCCGGCGGGATGGGGCTAGCTTCTTGCAAATAGTTTGATATTGCAATAAAAATTCTGCCGTTCGTAGAGGCAGATGGAATCTATAAATGGCGGATTTTTGTTCTATCGGAACTGTTTGGCTGAAACGCAGGATGGAGAAGAAGACGAAGGACGGACCAGGAAGCTCTGCAAAAATCCTGTTATGCCGCACCCCTCCCACCCCTCTTCCCCACTCAATGAAAGTGAACGTGCTCTTAGGTTCTTACTAATAGGGTTTTATGACGATCAACTCTATAACTCTGAGTTAGTACGACAGACACATATATATATATATATATATATATATATATATATATATATTTATTTATATGACGACAATTAAAAATGCTGCCGGCTGCTCTTGTGCTGCTCTCGTCGGCTGCTCTTGTGCCCTGGCATCAATTTTGCCGTCGGTCTAAAGTTGGTCTCCACAACATCGGCTGGCCTAAGATCCGACGAGCCTGCTGCACGAACATGACAACGGGTCAATGACTTTACGCCGGCATAGTGGTGGTGGCCGAAATGGCCCGAAATCTACGCCGCTGTCTATGAACGCACTCGCAAATGTTCTGTTTTTCGTTACAAACTCGTTGTTGCTTGCGAGGTAGAAAGAGGGTTGCTGCTGCGTTTCGTCTCGATACTTGTCACAGCTCTAGCCTCGGCTCACACTGCCAACATATGAGTCGGGTTCCCGCCTGCAGAAAGAGTTCGCCGCAGTCTTGTAGAGGGGCCACCAAGGGGGCACAGGGTTCGCCGTTCGCCGTCTCGAGCCGGTGAGCTGCCTAGACTTCCCGTTTCGGTGCTTTTTTCCGTCTTCTTCGTTGCGAAAGCTGCCTGTCTTGGGCGTCGTCTGCGGACGCGCTTAGGCACGCAGCTAGCTACGCAGGAAAAGAAGAAGAGGAAAAACCATTCAGAACAATCTCGCGTGCTCAACCAGGTCCAACCGAGGAATCCTCGGGAGACCCAAGCCTCGGGTGAGTCAGCTGAGCCGCTTGCTGGCACCGTACTACTTTTACGTTCATCCCTACCTCTGCCGCCACCGCAGCTGCGTGGGCCCGCTGCACCATAGACCATTCTAGCGACGACGACGACGACTCGCTACCGAGCCCACTTTGGCTGGGGGCCAAATCTGGCCACTCCAAAGGAAAGCGCATTTGGCCTTCCTAGAAGACAGACGTTCCTCGGCCGAGACTGGGCACACGCCAACTAGTGTGTTGCATGTCCAATTTGCAAGTAGGTGCGGGCTAAGCGCACCGCGGCGAGGCGGAGCGGAAGGAGCGAGATGAGTGCAGCAGAATAGGTGGTGCATTACGTCCTGGCGTCAGAGCGCCAGCGGTAACAAAGAAAACAGTGCCCCTTGTACTCAGTTGTTGGCTGGCAGCAAGGCCGTTGCGTCTGTCACAGTTGTCTAGACAGAAACGGGCATAGAGGCATAGATGGGCGTGGCGCGTCTCTGAAAGGCAGCGCGGAGAAGGGACAGCCTCTACAACAAAATGAAGCGTTTAGCGTTTTCCATTGTTGGTGTTTTAGTTGTTGCTCGTCGGGCTCTGCTGCTCTAATCGGACATGTTCTCAATCTGACCTCAGACGATTCACGATCTGTTGAGTTCCTCCATCAGAGTTTGTCAAAGACTCGTTCAAAGAGGGAACGCATCTTTCGTTTCATGGCACTCCGTTGAATTGATCAGCCCTACGTCTAGATGACGCGTGAGCAATGACGCCGGAAAATACGTCGCGTCCTGTATTCAAATTACAAACACGTTTGCCTATTTCTCCGCCGTTATATTAGTAAGATTTGAGATGACACTTGCTGACAGAGGAGTATGAACACTGATGAGTATGAAAACTGCTCTAAAGCGCTACCGCGAACAATGAATATACCATGAGCGAGCCGTGAAATGTATTTCTGGGTGCATTCAGAGGGATACCATTGCCTACTATTCTCGTTGGTCAAATGACATTAATTTTTTTTTATGAGAAATTAACTCCTTTTGAAATTCTAAATCGGAAGAATTGCAAGCCAACACAAAGATAAAGCCTGGCTAGCGAATCAGCACTTGAGAGCTAGAGGCGAAACGCAATTTGGTGAACTGATTCGGCACGATTTGTACGCATATCTGTGAATCAACTACATGCGCATGAGTAGATCATTTTGCCAGTACTGCTGACTTTGCCATGTGACGAATGCTACGCATAGGGGCACTGTCACGCTGCTTCTCACCAGCGGGCAGGCCAAGAAGAAAATGCAAAACAAACATGCCAAGAAAATCATGATTTCGATTTTGGTTGTTTTTCTTAGCGTCGTCGTCATCGTCGCATCCATGAAGTGACTATGTCAAGGTCGACATCAACAATGTTCGACGACGAATTCTGTCCATTTCTCTTCTGGAAACGCTAACGCGCTAACCGCCCTAGTCCGTAGTCTCTCCTAGTTCAATCAGCTGGCAGCATTCATTCACAGAGCAGGCGTGTGGCGTGACATGACATGGTGGGTGCAGCGCGTCGACACCGACCTTTGCAGAAAAGCTTGCAAAAAACACTTTGGCACCTATGGCGTGTTCGCCTCGACGTGACGCACCTTCGTACCCCTTGCGCGCTATGAACGGCCATCGTAAGCAGCGAGCGGGCTGCTCTGACAGTGAGTGACAGTTGAGATAATTTTCAGACGCGTCGTGTCCTCGAGAACCAACGAGAACTGAAGCCACCTGAAGCGCAAAACGCGACAGCCCCCCATCTTCGTTTACCACGTCATAGTTGTTGTTGTTGTTGTTGTTGTTGTTGTTGTTGTTGTTGTTGTTGTTGTTGTTGTTGTTGTTGTTGTTGTTGTTGTTGTTGTTGTTGTTGTTGTTGTTGTTGTTGTTGTTGTTGTTGTTGTTGTTGTTGTTGTTGTTGTTGTTGTTGTTGTTGTTGTTGTTGTTGTTGTTGTTGTTGTTGTTGTTGTTGTTGTTGTTGTTGTTGTTGTTGTTGTTGTTGTTGTTGCTGCTGCTGCTGCTGTTGTTGTTGTTGTTGTTGTTGTTGTTGTTGTTGTTGTTGTTGTTGTTGTTGTTGTTGCTGTTGTTGTTGTTGTTGTTGTTGTTGCTGTTGTTGTTGTTGTTGTTGCTGTTGTTGTTGCTGTCGTCGTCATCTGCAACGGCGGCCCTATTTTGCCGAAGCATCTTTCGTGTTTGCCAACTTTTCGACGACGACGACGATTTGGGACAAGAGAAAGAGCGCACCCACAGCACACCTACGCTAGCTGCTCAGAGGACAATTTACAACGTGCGAAAACGACCAAAACAGGCATGCGTAAAGCGCGACTTCGCCAGACCTCATCGCCACAAACGGTATTGCATTTCCGTCGTGTGATGATGTCTGTGCTCTAGCCCGATCTGTCGATGCATCCGATTTGACATTTGCCGACTGACGCAAAGAAGGAGTCAACAACAATGCCAACAACAACAAAATACCAACAAAAGGCCAACAACAGCAACAACAACACAATAAGAACACAAGAGCAACAACAGCAACACACAGCGGCGGCTGCAAGGACAACAGCAGCAGCACCCGCAAAAACAGGACGACGGTAAGAATACGAACAGCAACGGTAGCAACAAGCACACAACGACAACAACAACAGCAACAACAACAACAACAACAGCAACAACAACAACAACAACAACATTAATTATGAATAATCGGTTAGGCTTTGTAATTGACGTTGCGTTCATTAGCGATTCGCGACAGACACCGAGCCGTCAGTCTCGGGAGCACCGAGTAAACGATCCCTTCTCGTTTTGGTGTCGTGGTGCTCGGGATGACAGTAGTGAAAGAGAACGCTGGCTCTGCGGTGAAAGGAAAGAGTATGGAATAGGGTGACGAGATGACGCCGCGACTACGGTATAGCCCATACCACGTATCGTGATTACTACGACCACGTGTAGTAGGAGTAGAGATCACTGACTGTATATAACGACAACTGCGTGTTAAGACGCATTCAACCGCATGTTGGCATAGAGCAGAGACACTGCTGAGAAGATCTGTGACAGACAAAACCTTATAGATCTTGTTGTCTGCTCATACCTAAGCGTTACACCATTACTATGCTATGCCATAATGCCACTGCTATGCTGCAGCATTATAATGCTCGAAGAGAGATGCCCTGTCAATTGACCTTGTGGTTAGACTTCGCTGCTCGTCGTTGATCATCTTACCTGAAAAAGGCAGAAAAAATCGTGACATTAGTACTAGCGATACGAGAAGTTTATCGGATTATGCGCCTGTGCACTAGAGGCATACTTGGGTAAAAACTATTCATTTTGCGTAGCGTAATCGATCTCGCGCTATATTACCTAACACAATCAATCAGGCGTATCTATTTTACTATTAGAGAGGAATTAAAGAAATAATAGCTTTTATTGCGCGCTATGAAATATTATTTCATACAAACATTCCAACATTTGGTATTTTGGCTCTTGTCAAGACAAAACTACTGACCTAGGCGACGCTAGAAGTCAGCCGAAATGTTTGCCTGCTAACCGTACACGATAGCGAATTGATGAGTTGTAGCAGGGGCTTTGTATGAGGGAGTATTCACGGATAACGTCTAAAGTATTTGTGCAAATATTGGCACAACTCGTTATTCTCTCTCTTTGTTTGGAAACCACACGCATCACTTCCGAACGACTTTTATGTCTGCAGCGGTCGTATCTTAGCTGAATAGCCGCTGCCGAATACCCTCACCTGCATACGTCGAATTATTTAGACTCTATTTGTTATTCTAATCTAGCAACAGCTGCAACAACAACAGCAACAATAACAACAATAGCAACAACAACAACAGTGGAGAATGCCATTCCTAGTCCTACTGTACCTGGCCACCATCCGAAACCATCCCGCAGTAATCACTTGTCAGCACAGCCGAACCGTATGTCAGGATCCAAGAAGCGCACGTGATATCTGCGGACGTTCAGCTCGAATAATACGCATACTGTCACGTGGTATATACGTATTTATTAGTATATAAATGCTTGTATATATTCTATTTAAATATAGGAGAGAAAGAGAGAGAGAGGTAGAGAGACCGTACTAAATGTCAATTCAACGTTTCAGACCACTCCTAGAATTCTCACAATACCGGATGAGTCTGCATAATATGTATGTACCGAGTAAAGTGTCAGGATGGACATAAGATCATGGCCGCCATCTGTTACAGCATTGCCATTCGAGTACGTTTGGGAAGAGTATTTGTAGTTATAGCTACGCGACACTACACAACAAGGTATTAGCATAACGAAAGCTAATGCATGTATTCGCCGAGCGATTAGATATTAAATAATCTCCCCACATTAAATTCAAGACCTCGCCTGCGATACCGCTGGTTCCAGAACACAAACATTGAACCGCTTCACTGAGAATCGACAATGTAGGCAAGGCAGTGGTGCTCAAGAAGGTTGGCAAGCAAGGCACGTCTTTCAACGTAAGAACAGTTCAAAGCCACGTTTCGGTGCGGACATAGGCCTCGTTTACGACTCGGCTGAAGCAAATGCAAATTCAACAATCTCGCTTGCTTCCGACGCGTACCCTATTCCGTGGTGTTATACACCCTGTGGTCCTGTGCATACATTTAATTGAAGCAGAGCCAGCTCGATTAAGCTTGTCTCTGGAGTACCATTGAACCTAACGGGGCCGACCGTTGCGGCCTCAGATCCATATACTCAGCAAAGCAATCGTGTGTCATTGTGTCAGCTGAAATACGGCTTGTAAACAGATTAAGAAACGAGTTCAATCAGATTCTACGACATGATGATGAAGCCCCGTTGAAGACTGGAAAACTAGAAACCGCGGCTAGAGCACCAGTAATAGTACCACGAGCAATTTATTGCTGTAACAATGTATCATCATCTGGCCGGATAGCTTTCCTCTGCCAAGAACATACGAGGGTCATACAAATATATGTTGACGTTGTTATTTCGTGTTGTTGTTGGTACCTCTGAGTCAGTGGTTTCATCATATGGGCGAGTTGTTGAATAACAATCAAGGGACATACTGCTTGTGGGTGAGGACATGGCTTCGTCATATACTTTACGCGTAGATGTATGTAAGTGACGCAAAGCAAGCCAAAGTTTACACTGAGATTGCTAATTTTGGCAAGACCAGTCATAGAAAGCGTACACGTGTATTACGTGCACAACTCTTTTGGTGTAAGAGCTTGCCAAGTATAGTAGTTTCAAAGGTTTTAAAATGGTAATTTTGGCCTTGACTTTGAAATCAACTCTGAACGGAACGCACTCTTGAAAGAGCACTTTTATGTAGCAATATGCTAAACCAAATGCAGCAAAACTCTACTACAACGACTCAAAGGCTTAAAACTAAATTTCCACTAGGAGGTTCAGCCATATCAAGAACAACGTAAAATTACGTCGAAGCTCTGTTAATGGGTGCCCCGCAAACTCTACAATGCTTGTAGTACGGGATTTCGCGTAGTCGTCATGCCCACGTGAATTCATCTAACAAGTACCCACGTTTAAATCGGTTGACTCTTGAGCAAAAATTGGTCTTGTGCGAGATTAGACCTAAGCAGCCAATGCTACTGATCCGAGCTGAAGCCGTTATATCAAGGCCGAACTCAGTTAAAGCGAGACAGCCAAGCACAAAGGTACGGCTGTGCTGGCGGAATATCAAAAGTATAATTTAGTACAAATGTGAAGGCAGACAGACGGATACATCTATTACCAGGAATTACGATTGTACAACCTCATGTTTTGTTTCAAGATAAGAAAGTGGAAATATTTGTAGTACAACCAGCGTATATATATATATATATATATATATATACGGGTCTAAGAAGAGGTATTGAGGTCTACCGAGCCCATATGTGTCTTCGACGCGGTAACTCGCAACTTTAAGCTCTCTCTAGGTGTTGTTGTTGTTATTTCTTGCAGGCTAGCACAACCAGCTGTTAGCCGGGGCTAAAGTTTCCAGTTGACTTTAATGAAAAGTGGCATTTTTTTTTGTCATGAGGCATGGCGTGTTTTGTTCGCAAGATTCAGACCAGAACGACGACAACATTAAAGCCAAAGTCACACAAAGACGACATTTGGGGGTGAAGGACTGAAGGTCTTTCAGCCGACAGTGGCTGTATTAGCAATAACACGAATAGTAGAAACAGCAGCCGAAAAATGCTCATCTGTTGTTGTGGACGCTGTTGTTGTTTTTATTGCTGCTGGCGCTGCCGCTGTTGATGATTTGGTTATTGTTGTCGTTGTCTTGTTGTTGTTTTTGTTGTTATTGTTGTTGTCGTTGTTGTTGTCATTTCTGTTGTTGTTGTTGTTGTCGTTGTTGCTGTCGTCGTTGTTTTTGTTGTTGTCGTTGTTGTTGTTGTTGTTGTTATTTCTGGTGTTGTTTTTTTTGTTTTTTGTTGTTGTTTTTGTTGTCGTGGTTGTTACTAATGTTAATGCTGTTGTTGCGTTATCGCTATTATTGCTAATCGTGACGCTGCTGCTGATGCTGTGATTGGCGTCCTGAGACGCCACACAGAATGAACCAAGCGTCATCGTCGTCGCCGTCGTCGTCACCTTCAATCAGTTGACCCAGCAAGCTTCAGTGACATCGTACTTGGCTTGGTTGGTGTTCATGCTGCGCCGAAGCCTGTAGTTGGTTGGTTGGTTGAACAAATAATACCTAGCACATACAGCAGAGAACGGCGGCGGCGGCGGCCGCAGCAACAGCAGCAGCAGAAGACGCAACACCACCAGCTGCGGCAGCTGAGCAGTCTCCTACCGCGCCAGGATCTACACTTGATGCAATTTCCTACTACATGTCGTCAGCATACAGTGTCGTGCAGGTCTTAGCCGCGCGCGTGCACACAAAGTCACTGCGCGAATGTGAACGCGAATGTGAAGTGAACCAGCTTCAACAGGACGAGGATATGCGTAATGCTTTCAACACATTTTTTGTGCCGAACTGCACGTGAGACAATCACAGTCCAGGACAGCTCAATACAAGGACAAAGAGGCTGCCAAGCGTCGATCGAGCGGCAAGAAGAACAAAACACAACAACAACTACAACAGAAATGAAGACCAGAACATCCCCAACAGCAGCGCCCACGAAAGCGCCAACAATGCGGGTGAGAGCCTTTGTGAGAATTGCACCGTTGTCTCCCCCCTTCTCCATCCCAGTTTGGCTCAGCTTTGTGCGACAAATGACCATTAGTCCACGCGATCGATACACGCCGACGACTGCAATTCATCGTCAACACAACCACCACCACCACCACTACCATTAGCCCAGCAGAGATTGCCACTGTTTCATTCTCACGCTAGATCGTTATTAAACGTGTCATAAATTGCTGGCCTGCAATGCACGTCGTCGACTATGAAAGTGCTTCATATTTGCAATCATTTTTTTTAACCCTGCCGCGCAGCAACACGAGCAGCAATAACAATAGCAACAACAACAACAGTACAATGAGGACAAGAACATCAATTAAAACAACAACAATAACAACAACAACAACAACATCAAAAACAACCACAACAACAAAAACAACAATGCCGCTTCAATATTTTGCTCTCTCTGCTATTCCTATCTCTCCGGATAGGACACAGAAACGAGTTGGTTCGCCTGTTGACTGTCAGAGTTTAACTAGACAACAATGAGAAGCACGCATAACTAGCGCATTACATACGACCATTCTTCCATATTGCTGTTGTCGATGCTTGTCGTCGATGATGTTTTGCATCTGTTGTTAATGCCTGCTGCATCAACGCACGCCTAAACGCCTACACGCCTATAATGGGACGGACGGGCGGACGCAGCGACAACGACACGGTTGACACAGGAATTAGCACACGATTAGTCGTCGGTTCAGGCCGACCGATATACTAAATGGCTAAATATGACACTTTGCTTTCATTAACTAATCATCAACTGCGTATGTGTGCGTCCGTGTGTTGTGTGGTCGTGTGCGTCGCGTCTATACATTGTCGATCTATTACGAGTAGTAGCTAACTATCCTTGATTAGCTTACTCGCCGGCTGGCTGGCAGGCTGGCCTGTTGTCAAAGGCGGACTTGTCCAATCCGTTCGCGTCTATTGCGTCTCTTCCGAACTGTCGCTCCGGTCGATAGATCAGAGGAGAGGAAAAACGAACGCGTGAGCAAGATAATGACAGAGAGATGGTGTGTGTGTGAGAGAGAGAGAGAGAGAGATACGGAAAAGTAAAAGTTATAGGGAACTTACTCACAACTCCCACAACCACGAGCCAGCCGGCCACAAATCGGCTCTCTCTCTCACACACTCTCTTTCTGCCTCTTTTCCTTCACATACTGCACTCACTTTCAGAACTCGAGTCGCACCGACACGACGGGCATCGAATGTCAGTCAGTTGGGAGTTCCGAACGTACATTCAACGTGCATAAGCCAGCGTACATACCACTACGACGACGACGGCCGTCGTAACGGCAGGGGTGGCGGGGGTTTTGGCAAGAGTGGCGGGGGTTTCGGCAGGGGTGGCGGGGGTTTCGGCAGGGGTAGTGGGGGTTTTGGCAGGGGTAGTGGGAGTTTTGGCAGGGGTAGTGGGGGTTTTGGCAGGGGTGGCGGTGGTGGCGGGGGTTTCGGCAGGAATGGCGGGGGTTTCGGCAGGAGTGGCGGGGGTTTCGGCAGGAGTGGCGGGGGTTTCGGCAGGAGTGGCGGGGGGTTTTGGCAGGTATGGCGGGGTTTTGGCAGGGGTGGCGGGGGTTTCGGCAGGAGTGGCGGGGGTTTCGGCAGGAGTGGCGGGGGTTTTGGCAGTGGTGGCGGGGGTTTTGGCAGTGGTGGCGGGGGTTTCGGCAGTGGTGGCGGGGGTTTCGGCAGTGGTGGCGGGGGTTTCGGCAGTGGTGGCCGGGGGTTATGGCAGTGGTGGTGGTGGCGGCGACGGCGGGGGGTAACGGTATTGGCAGCGGCCTTTACCTCTCACTAACCCAGAGTTCTCATTTCACCGCCGCCTCTCCCCGCCTTCAGTAAGTGCTGAACAACGTTGCCGGCAACATTGGATCGGCGACTTCAATCAGCGCACGATGCCTTCTGCCTTCAAGAGCAGCAGCAGCAGCCGTAGCAGCTTCGGAAACTTCGCAGTTGCTGCTGCTGCTGCGGTGACGACGACGGCGATGACGATGACGGGATCATCAGTGCCAACCCCCCCCCCCCCCCCCCACCACGCGGCACGACTACGACACGGGGCTAGGGTAGAGAGGCACGCACGCCTAAATTCGGAAGGTCGTTTTCACACGTCATTGTAGTCGAAGTGCTGCTGCTGCTGCCGCCTACCTGCCTGGCACGGTTGTCGGCCCTACCTCGCGCACCTCGTTGTCCCGGACGGTCTTACACCTCGTTGTCCCGGCAGGACTCGCACCTCGCTGGCTTAATGACAGCACCGGCAGAGGCAGCAACAGCTAAAGTTCCCCTCATGGCAATCATGTGCTTCATCACCATCACCACCACTACCCGTCATCATCATCAGCATCATCACCATTTTCATAATTATCATCTTCGTCATTATCATCATCATCACCATCATGATAAATCGACGAACGATGGCGGCGGTGAAAACCATCACCAGCCAGCCAAACATAGACAGCCAAACAGACAGACATCTTCAACTTAATACCCCCTTGTTGTGGCTGCAGGGCCGTGCCTGCTTCAACTGATGCCACACGCGCGCTTCTCATGTCGACCACTTGAATAGCTAGCTGCCTCTCGTTAGCTGTTTGCAGCACCTGTGTGTGTTTATATATATATATATATACATATATATATATATATATATATATATATATATACCATATATATATATATAATATATATATTATATGATATTATATATATATATATATATATATTTATATATATATATATCTCTTCTAATATATATATACTCTCTCTCTCCTCTTCTCCTATCTCTATATATAATATATCCTATATTTATTCTTCTCTCTTCTCTTCTCTCTCTCTCTCTCTCTCTATATTATATATATATATATATTAAACGTCGAGCACAGGTATTGTTTTTTGGTGACAGCAGCGGCTGGTCTTCGTTGGCAGGCCGATGCGATATAAGTATGTCGTTCTTGTACACCAAATATCCCTGATCACGAGATTGTTTATAGAGAAACAATATGACAAAATAGAATCGGGCTTGCAAACGGAGACGGCGTCTGTCACCAAAAACAGTTGTATTGTATGTACAACGTTGTTCTACGGGAACGTCGTCCTTGTTGTTATGCGCAAACACATCAGGCCATACGAAATTTGCTTTTAGCGGCACGCATGAGGTAATATTTATTTTTAAAAAAAAACATTGAAATATAAACATATTTAAATGACCTATCTTTCTCGCTTGTTGTTCGCCGTTCACACTGTACGCAATAGTACTCAACTTACATTCTTTGTCAATTGACCAGTTGCTACTATACAACCTGTATAGGCAATCTTAGCAATCTGCTGTGTGGCGTGAGGCTGTGACTGTGTGTTGACGACAATAATCATTAGAACATTATTGGTAACATTATTGGCCGACATACACAATGCACATGGGGGTGCCAACATGCCGTATTATTCGAAGATCTTCGTAGCACAGGACACCTGTTTTAACGTAATCAGGTATCTCCAAACAAAGGCTTGGTGCGTGTATAGGCGTATCTGGACGCATTTGCGCTCTAGTCGGCAATCGCTGCGCGGGCTGCGGCGTTCAGCACAGCGGTCGACGTGCGCCGAGCAGCGACGCCAGTTTTCGTCGTCGAAATCCCATCCCTTCAAACTGTCATCTTGTCCGTCGCTTTGCGTACGTCTGGGACAGCTGTCACGCTGTTGTCCCGGGTATCGTTGTCGTCGTCGTCGTCGTTGTCACTGGTAACGTTATCGCCACAGCCGAAGCTAAGACCACCAACGAACACAACAAAGAAGGATCGGTGATGCTTCGCATCGGCGCCGCACCCCCCACACGGCAAGCTGGTTGAAGTCCTGACCTGAACACGGTTGTCTCAACGCACCTCCTCAGCATCGGTAGCAACCCAGTGTGTGCAGCATTGGCCTGCCTCTCCAACAGCAGCATTGTCATTGCTGCCACTTGAACACCACCCGATTCAACATACTCTCGCGAAAGCTAACCCCGTATACGTCGTTAAGCCGGATCGTTCGCTCGAATTTTTGACACCTACGTCAACTAACGTCAACACTAGCACATCGATTCGTATAGCCTTTATACACTATATATAATACTACAGCAACCAACTACAGTTGCTCCTGTTTGTGCTATATACTGTTGCTGCTGGTACTGCTATTGATACGGATACGGGATAGCCATGGATGGTCATAGTCGTTCTCCACAAGACTTTCAAACTGCTCTCAATCAAGGGGTTGTTGTTGTTGTTGTTGTTGCTCTTGCTGCTACTATTTTGCCTCTGATGTTGTTGCTACCGACAGCTGAGAACATTGTCGTCAAGGACACATCGACGTGCTCTCCGCATCTTTGTCGGCGCGCGATTTGACAATACCAGAATGGGAGGCCAGCGTCGTGAAGAGTTGGGAGAGAAGAATAAACCGTACTAACATAACCACGTCTATACGTCAGCCGCATTGCTATATGTCAGGCGACGAAAGCGATGAAATGATGATGAGTCGTACGGCGTTTGTGCTTGCGCGCATTACGGGTCTAGAATTAAAAACATTTTTTAAGGAGGTTGTTTTTAATTCTAGACTATCCTCCGTCCCCTACGGGCTTGGAACTCAACCTAAGGTATATCTTCAAGGCACCGAGGGCCGGACATGTTAAGATATCAAGGGTTGCCCTAACAGTCCTTGTGGGCGTTTTACTACTTACTTAGGGCGGCCTCGCAGATACTGCGATTTGAGCCGAGTTCATGGAGAGTTCGTGTTCAGAACGTCGAAAAGCGCGTCTGTGCGCCCAGGAGGGGTGGGATGAACTACAAGCATACATTACCGCAGTGTCTCGCCGCCAAACAAGTGATGGCAGAAAAAAGGATATTTTTTAATAGGTAGTGTTCTAAAAAGACGGCTAGATGGCGGAACGATGGAATTGGTGGCTAGCCTCAAACTGAGCACTTCTGAGAGAGGAATGTTCTTCGCTAAACTTGAAGCTAAAGTGTCAAACATTGATCGCGACCCAAAAGCCGTTGAACCTCTTAACATGCGATGCGTCTTACGGTGCCGTCAGCCTAACGTCGTATACGAGCACCTTGACGTGCGGTTTACAACTGAGTGACATAGTTAATTGAATCTCGAGTCCACTTCTGTAGTAGCGCTTATCAATAGCGTATTGCTTCGTGGTCGATGCACCATTAGTTGCTTGTAGATTATCAGGCAACATTCACAGCGTCGGCAGGATTGAACAGAATATCAATGTCAAACTGGCCGAGTTACTGAAAAACTAGCTTAATTACAGATGACTCGAATCTGTTGTAGACCTTGGCTCCGCAATTAAGTTCGTAATAGTCATTGCAGTTAAACAGTTAGAAAAGTTTCTTTATATATATATATATATATATATATATATATATATATATATATACACATTCAAGCGGGCCATACGAGACAAAACTGTTTAGTCAGCTTGGCTCTACGCATTCTCTCATTGGTGTAATACATCTAACTATATCAGCGACCACATGTGGCATCCGCTGCCAGCGACTTATCGGTAATTTGTTTATATTCGTCGATATATAATATTTTCTAAGATGCGTTGCCTATACTACGTTCACGAATGCTTTGCTACTGCCGCTGTCTGTGACTTATGACTCATAGGAAATGTTCGAGAACAAACCTATAGGACTGCTAATTCGTTCATTATATGTATGTATATATATATATATATATCTATATATATGCCTTTATTATTTAATTATCGGTATTATAAAAATGATATCCAATCCTCGTTTATTTATACTATTTGCCCGATTGGTTGCTTTTGCACAAATACATGCTAATTTGCGGCGTGTGTCTACATGCATATTTAAAAATGTACATATATAAGTTTATACGTGTGGAAATTTTAGCACAAATATATATATATATATATATATATATATATATATATATATATATATATATATCTATATTATACGTTATGTGCCGTGCACATATGCGCAGTGCGAGTCCAAGGTGAAAGAGGCGATATTGACCAGCGGTTTGTGATCTTTTGGCGCAAGGTAGGTTTCGGCGGGCACGAACGCAAAGGCGACATCCCTTGGATTTTTCGTCAACAAATCGCTGCGATTTTTTGTGTTGCTTCTACCGCTGTTGCTGTGGAGATGACGAAAGATGAATACGACAGCGCGCCAGCAACAACAACAACCACAACGCCGCTAACAACAATAACAATAATTGCAATAGCAACAACGATGACAATAACAACGACGACAACAGCAGCAGCGGCAACAACAACAACAACAACCACGACGACATTAACAACAGTAATGCTAACAACAACAACAACAACAATAGCAGCAGCAACAGCAGCAACGAAGGGATTACCAGCGACATCAGCAATCGTGTTTCTGCTGCTGCTGCTGCTGCTCTGTAGAAGAAGGGCCAATCACCACTATAAATTGAGTCAGGGACGAGCCGCCAACGAAACAATGGAATGCAAATTAGACCGCAATTTATGGCACCGCCAAGGGGCAGCTGCTTAGCAGCTTAGTGTGTTCATCTTCGGGCCCTCTTCGGGGCCCGTCGCCACCATCGACGCGACGGCCATGGATCGATATGATGGCATGAATAGAACCGACGCTACTGCCGGTCGGCATTCACTATATATTTATTTATTTATATGTATATATATATATTAATATATATGTGTGTGCTAGGTGACGGTAGCGGCGGTGGTGCTTCTCCCCCAGTTAGGTGAGTTACGCTATTGGCTCCCAGTCAAAATAGAAATACTGCGCGGATGCATTCACATTTGTCTTAGACGTACGTATGTATGAGCAAACACACGCACACTCTTCAATGTATATATATATATATATATATATATATATATATATATATGTCGAACAAGTACAATAATGTTTTTGTAATACGTCGCGTGAAATCCCAATCTGTAGACCCCTTGCGACAAAGAAAAATGTAAAAAAAAAATTCTCATTTGCATATATAAATAAAAAGAAAAATGCCAACAAACTGTTGAATAACTGAATGACCCACGTCTAAATAAAAATATATACGTACGTATGCAAATTTGTAAACGTACCTATCTATACGTTTAGGCTATCTTCAAAAACATAAGCTATGCGCGGACTGGTGTACATTTCAGTGACGTTGCCAAAGTATAAAATACAAACCTATAGCTCATATTCAATGTCGTGTCACCTAAAATAGGGTAACACCATAGCTATTTACTGTTCATCTAATTCATGCAAAGAAGCACCGGTGCGAAGCCGGTTTTCGCTAAACACTCATGCATTAGCCCTGTTTCTAAGCCTAACTCGAAGGCGTTTCCGGATCCAGATCAGGCCCAACAAAGTTTTCCCGCAATGGATTCGTGCGAAACCATCGCCGCTCGATGTACTACGTATCAGGGCTCACCAGCGTATCCAGTGCTCACCGGCTCGGCGAAGCTTAACGCGTGGCATTATTTCGCCTGCGACTGAGGTTGGTTTATCATACGCTGGCTACCTCCTATGCGCATACTGCCGCCGCAGTCACGTAGGCCTCCCTCGGCCAGGGATCGGAAGTGACGTCGCCAAACTCCCTAACAAATTCTACCCAGCTTAGCAACTTCTGCTACAAACGTCGCACTGCTTCACGGCGCGAGCAAAATGAGACTAATTAATGAAGGCAATGGCTCAAAGAGACCGATCCGTCCCTGCTGTCAGTATTTTGCAATTTCAATCAGCACATCATTAACATAGCCGAGCCTAAAGTGGTAGTGGTGATGGATGAAGTTCGAACACACAGCACGGAAATACCCTCACACAGTCGGAAATCATCGTCACTTCGCGCCTCATCGGAGCATCGGATTGTAGACCACAACGAATGCAGCCAATGCTTTGAGAAGCTTACCACACACACACACGCATTCAAACATTCTCATGTGTACTAGCTACTGAACACACCGCTATGATGAGTGTGATTTAGGGCGAAATATAAATGTGCATGCCACATATACGTACCAAGTTAGAGTGTTAGAGCTGCATACCTTATATATATATATATAAGGGTATATAATAATATTCGTTCATGTATATATAATATCATAACGTTTATTATCACCTCTGATAGATGTATTGTTAAAGTTAAGATAAACACACGAAATGTACACATCCACATGTTTCGAGGACAGTCTTCTCTCCGATTTCGTTACAATAATACATTTTCGGAACCTTGTGCGTGGTGCCAGGCGCAACACATGAAACATCCCCTCGATATACAGGTGTCACACGGCACATGAACGCCTAATGTTCTACAAAGAACGTGTTAAAATCCATGAACCGCAAGAAGTGTTGCTTTGTGCATTTTGACCCTGTTTAGACCCTTGCACGCGTCGTTGATTATTGCGCCCGCATTCTAAAATTCAGGATTGATTTCTGCCATCGTTTTTCTCCCATGAGCTAATAAACTCTAAGGAAGCTGGAGTAGTCAGAATGTCGAAAAACGACGTTTGAGATTGTCTATAAATGGCGACGCGCACTATACGGCATGACGTTATACAGTACAAAGTACGCAGCTCAAAATAATCATAAATAAGAGCGTAGATCGGCTCTATGTTTACCGAACACACGGAAGAAGAACCACGACAACAAATAGAGTGACTTTCACAATTACTCTTGGAGTAAACCATCTGCCATAAGCTTAGAAAAAAACAAGTTTTGCGTTGAAGACAGACCAAACTAAGTAGGGTTCTTCTTGTATTATGGGCAAAGCAAAGCGTTTGTGAAAGGTGATCCCGTGACCACACTCGAGCCACACTCAGAGATCGAATCAGTAATGAAAAAAAGGGAAAGAGAGTGGGATGGAGGATAAAAGGACACATATATATATATATATATATATATATATATATATATATAGAGAGAGAGAGAGCGCGAAAGAGAGAGAGAGAGGATTAACAAAAAAGCTTTTACGACCACAACTAGAAAGTGTTCTAGTAGTTGTTAACGCGAGAGTTTCAACACGCGCTCGTCTGTTAAATCTCTAGCTAGCGACATCAATTGGCTTACTATTTTGCTTCACCAGGGTCGTAGTAGTAGTAGCAATAAGACACGGTAAATTCATACTCCAAAGTAGGTAACCAAACACCGGCAGCAGGAGATGCAGTGTGCTAAAGTGTCTCTGCCGCCGCCACTACAGAGGCGGTAACAACAACAGCAGCAGCAGCAGAAGAAGCTGTAGCAGCAGCGGCAGGCTCTGCCGGCAAAGCACTAAGCGATTCGAGCATTCCGAGGTATCTATCCGTCGTTCTCCTCCGCATGAACGAGGCCAACGCAAAGCCGAAACCAGCAACAACACCACCACCACGGCCACCAGAGACCAAGAAACCGAAGGAACAAATCTTTCGGACGCCGAACAGAGTTTCTAACGCCGTTTTGCCGCCAGCCACTCCCTGGTTGGCTTTGACTGCCGCAACCGCTGCCGCTGCTGACGATGGCGGCGTAAATCGGATCACTCGCTGAATTTGTCGTCGTCGTTTTCGTCTTTTTCCACATTCATACGTAGATTCGAAAGCTGGTCGAAAACTGCAGATACGACTTTATCGCTTTACGCACCGCTCTCGGCTTGCCGGAGCTTATCTCGGCTCACATACATAGCTTTTGGTCGGCTCGCATCCGATGCATCGTCTTTGTCGCCGAGTACAGCCGCGGTCGCCGCTACGTCGTGCTGAATATCTGAATCTCTTTTTCTAGGATTCTAGGAGGCTAGAACAAAGTGTGGAGTACATACACGTATATTTGCGCGCTCGACAGTTTGTAGTTTATTTAGTAGCTCGGGTTCGGTCGCGACTCGGACGACTGCGCCTTTTCGCCGTCGACGATAATACAGCCAACCACTACTACTAATTGCGACATTATCTATTGAAATTGATTTGGAGAATGGGGCCTCCTATTGTAACATATATATCTATCTATCTATGTATCTATATATATATTTATATTTGTTGCGAAGGTGGCTTCGGCGGCTAACGCACCGTTCGAAACGGGGCGTTGCCATGGCAACCATGGTTAGCAAAACATTCGCAAGTTTGAGTCCCGGCCTTGCTGGTTGTATTTGTTGGACGTGGTTGTCATTGCCCTGCTGCTAAATACCTTCACTGAAGAAAGGTTATATAAATCCAGTTCGAGAACGCGATGACGATAGATGCATGTAGGCAATATTGTGCCACAGGCAACTTAGCTCGTAGCGAGTGTCTGAAAAAAAAAAAATATATATATATATATATATATATATGGAGTAAATCACGAGTGCGTTGAATTTCATTTTCAGAGCTAGGGTTTCGGTTCGATTTAGAACGCTCAACAAGGTCACCTCTTAGTGCCGTTTCGTTGCCGCCACAATTTTGCGTCGAAAGTTGCTGTCAGTCATGCCGAGACAACGAGCCACTCCCGTAACGAAACGATGTGCGGCACATAGCGATTTGAGTCCACTTTCTGCAAATCGTCACTCTATCACGTCGCGGCCACAGAACCGAAGTTCAGAGGCGCTGGACTTGAAAGAAAACACTCACATAGCCAAACTACGACAGATCAGAATAGTTGCCGAACCTTGTCAAACCTGTCAACGACCCTCTGCAATTCTATCTGTCATCTAGTTTGCGAAATAAAACCAGCCACGCAATTTCGCGTTGGCAGGCCATAGAATGAAGTAGTCTAAATAAGTTTGCAGACCTCCAGCGAACAGTGAAGCCACGACCTATAGCCTAACCCCTAATTTACCGCTTAATCCGTTACGTTATGATATGAGGTGATCAGTAACTTAGTCACGTAAACGAATCCGTGTCCCTATGTAAAGTTATATTTTTGTTTCTTTCATAAGTACCGAAGTGTTTACCAAATACTCTCAATACAGACAATATAACACGAATAGCAGCAGCAAGCAAACTGAAATAATGTTCAGGGAAAGTGCATGACATGTCCCCTTGCCCTAAGCGTGTATTTTGTATCGGGATCAAACCAATGACTAATAATAGCGCTGTGTTAGTAGCCATCTTAATCACAGCGTGCTTCAAACGGGGTTTGTAGTAACTCCAGATGGTTATACCTATATGTACATGTGAGAAATCGCGGCGCACAGTCTCGTTCCTCGCCGCCTCCAACGCAACGCCTTTTTTATGCGAATAAACGTCTTGACTACTTTTGCAAACTTGATATGCTTTACGCATTGGCCATTCACGGGCCAACGGCAAATGCGTATGGCCTATAAAATGGTTTACAAACTGCATCTGACAAACGTGGATTCTTTTAGCTATTTATAGCACCGCAGCAAAGCATATATGTGTTAATAGTGGTGCACAGTTCGGGCTTTGGTCTGGCACGGCAGTGGACTTTATTGCCATGCTATTTCAATCTCAGCAGTGTAAGCATTATGGCGTAAGCTTGACAAGCGTGTCACTTCATACGCTTGATGCCTACGTGACAAGACAGATCGGGGGCGTAGGAACAGAAGAAACTGCTTCCGCCCTTGCGAAACGATCACGTCTGTCCCGCACGGAGGACAAGATCGGACCTCTTGAATGGTTCCTTTGAGTTGGTGACCTATGGCTGCACCGTTTATCTTTCATTGTTGGTCGGATGTTGATTGAAAGCAAACAATTCCCCATCGTCGTCCCATTCGTTCGAATCCTCCAGTTCTGGTGGAGGATTGAGATCTGGCAGGACGCGTCCTGCCTTCTAGGAGTCTATCACCATTTACATGTCCAGAAAATTATCATATGTATGAACGACCTACGTATGTACAGGATTGTCAAAATGCATTGGATCTTATCATCGGGATTCCTGTCTAGCTCGACGAGTTGAATTTCGGCTTTTTGCCTTTACGAATTTCAAACATCATCTTAGTATGAAAAGCAGACAAGAACGTAATTGTCTCGGTCCCTTATGCAACAGTTATCAGATTATCGCATTCAAAACTTGGTGTACAAAAGGTCGCAGATCTAGAAAACAAATTGAACATGAATGATCTATAGGCTACAGCAAACATTAACAGTGCCTAGAAGGGGGAAAAGATTAGGAAAATGTGGGACAAAATAAGAAGTTCATAGTCAATGTTCTTTAGCCGTATACGGTCAAAATTGGATTTTTTTTTAAGTTTAAGCCACGCCTGTCCCTCTTGGGGCACGCTCGAATGTCGAAAAACATACTTAATGGGTAATCTATCAATGAATTAGTCATTATAGCTGCGTGTTGTGTTTACGCAGACGTTCTGATCATCACCAGATACAGAAGGCCAGCTTTCCAGTGACCTGAAGCTGTCCGTCGACGCTCCTACGCTCGTTGGTGACTGCCGACGATGAAACTGAGCCATCTATCTGTGCGCTTGCTTTGTCCATCTATGGATCTCCACTAAACCTCCGATACACCTTAGTCCCTTCGACGTAGCCGTCTCAACCTCACTTCTCTCCACCCTCCGCCCCCAGCCGCCACTAGGTGAAGGAGGCAACATTGACGAAAACGTGGACTACGATAACTGTTATCGTGGCCAACCCGATCTCTACAAAATAACCAATCTGGTCCCACTGTCACTAGACATAATTGGCGCGGTGGTGGGCTTCTTATGGACACATATGGTGCCAGTAGACTTGCTGTCAGTACATAGGAAATTTACGTGTATGTATGTATGTATGTATGTATATATATATATATATATATATATATATACTAGTCTATTATATCTCTCTCTTGGACCTAATTGAATACTGTGCTAGAGCGGTGAGAGTGGTTCTTGCTAGTGATGTAAGCAAGACAACAACAACCAAAATGAGGCAACAAGGGAACAGATTCTTCTAGCGTACCATTATGCTGACGTATGGAAGTTAGGAAGGGCTATAGAATACAGCCGCCAAGCCACAGCAAGGGCTGAGTGGAAGGCAAAGCTTGAGCGAAAACGGCGCGTGTATTGTGCTTACGTGCGAGAATGCATATGCCCCGCGAACCCATGAAGGCACGTGTACACTTGACCTGCCATAACGCAGACACCGTAGTGAGCGTTGCCACCAGCAATACACGCTTGGTTAGCGTGATTAATATAGTTACGATATACAAGTGTATACTTGAATGTTTAACAAACAGTGCTTGCAATAACAATCATAATTACAATATTCATCCTCCTCCTCCTAATCATCTTCATAATAATAATGATAATCATATTATTATTAATAGCGTACGAACAGTAACAATAAAAGAGTATGTAAACAGTTCGAATTCAATAGAACGCGTCGTTGGTTAGCGCCATAGGAGTACAATAGCAGTAACAGTCGCTCGAATAAAATGACACTTTAACAAAAACATGAAGATGCCGATAATGAGCGTTGCACTATTATCAGCAACCGACGTTTACCAATAATTAATTAACGCATTCAAGTTGTCTACTGTCTCTCCTGTATTGCAGAGGGATTGCAAACGCGCAGAACCAAAAAAAACACTGGCAGAGGTTAACAACAGGTGAACCTGCTCACCTGACCCGGAAGTGGCTGCGTCGGCGACGATTGTGTCGACGATGGCAGCCAACAACCCGTAAATCCAAATAATGCAAATCGTAACCAGTGGTTGATAATGCTGTTACTTTAATAATTACTGAATGCTAGGCTCATCATTTTCGTCATCGTATATCATGGCACGGTTCACTGCGCGGCCGCAAGCTGACGCTCGCGGTACTACCGCGTATGTAAAGGTGTCCACCTGAACTCAGCCGTCGTTCCAAGCAAAAAAGTGTATAAAGAGGTAGTCGTATTAGACATTGTGTTTACGAATATAACCTTTGTACATGTAGATGCATATCATTATTTAAATGTTTATATATATATATATATATATATATATATATATATATATATATATATATATATATATATATATATATATATATAGAAGAACGTGCGGGGGCGTTCCAAGTCCGAAGACTGCAGGCATCCTTCGTTTCTCCATTTTCGGATCTGTCTGCTAAAGCAGGCCGTATCTCGGTTGTTTCGTTCGCGTCGTGCTGTCGTCTGATGAGCGTGAAATGTGAAACACGAATCGGCAGAGTTGTTTGCGGCACTAACAGCAGCATCATTACACATTTCTGAATAATCGCTTCTCTTCATCTTCTTCTTCTTCTTCTCTTTTTCTTCGTGCTTCTTCTCTTTTTGGGGCTGCTTTGACAAATAAACAAGCAGGCTAAACAAACCAACAAGCAAACACACACGCAAAAACAAATAACCAAACGAACGTTAGACAACCTAGGAGCAAGACAAAGCCGAAGCCTAACAAGGACAGCGCCTTGTCAGCGAGGACTCCACTTTGCCCCCTTCCGACCTCCCTCACAGGCTTACCGGGCTTAGAAGTTACTGCCGGTTAGCTATGAGTCCGATGTGGCTAAGACTCTGTTCCAAACAGCTAACTCTGTTCTCTCAGCCGTAGCTCTCAGCAACAACCGAAGTACCAATGGTAGCTCTCAGCAAGTACTGAAGTACCAATAGTAGTTGTGGTAAAATAGTCGTATTAGTAATAGTAGTAGTAGTGGTAGCAGTAACCGTCGTCTTCGGAGTAGTAGAAGAACATACCAAACCGTTTAAGACGAGTCGGACAAGTTCTGGCCTGTGCCCGACGTTAGACGGGTAGATAGATACCTTGCTGTGGATCCGACCATATCGGGCCATACCTACTTCGCTGCCTACGCAGACGAGGATTCAACCGTGACGAAGACGTGCGTAGCGACTTAATGGCTAAGTGAGATGCGTCGTTTTGCTTAATGTATATATATATATATATATATATATATATATATATGTATAAATATATATAAATAAATATATCCAGCTGAGACAAGAGTTTACGCCTACAGACCATTAGAAGCGGCTAAGCTTTGCCAATTTGGCTTTCTAGATAATGCAGCGTAATGCCGATTTTGTAAAGAAATTATCCATTTTGACAAAGCCGACTTCTATCTGAATGGAAGTGTGAGTAAACAAAACTGTCGCATCCGGGCAACCAAGAACCCTCACCTGATTCACGAAAAGAGCCTTTATATGTGCGATATGTGACAGTCTGGTGTGCTACCTCTGCTCCAAAGCAATCGTTGGACTCTCTGGAAATGATCCTAAACTCTCTTGCTTTTGTGATACTTTAGCAATATCAGACTATTTTGCGGACACCCCAAATTTGTATATGCATACATATGCATATATAGGGGGTCCGCATAATACATATGTTTATATATATATATATATATATATATATATATTTACACAGTAAAAATAGACAAGATGCCACGAGCCAGCTTCTAATTAATACGCTGAGAAACCGTTTACGTTTGTATCAGGGGCCGCACTTCTGTAGCACCTGTCGGTAAGTTGGTGATGCTTCAAGCCGTATCGGACAACCGTATCCGGCGCCGCCACACGCCTTGCACGCGAATAGCCCTGTGTAGCCACCGCAAAAAGGACCACTTCGTCAAAAGCGTTGTGCTTGGGTCTTGTGAATATCGTGCACGATGAGCAGCTGTATGCATGACATGACAATAATAACACTATTAGTAATAATAATGATAATAATAGTAGTAATAATAATAAAATAATAACAATAATAATAATAATAATAATAATAATAATAATAATAATAATAATAATAATAATAATAATAATAATAATAATAATATAATAATAATCATCATCATCATCATCATCATCATCATCATCATCATCATCGTCATAATAGGTACCTTATCATCATATTGTCATCGTTAGAACCAGGCACTACAACTACAATCGTCTCCGTCGAGCAAGAATAATGCTAGAGTAATAGTAGCGAGCAAAGTAATTAGCATTTGAATCAGGATTGATTGCCGCGCGTGTGAAATCGTGACTTTGTCCGGGTGTGTGTCTGTCTGTCTGTCTGACCCGCCGGCCGTGCAGTGACGGCCTTCAATAATGCCAGCTGGTTCGGTGAATTTGCACATCCCGCCGTAATGCCTCTAATGAAATACATGCTACAACATCACGCCGCCGTACGACGACGACCCATAACGTTTGAAGGATATACGTTTGTGGTTTTCGTTGTTTGTTCTTGATGTTACCATTGTTGTTGTTATTGTTGTTTGGTGCTGTTGCTCTTGTAGTAGTAGTAGTAGTAGTAGTAGTTAGCAATCTTTTTTAATTGTAGTAGTAGTAGTAGTAATAGTTCTTGTTGTTGTTTGATGTTGTTACTGTTCTTTGCTATTATTGTTGTTGTAGTTGCTATTGCTGTTACCGTACCTGCTGTAGTCGTTGTTGACTGGGTCTTTATCGTCCACCTGGCGCTTTCTCATATCATCTAAGTTGTTCGTAAACACTTCCCCGCTTGTTCAAGAAGACGGAGAAAAAATCAAGCTAAATGTACCTATAGGAGTGTGTGTGCTTTCAATGACTTCCTTGTCGAGGAATGCCATTGTACCAGAGGAATCCCTGCACGATGCGCGTATGCTGTCCTATGATGAATCGTTGTGTTGGTATTCAGCCATGCCAGCTTCACCAGGCCGGTAATATGCCTGCCGACCGACTAAGCGTAACGAGCAGTCCAAGCGGCGTATATTCCTCAGTTAATAATAATAATAATAGTAATAAGAAGAAGAAGTTACTGGTTCTTCTTACTTCAGTGACGATTGTGTAGATACGAACAATGCTAAAAAGAGACCGCCGGGTTCACTACACCTGCTCGTATAGCTTGGTCGTAGACTTGCGGATCTTGGCTAAAGTTATGACAAATAGCAATGTTCTTACTCGAACACATTTCCCCGTATAGATACTCTGCATGTCGAGCCCGGTGGCGTGGTGGCATGCGTCTACGCCTCGCGACCGGAGGAGACACATAGCAGGTGCGCGGGTTCGAGCCCCACCGTTGCACATTTGTATTTATGGGGCTCCGTTTATGAAGCGATGATGCGAGAAGCAGTCCCATGGACGTTAAATCTTGGCTGAGAGTCAGCCCCGAAAGGATTTTTTTTTAGATACTCTGCATATGAAGGCGTTTGCGCAACGGCAATTGTGGTGAGTGTATCATTTTTTCCAACGTCATACTCAAAGCTGATGGTTTCTGTGCCATACGATTGTGCAGGCGTTTTTTTACTACTACACAATTAGTTCACTAGCGCTTCGATCAGCTAATGAGCTGATTGGCTTAGTTAACGGCTGCTGTCACAATAACAGCGTTTGCAGCATAGTGCAACGCTATAACTAACAGTAACGATAACAACAACGATAACAACAACGACAACAACAACAACAGCTAAAACAATCAACGGCCTAATCCTCTAGTAGAGACATTGTTTGTTTGGAACCAGACCGTGTTGGCACAGCATGTGTGCGTGTATTGTGAGTTTAACTTGTTCAGCATGGCGAAAGAGGGGGCGTCGCAGTTAACGTAAAAACAAAGTGGCAACATTGCCGCGCTAGCCGCTACAATCGGACCCCCGGTTTACAGAGACGGAAGCGAGCGAACGGACAACTAGACGAACAAAGACGGTAGGTCAGCCAACTACCAGAAGCAACGGAGCAGTGTTTGTGCCAAGCAAGAGACCACCGACAATCACAACAATAACAACAACAGCAACAGCAACAGCAATAACAATAACAACAGCAACAACAACAACAAAAACGACAAAAACAACAACAACAACAACAACAACAAGGAGGAGGAGGAGAGCGACGTGATTATCCTCATCTGTGCCAACTTTTCCCACTGGGGACATCCTGACTAAGTCAGAACGACAAGCCAGCACCAGTCAGGCTAGCGCCAAGCGTACCAGGTGTGTCCGGCGTTGAGCGCTCGGGCTCACTGTTGTTCACTTTTGGAGGAAAGGACACGAGAGAGCAGAGAAGTGGGGTGGGGCAGACGGGAAGGTGGGCGTAGGAGGAGCGGGGGGGCAAAAGTGTAGGAGGATTCCGTTGTCGTCCCAAAGCAATGTCATGTCATTGTCAAATACGGCTGCAGCAGCAGCGGTGAGCACCCCAGACGACACTGCGACGTACACTGCGCGACCTTTCTCTCTCTCCTCTCCCCGCTCCCCCTCTTTCCCTTCTTCTCCCCCCCCCCGCTCCACCATCTCTCTCTTCTTCCCCCCCGCTCCCCCTCTCTGTCTCTCATCCTCTCCCACGCCCCCCTTCCCTCTCTCTGTGTTATTATCGCTTCCGGCATGAAATTTTTTGCTCTCTTCTTCCCTTGACCTGTTTACCTCTTCGGCAGTCTCGAGCTGCGTTTGCTACTGTCGTCAACCATCTCCAACACATATACACACCCGTGGCCTCACAATTGACGGTGGCAACGACTACAGCGGCAATGGTAAAGGCGCAGAAAAAAAATCATACACAGCAAGGGGGTTCAGCAGTAGTAGCCGCATCGGCAGCAGCAGATGTGGTGTAACGCAGACTGGAAAATAGCAGAACTCTGCAAACAGGGATGCAGCTTTCGCACAAGCAATGAACGAAAGGAACGCGTACATGTAATGAGCAGGATAGAAGAGCGGTATGGGCAGGAGCATCGAAAAGAGAAAGGCAAAGAGTACATTTACCGTAACATTAAATAATTAACTCAATGGGAGTAGTCGGCCCGCCTCATAGAAGTGGATAGAGCGAACAACAAGAGCAAAGTTCGCTACCTAGATGGTTCCATTAAAGCATCCACAGTCTTGTCGTGCATATTCTAATCATTTCGGCCATAGCAAACACGCTCACTTTGCCATCAAAGCTGAGCGTCACCACTTTGGAGTGCAGGGTAAATGCTATCCCGCCTTTGCAGGGTAAATGCTATTCTGCCTTTGCAGGGTAAATGCTATCCTGCTTTGCCATTTTTCGTTGCAGGCAAAATGGCCGACAGGCTTGTCGGTTCGAGTTGTTCTTCGGCAGCAGCTACTGCCGAAAAAATGACGACGACAACAGCAACAACAACGGCAAAGGCATTGCAATTGATAGCGCGAAAAACAATCATATTAGTAAAACAAACAACCCTCGAGAGCCCACCTTAGCTTATTATTATCTAGGTGGTTTCTAATATCCGTTCGTTTATTACTCGGCGGCTTGTTCGCGGAAGCGCATTAGCTCCAAGGCAGAAGTAATCGTTTGGAAGCCGCGCTATCATTGTGGTTCTTGCTATTGCTGTTGTTGTTGCTTCTACCGTTATGAATGGTCGCTGTCTTCTCCTAATCGTATTGGACTGGATCGCATACTGGTTGTCGACAGCTAAGCGCGCGTCGGGAAGATCGAAACGGGGAATCGCCGGTTCGATCCCTGTTGTTTGCTGAATTTTCTTTGAGCTATGCTCATTGAGATTAGATGATAAACCATACCGCTGAGAGTCAGCGGCCAGAATACAAAAGAAAGTGCCTTTATTCACCAAATAAAGGGTTGGAAAGAGGCTAGGTAGGAAATGACGCCCCTGAAGCCGCCTTGTTGTACGATTATTGATTGCGAACATATTATTGATTGTTTCAAGTCTTGCAATACATCATTTATCAATGAAAAGGTATTAAGATTTACCAACCTGCCAACAGACACTAAGTCTTTTGTTGCACTGCGCAAGTCGTACACTAAGCCTTTAGTAGTAATCGTAGTAGCTTCACCGTTACTTAGGGTGATTTCGATTAGCGTATGCTTTAGTTTATTCATAAGTTATTTTTGTAAATTGTTTTGCAAACTGATTGCTTTGAAGTGGTCTCAGGAAGTCGGTCCGAACTCCTATTCACGACCTCTAGTGCTTTGGTATATGTCTATATATACAGGGTGTTGCAGATTTTTTTTTATAATAGAATATACAAATTGTAGAGCTCGTTAAAGCAAATATTTTTTCCGATGAAACATGGTCTCTGAGAAGTCTTGTTTTGGAGTGAGAGCGAAATTACTACAATTTGTGACACTAGTGTTTTTGGCTGACATAGGAGCATAAAATGTGCTGTTGCGACCCTAGACAGAAACTATACACACTGTCGTGTTCCTGAGAAAATTCTGTTTCTTCCGAAGGGCATATAAGGCCGGTCAGAATATGCGACACGGTCGTTTAAAAGATAATTCGTCAAAAATTATTTATTAGCTTTTACGCCAATCACTTCAGAATCATAACCCTACGCAAAGCTAACATATTCAGCAAAGGCGCATTTCACGATCGTTTTGGTACCAAACTTGTAGCAATGCGAGCTGTGGTTGCGGAGTAATTACGATTTTTCGGAGGGCATGACCAGATTAAATGCATGTTGTTTTATATATATATATATATATAAATGAGATTATATAGATATATATATATATTATATATATATATATATATATATACTATATATTAATATATATATATATATATAAATATATTATATATATATATTAATATATATTTATATATATATTTATATATATTATATCTATAGTAATTGTTTGTCAGTTTCTCAAATATTTTGCACAAACTGATTGCTTTTAAATGGTCTCAGTAAGTCGGCTCCAAACTCCTATTCACAAACCGCTAGCGCTTTTAGTATATATTATATATATATATATTATCTATATATATATTATATATAATATATAAAAATATATAGTTTTGTTCAGTTCTTTAGTAAACAGCGACGTTTCAGCCTCTAGAGAATGCACTTGGTAGATGGGAGACAGCTCGCTGACTAAGAACATGAGGTCTGAGGCGTGTCTAGGTGCGTCGTTGGTGGCGTCACCTACTGTCATGACGGAACCACTGCCGCGTGCCGGTCAGCGATAGTCGAGTCGAAGCAGCGGTTTATCCCTTTAATTAAGCTAAGTAATTAGCTGGGCGTATATACGTATGCTTGACGTACACGTCATGATCTGGTTACGTATGCTACTAAGATAATGACGATGATGCACGTGCGTAAGCAAGAGATAAGAGCGCGCCCGGTGGACACCAATATGTGTAGACTATGTACATATTAAGCAATTTGTGGCCGCATTGGATAAATATAATGCCACCATCAGCATAAGAGTAACCGAGAATGTTTTAGGCATCCGAAAATAGCAACCCAAAAACTACTTAGGTGAGTATATTTGCGGCAACATCAACAACAACAATGAAAACAACAACAATAGGATTAGCAGCTGCCACAACAGCAATTAAATTGCATGTTGGAGGATTTATGGAGACTCTATATGCCCAAGAACGGTTGGCTGCGGTACATATTTAGGCAATTTGGGATACGACTACCATCGTCACCAAGCTCCGGCTGGTCGAATCGCTTGACGGCTGTCGCACGGTCGCGCTGATTTGAGCCGTGGCCGTGGGCTAGTATCGCCTGCATGGTCCTGACGCCTATGTTGACATGCGTTCCCGAATGAGCCGTATAAGAAAAACTTAACGTCATCTTCGTAAATGCTCCTCAATATAGGGTTTTTGGCTTGGCTTAAGCTTGCAGACTGGCTATCCGACTGGTTATCACGATACCAAAAAATATTCGCGTCTATTTAAACTGGGCGAGAACGAGAGAGAGAGAGAGAGTGAAAGATGAATATAAATATATATAGTTGGGTCTGTTCAGAGTTGGCTTATTTGTTTTCCCTTCGTTGACCCTGCAAGCTTGCACCACGTCTCTTTTGTAGTGAGTAGAAAGGGAGAGAGAGATGGAGGGAGAGGGTGAGCGCAAAACTAGGGAATAGGGTCCTGTTTATATCACAAGGTCTCTTATGAAAGCAGGGCTTTGCTGCTAGTAGAAGTAATAGTAGGAGTGGCCAAACGAGTGGTATAGGACAAACGCCCTCTACAACATTGCTATCGACGCACTGTCTGTGGCAGGAAGTACCAGCAGAACAGCAGCAGAAGTACAGCAGCGTACGGTCAGATAGAAACAAACGATCTCGAGACAGAGCTAGCGATGAACACAAAGGTGGTGTAGGCTTTGCTGAACAAATCCAGCGTCCATGCTTTGCATCCTAGTGGTGGAGGAATAGACTAGGAAAGTACAGTGGACAACCAAACGGCAACAACAACAGAGCGGTAGCAAGAGTAAGCGTTGTGCCAATAATAACAACGGCAATAGCATAAAAACTCGAATTGACGTAATAGTAGTAGTAGTAATATTAACAACAACAACTACTACTACAAAGCCCACCTACGACGGTCAACGTACACGGAGCAGGTCGAGAAATGTTAGCAAATACGTGGAGGTAAGTCTTGTGTTGAGTTAAAACCTGCTCGGTGTTTCCTCTCGATTCCTTCTCGATTTCCTCGACTATTCATCGACTAGCCGCTAGAACCGCCGCTGCTTCAGAGATTTCCCTATTTCGTGCATCATCGTTCGTTCTCTCGAGTGTTCGCGTTTTGGCAGGCGAGAGAAGATGGCCAAGGTACAAAAAGAAGGAGGCGTAACAAAAGACGATTTCGACAGGACACGACAGGACATTTTGAGGACAGAACGACACCACTGCTGCTGCGGACGCCCGGTAACCCGTGCGCACGGTTGTCACCTCTTGTGCTCTTTCGAGCGCTATCTGGCAAACACGCGCGAACGCACAAGCCCAGTAGGAGTGTCTGCGCCGAGATATCGTCGGAACATCGGTATGGCACCCGTTTCACCGGTCGGCGCACAAACTCGCAAATCGCCAAATAGGCCAAGTTAGCAAACGCCAGCTGCAAGTTCCGCCTCTTTTCGCCCTTCGCCCCGATCCTGCTATTTCGACACTGTCGCAGTAGTCGGTAGTCGTGTCGGAGCCTTCACCGGGTCACCGGGTCAGAGTAGACAAGAGAAAAAGGAATGCAGAGAAGGAAACTCACAGGGCAGGCCGTGAGGTGGCCTTCGCCGAGCTGGCGCCGCCGATACTCGCACGGCCAGCGATGAGATGAGCTTTCGAGACGACGGCAGAAACGGTAAACGGCTAGCGTGGGCCTGTCCCTAACTGAACCATATGAGGAAGGTCGACGACACCATCCGACAACAGATCCTCAAACAGAAGAAAAACGAAATCGAGGAGTGAAAGAAACGGGAGACAACGAGCTACCTGCATAAAGGGCAGCCTGATTTGAGCAGCAGTAGGTCAGCAGATAGAAAGACGTTGTTGACAAACAAACGAGTTATGGCAGACCGACCAACATTGATTTAAAGATGGTGATTAAAGGACGCAGCCGACTTGAAGAAAATGTGCATCCTCGAAAACGACTTTACCGTTAACCCAAGTGTCGTCGTTGTCGTTTGCTTCCCTCTTGCGGGGCGGTTCATCACGTCTGTCGATCCATTCACCTGATCTGCTGGGTTGCGGACTGTCTAGTAGTCATCTATGGCAGTTAGTTTTAGGAGAGGCTATACGTCAGTGTCGCGGGACAGGTAGACGCGGGACAACCGCCGGCAGCTGGTTATGTCATTTCACGTTCTGTCATGTGCACGTCGTCAAACGTCGCAAAGTAACGGCGTAAGTGCATCGTGTAGCCGAGACTGACTATTGTACAGGAACGCAGGAGTGCACCTGGTAGACCCGTATAGGCATACATAGAAGCCGGCGCGCTGCTGCAAACTGTTTCCACTGAGGCACCAAAAGCAACGAAAGCAGAGCGTTGCGCGGTTCCACAGCTGTTGGGTCGGACGAGCAAGGGCGAAGGGCCGAAAGCACAGGCTATCCATAGGTTGCAAATGAAAACCAGCTAGCTATTTCAAAGGGGGGGTAAAGGCAACTGTTATGAGGCGAGAAAGGCCGACTGCTTCAAAGGAAGAAAGTCAACGTTTTTCAACGTTTCCAATGGCAGCAAATAGTGAGGATAGTTGGAAGGTATAGGCAGAGGCTGTGAGGCGGGATCTGTAATGTAGCACGTCCAGCAACTCCATTGTCGTGGGTGGATCTCTTTCAGCGGCGCGATAAACGGGGCCACCATTGACATCGCGATGCTTTCTCGAGATCGGCCTTTGGAAGCCGCGCGGCTTCCGTCGGTCAGCTCACGAAGAGATCCAAAAATGTCTGAGCAACAGCATATTGATCGACGATGTGGTGTCGTCGATGATTTTCAGCTCTTCGTACAAAGTGCGGCCTATTTCGACATTGTTTGGCCAGTTTTTCTGCTACGATTGAACAGTTGCAAATAGGGAAGTTGTGGCGGTGTCTGCCAAGATCAAGGAGGTACCGAACAACAAAAATTCCCCCCCGGGTTTTAAATTTAAGGGCAGTATGCTACTCACGTGTTAACGGTAGCTACAACGGTGATCAATATTTTGCCGATAATGGTCATGATAATGCTATTGATATGGCAGTAGTGATAGTCTAAGGCGCCCATCATTATCGATAAGTCAACGCCCCTTTAAGTAGTCAAGCAATGCATTTGCCAAGAGGCCAATTCGTTTACGAAATAGTCAGCACAGCGAGTTCGGATCGCCGTCCACTTGCTTGTGACTCGATTCACTTGAACCGCGACCAAGGACTCGTCATGCGTTCACGGACTGTGCGCTTCTTCGACCAACCCCAAGACCGCCCATTCCTGCCCTGCATGATTGAGTTCAATGAGAGTCGGACGCAACCGCTTTAGTTGCTCTCGTCTCATGATCGTTGATAGAGTAGACAATGTAAATGAATGGCCACTCAAAATAACCTCGCTGCCGCTAGGTTACAGAGTCCACTAGGTTAGGGAAACGACAACATCAATAAAGACAACAGCATCTACCGAAACGATGCCAATGTTTAACGAACGTTTGCATCCTATTCGTAGTCTTAGATTTCATCGATTGGCGTTGTAATAGACAGGCCCCTTAACCTCGACTTAAAATGGACGTCATTTGCGACAGTCACTGGGCTCACTGTAGACGCCAGTCAGCCTGTAGCTGTTGTTCAACAAATGGTTTGTTTGAATCAAAGTAATTCATTTAGCATCGTTTGGCTTGGGGGTAAGTTTCCGTTACAAAACCCGGGAGCTCAAGATTTAGAAATATATCCGCGAATATATAGACGAGAAATGCCGAGATGAGACTCAGCGGTTATGCTGCCATAAGGGCTGTTAGGAAAACCCTAGTTATCTCAACATGTCCGGCATTTGCTGTTTTGAGGAAATGAATTCTCAGCCCGTAGGGCACTAAAATGATCGCGTTTTTCTTTCTGCTTATGAAAAAAAACTCAGATATTTTCTATATCTGGGAAGGACATTTTGGGAAGACCAATTGGAGTAAAGGCGAGTTTCCTTCGAAATTGGGATCCTTTAAATGCAAAAATATGAAACTGCAGACGAACGGGTTCCTCATTTAGCTAGTTTTAAACCTAAATACACATACATATATTTATATGTATTGCACGCTTATGAAAATGCCATTTGGCAGAAATGCATAATTTAGTATCTAACTATCTCGTTAAGCTTCTGGTATTTATGAAAAAAACAGGTATACATTTATTTACTTAGTGCTTTATAGACCGGCTTCGTAAACACCGTATCCATACATTATGATCATTCTAATTATGGAAAAAATACAGAATTTATGATTACTACTAAGGTAGTTATGATCGTTACTGTAGGGCGTATTCCATGCATGTATGTATACGTAGGCTTTGTGTGGCCGTTATCGAATAACGTCACTGAGCCGCGAGCAAACACAGGACTTCGGCACAGATGGTGTCCCCGTACATATTGGCCCAGGCAAGCAACTTTGAATTTCAGGTACAAATCCGCCACCGTTCGGAAGAATTTGCGTATCTTCCCAAAATGACTAGCAAATGTCATCTGAATAAAGTCGTCCGTAAGGGCAAAGGTAAGGCGTTGTAATTGTCGACAACATCGTCTGTCCGTAAGCTGTATGAGAGGTGATCAATTGAAAATGTAAGACACGACATTGTAGGTGTAATTAAAGTCTTCATTTAAAAGTATTTACCAAGGACCTAAGCATAACTACGCTACTGTTTCACGAGTTGAATGATTTCCTGTTCGCAGAATTCCTGCAGCTATGACAGGAGCCGGTCCTCCACTCCCGTACCTCAGTTCGTCGACCGGATAGAAGCGCCTTCCTTTACAATGTTTATCAGAAGAAACTGATGTCGTAGGGCGATATTTCCGGGCTGTAGGGCGAATGCTCAAGTTTTTTTAGCGTGAAGTTTGGGAAAAATGCTTTATGCACACCCAGCGCGGATGTGGAGGAGCACGTGGGTAGTGTGGGACTCCCCGGGGGTATGAGGTTATCCACTAAAAACCCCTAGAATGCTCAAGCTGCTATCGCTCGAAACGACCCTGAAAAGTGTGAACGCACGTTATCGTAGCGCAGAACCGCTCCCTCTGTGAGCAGCCCAAGCCGTTTGCTCTTAACGGAGTTGCGTAGGTCACGGAGTGTCTCACAGTACAACAAATCACTGTTTATGGCGTTTCCGTGCTTGAGTAATTCGATGCGTATCGAACCTCAAACGTCAAAAAAGATGGTAGGCATCACCTTGCCTGCTGAGGGCTGAGAGCTTTGATTTTTTAAGCCAAGCTGAAGACGCATGATTTCATTACATGCTGTCTCGCTTTGTCTCTAGCTTGAAGTGATAAAGAAGCACCAACTCTCGTCCCCGGTGAAGTCCCGCTCCAAGCAAACGGAGCCTTCATCACACCGACACAGTTGTTGCGGTGCCCCAAAAATTATATAGATATTCGTTTTGTCTTCGATCTCAGGCAGTTCTGTACTGATCGCTCGTACGAATAGAGCTGTCAACCTTTTGTTGCTGCAGTAGCAAATATAATCGGACTATCAGCATACCTGAGCTGATTATGCTGTTGTTGTTTTTGTTATCGAATTTTCCTTGCTAATTATGTGCTACAGCAGTCAGTGGCAGTGATGGTAACAATTACGGTGGAAAAGATTTGCATGCACAGCTTTTGCTGTCGACACTTCCAAATAGTAGAACGACCTAAATTAATTATTTGACCAATGCCGCAACGCCACCGACAAGAACAAAGCGGCCTTTGCTTAGGATAGCTTGCCCTCTGCCAGAAAACTCTTACTACGTGGGCCCACTCGTTTTTGTGAGGTTAGAAGTTCTTCTAGCCATGCACTAGCATCCGAATACGCCGCCTTGATGCAAGCCTTGAATTTTAACGGCCGTACGCTGCTTTCCAGCTGACAGCTGCAATCATCTTCATCCCCCTCCACGTAGAGAACGAGAGTGGAAGGGCGTGCAGCAGGGCTTGCCAGGAACAAGAAAGGGGCACAAACTGCCCCTCCATCCTGAGCTGCAAAGTCATCAGCGTAGGGGACCTCTCAGAGGTGAACTGCCATTCTCCCCTTCGCTTGACAAGTTTTATTGCAAAATATGGCGGCCATCTATGTTACTAGCCGCGTTTTGTTCACTTCCGTTACAGCTGCCACCATGACTATGATTCTGGCTGCTACTGCTGCCCCGACTCCTGCTGCTGTTACTACAACTACGAACCTCAGAGGACGCCGCGCCAAGAGATAGTAGAAAACCGAACGGCATAGAACGGCGCAGGGCAGAACTGACTAGGAGAAAACGACCCTGAAGCGCGGTGTATTTTAAGACTGCCACCCGCTCTCGGCGCTCTCTTCGTCGCTCTCGGCTGTGGGTGTGTGTACGTTACGAGCGCGTATCCTGCCGCTGCTTTAATCTCCCATGCCTGAAAGATACACACTACGACTCAAGTCCTGCACGCCCAACAGCCCATCCGCCTGCCAGTCAGCATGCATGCATGCATAGTTTATTAGTCGCCCGTAGCCTGGCGAATGTCCCCGGTCACATATTTTCGTTTTGCTACTCGCATACATTGTCGTTCCACACCATACTGCCACCCTGGGCGTGCGTAAAGCGAGGAAGTGGCAGGGAGAAATGCAGGTACCATGCTTAACATGGTATTGTAACGACTTGCTTCTGAACTTAAGGTCTTATCTCTGCGTTCGTGCGTGCGTGCTACTATCATCAGCTAACTCGTAACTTTATTGGATCACTGAATGACTTGTTCATCCATTAGTACAGCGAGCAGGTGTTTTTTGCGTCGTCGCGTCGGCTTGTACTCGCCACCTAAATGAGTTACGACCAGCAAGGCGTAGGACCCAGTTGCGGCCCGGCTTGAGGCTGCAAGTTCCAGGCGCCGGGACAAAGTACTACTCAGGTTTCAGAGCACCCGGTATGGTCATTCACTCGCATGCCCGCTTATCGTCTATCCGCTTGCACCAGTAGCAGATTAACGCAGACCACTACAATACTTTGTTTGCGCATCCTTTCCTGGACGACACATTAGATCGTTGGTTTGTACAACCGGTTGTACATGCTACTTCAGATATTATTTGTTGCTGCTCTATATATATATATATATATATATACATTATTCGCTTAACATGTATACCGAAATACACATATCACATTTTTATATCAGGCGCGCTTAGAGCAGCATAAGTGGACATGTTGATATTTCGAGGGTTTTCCCAAAAGTTTGTGTGGCAGCATAATCACTCACTCTCAGCGGTATGGTTCATCTATTTAATGAGCATCGCCCGAAGAGAATTCGATCAATAATAGAAATCAAACCGGCGACACCCCAGTATATGATAACTATAAATAGCGCACTAGCCCCCATTTATATACTACGCCACCATTTATATATATATATATATATATATATATATATGAAAAGCTAGGCTAGCCTTGTCAACCATAGTGATGAATGGCCTAATGAATGGCTAGGAAGGAACTAATGAATGGCCTACTGGCATGCCGAGAATGCATCGCACAACCGAGATTCTATGTAAAGTTGTACACTAAAGCCCGCAGCCATGACTCTTGCAAACTACTTGTAGTTGAATAAGTCGTTGTGTTATGGTTTAAAGTCCAGGCATCCATACACAGATATCAGAGTTCAGCAAGCTATCATAGACAAGATAACTCACGTTGAGGGTTATACATTACAGACTACATGCCCTTATCGAAATGCAGGACATTGAGCGGGTATTTGCGTCCGCTTGGGTCAGCGCCGATCAACGTGGAATGCATCCAACTGTGAAACCGCCTAATTCAACCCATTAGTGTTAAAATAATTATAAAATATTGACAACTCTTGATTGTGAATCGATATGAACGGTTGTTTATTATCGCACGCTTATAGTGTCGTCGCAACACATTAGGGCGACATCTGTCGCAGAAGATATAAGCTCGTATCTCGTAGCGCTACGTCGGACTGCCTTATCATAGGCGGCTCAGAAATTGAGTCGTTCTCTTGTCCAGTGGGTCGTAATCCCGCTGTATCTATGGCTCTCGGTTCTCCTTGATTACCGGTGCCTACAACCAGTATAGAACCTGCCCATCGCACCTGCTTTCACATTGCCTAGGGCAGATGACGGCTAATAGGGCTCGGGCTTAACGACCACGGGAAGGCTTAGACGTTAGCAACTTCAGCCTGTAGACACTCGCGGCTTATGAGAAGTACATCGCGATTTTGTGCAATGTTAGGTACCCAGATGGTGTCAAGCTGTCCGAAAATCACTACTTATATATATATATATATATATATATTGCACATACCTCAAATGATTAGCTAAGCCAATGGGAGTAGCGGGAGTGTATTGTAACTATCACGCATCCGTTTCGATGAGGCCAGGATCAGCTGCCTGTTCCCAACGCCAGGAGCACCCAAAGTTTTAAACGCAAGAAGGAAGAATCCGTGGGGATATCCAATTGATGAGCATTTTCTTAGCTTGCTGGTCTTCGCAAGGTGGACTGCATAACGCGCTATATATATATATATATATATATATATATATATATATATATATTTATATATCCTCCGTAATCTCGTTTGAAAACGACATTGTCGCCGACAAGCTAGTCACGCTCCGTCCCTTTCGGCTGGTGCCAAGCGTTTCCGCAGTGCGATCAGTTTCCTCGCCCTGACGTACGTAAATATAAACGGTTATTGCGGCGCCATAACCGTTCATCTGCTAATTGTACAGTTTTGAAAATTCCGCAAGACCAACGAGGAAGATCGAGGGCGTGACGCGGCAAACGGCGAACACGGGCGGTAGAAACTCGGTTGTAAACGGCAGGAGTTGGGGCGTAATTGGCTGACTCAGAGAGCGGAAGCGAGAAATGGGAGTAATATAGAGAGACAGCTATAGTTATATATACTTTAATATACAATGTATATATATATTTATTTATATATATATATATATTAGTGAGCGAGGGAGGGAGAAA
>QVRM01006473.1:150000-182500 GCA_003439945.1 Dermanyssus gallinae
CAGTTTACTTTCACTCTGACTACGTATAAATATTAAAAAAAAAATATATATATATATTTATATATATATATATATATATATATATATATATATATATATATATATATATATATATATGCTATAAACTGGAGTATACGTGGTTGGCTTCTATGCAATTAATTCAGTCGGTTATTGTTGTTGTTGTTGCTGCTCTTGTTGTTGTTTGTCGTCGTTGTTGTTATAAGACTTTTTGCTGATACAATAGCAGCTGTGCTCAACAGTTTTAAGCAGAGGAGGCCGTCGCATGAGGATGAGGCCGGCGTGTCCTGCCGTCTCAATCGAACGCTCCGGCGCGTCTGTGTCCTGCACCGATGCCCAGTTCTGGGCCCGGTCCTGGGGTCCTGCCTTTGGGCCCGGTCCTGGGGTCCTGCCTCTGGGCCCGGTCTTGGGGTCCTGCCAATCCTGCGGCGGTTGGTCGAGGTGCCGCTGCGACGGCGGGAGCGGCCTTGCCACACAGCACTACAGCCCACCGCTTACGTCACGCTTGTGAGGCTGCTCGCGTCTGTTTGCAAATAGTGACCAACTTTGGGCCGGTCGCCGGCCGGCGGCATCGCATCATTTAACCACCGAATATATTGCTAACGCTGTTGTAGGCCGAGCAGACGGTTCGGCAAGTCGATAGATACAGCGGCAGCGGCAGCAGAAGCAACGACACCAGCATCGTGTATGTAGCTGAATTCTACCATCGTCGTCGCCGAGGCAATCCCGACTAACATGAGCGTGTAATTGATTTGGACAGACTCGTGGAAATACGCTTCCCACCCCCCTCCGCCTTCGCCTTCGCCGCCGCCTCCTCCACCGTCGTAAGCTGCCCCTGTATCACAGACTGTAGTCACCCATCTAAACATACTCAAGTCCACACATATATATATATATATATAATCTTCATATACGCGTACGCTGATCCGGCTGATTCGCTGTAACCTATTAGGGATTTATTTACCCGATCACTATTTACTCGAATCTGCGGTTTGGTGGCATTCGTGTATACAAGCAAAAGAACACACCCACATATATATATATATATATATATATATATATATACAATTTATAACTGCGTACGTTAACATAACTGTCGGCTTAACGAGTGCTTGTAGCATTCTGGTCGGGTATCGCTTTTTTTGTGCACAGAATAGGTACGAAAGAGAAGGAGAGTGAAAGAGAGAGAGAACGCAAAAAGGCAAACGAATCAAAATAATATTTTGAAAACAACGTTGAACGAGGTGTGCGTATGTAGGCGTAAATGTCTATGAGTAAATGCCTGCTGACAGCAGCTGTTCCACTGCTCTCCTCGATGCTGTAGTGCTGGTAGGGTTTATTCTAAACGAGTAGAAACAGTAATTCTTTTTATTATAAACATCGAACGCAAATTCTACGAGCAGTATATATATATATATATACATATACATATATATATATATATATATATATATATATATATATATATATATATATATATATATATATATATATATATATATATATATATATATATATTATTTTACAGAGGTAACTGGTAAAATGCGTGATGCACGCCAGCCGTCGTTGTTAAAGCCACGGTAGTGTGGAACTCACAAGCCCACTAAAATCCAGTCGACCCTTTTGCCCCTTGTCGGGGGATAGGCGCAGTACTGTCTTCTCGAGAGTACTCCATCTGGCCACTCTTCTCGTGCCATTTAGGCCGCTCAACTTTGTGTGGCGGTTATTTTCGCCTCAGAGACAGTTTCGGCGAATCTTCTTACTATAATCTAGGATTTACGATCATTGAGGAGCGCCTCTACGAGGGCTTGGCATGTCAAAGGCTTCCCCAGTCGTAGGTTCCGAGACAGTAGCTCTCGCTTAGTGTCGAAAAATGCGCAGCGTTCATAGCACAGCGCCTTACATCGTCAGCCTCTCCTGAGTTGCACATGCGACATACGGGGGAGTCAGCTGTACTGATGCGATGCAGGTATTTCTGAAAGCAGCCACCGTAGCCTGTTAGCAGTGGCGCAAGTGAGCAGCTAAGCGAGCCATGCTTAAGGCTGTATCATCTTTTGAAATCAGGGAGTATTGATTTTGTCCAGTGTCCAGGATGGCCTGGCTGGATTGCTTCCCATTGTTGGCTCCATTTGCTTACGGTGTCTGTTCTGCTGCCTAGTGTTTCTTCCGTACGATTATATATGTATAATACGTATACATATATATGTATATATATATATATATATATGCAGCTGGAGAAAAAAGATCATTCCGGAAAAAAATTACCCCCGGTTTATGTCTGTAAGTGCGAGAGAGAGCAGTGTAGGTATCGCTGTGTGTGCGAGTAAGAGTGTGTGTTTGGCAATCATTGATGTAGTCATTAGATGCTATGCTGTGGACGTACAGGCAGGCCTCTTTCAACAAGACGGGCCGCGCCCGTTGCCGGTGCAGCTGCAATCGTCCGCAAATCGTCGACCGGAAACCGAATTAGACCTTTATACATCGTCGTTGTCGTCGTCGTCGTTGTTGTCGATGATGATGATGATGTGCCCATCATCCACTCGCTTGTCCAGTGTTGGCAACCCCACAGCGGCTTTGCTGCTGGTAAAGTCTGAGGTAGTTGAGGTGGGTTGTGATGTTGGTGCTTCTGGTAGTAGTGGTGGCGGTAAAGTAAGTACCCCTGTTAAGCCCGTTAAGCATCGGTGGCGTGGTGGTGCATTCGTCTGCGCCTCGCAACCGGAGGAGACACATAGGTGCGCGGGTTCGAGCCCCACCGTTGCACATTTGTGTCTATAGGGGTCTGTCTATGAGGCAAGCAACGAAAAGCAGTCCCGTGGACGCTAAATCATAGCTGAGGGTTAGCCCGAAAACTTTACTTTACTAGAGTAAGTACCCCCCCCTAAAGAAGGCGGTTTTCGCGTACGTAGCGGTGTATATCACTTCCTACGAGTTCCTTGAACGAAATCACCATTCAATGTCGATGGCTCACGAAAATTGGTGCCTCATAAGCTCCCACACACGGCCCACGACGAGAAATAGCTGAACTTTGCCGTCTTCGTTCGCGTTTTTTCTCTATATCTCTCCCCTCCCTCTCTCTCCCTCTCTTTATTCATCTGCCCTATATTCCAATGTTTCTCTTTAACGTTACCTTCTTTCCACTCTTCCGTTATTTCCTTTCTCGTTTTGCTTGTTCTCTGCACGCACGCTCACATACATGCAACCACCCCACACCCCCACATAAACACCCAGCCACCCACTCGCTCGCTCTCTGTCTGACACTCGGACCCAATAAGAAGCATTTCGATTTCGGGGGTTGTCGGGGCTGGGACTGCCCGGGATCTGACAGATTCTGCCTATACGTTCAACGACGCTCCCCTGTTCGGTGATTTTGATCCATCACATTCAGCACCGGCAGCGGGTGCGGCAGCATCAGCATCAGCACCACCCCCACCGACATGCATGTCGGTGGCTCTATTTTGGTCATCTTCCGGTCTACGTCTCATCGTCGAGTTGTCTAGGTAGAACTTTTCATCTCTCGCCCCTCTCTCTTTCTCTTTTCTCTCTCTCCCGCCACCCCTCAGTCCTCTGTGCGCTGTGCCATCTCCTTCGCTCTGTGTCTCTACGACATGGGCCCTGTAGTTGTTAATATATTGACCGTTCTGTCTTTTCGCGCGGTGGTAGCAGGAGGTTGAGGTTCTCTAATAGCCGGCCGTGTGTCTTCGGCAGCTAGCTGCTCTACTGACGAGCGCTATTCGGCCTTCGACCGATCGGCCGACCAACTGTGCGTCCATCTATCGGGTGGTGCCGCCACTAGAACTACGCGCGCTCTCATGTCGAGCACTGTTGGCTGACTTCTGTGGCTTGGCTTGGATCTTTGGTCTGGCCATCGACCCGCCGCCGATCTCTACTGCTTGGGCAACTACTGTCTGAATTTCGTACGGACGACAGGTGAGCGCAAACTCTCGAAGGCCACTTCGTTAGTGGGATCATTGTTGTTGTCGTTGTCGTCGTTGTTGTTGTTGCTGCCGCTGTTGTTAATGTTGTTGCTATTGTTGTTGTTGCAGCCGCTGTTGTTAATGTTGTTGCTATTGTTGTTGTTGCTGCCGCTGTTGTTAATGTTGTTGCTATTGTTGTTGTTGCTGCTGCTGTTGTTGTCGTCGCTGTTGTTAATGATCTTGCTATTGTTGTTGTTGTTGTTGTTGTTGTTGTTGTTATTGCTGTTGTTGTGGTTGTTGCTGCTGCTGTTGTCGTTGTTGTTGCCGCTGCTGTTGTTGCCGCTGTTGTTAATGTTGTTGCTATTGCTGTTGTTGTTCTTGTTGTAAGTATTGTTGTCGCCATCGTCGCAATTGTCTGCTACTATCGCTTCTCAAGCTTCAGCCTAAGCACTTCTTCAAGCAAGATCGCATTTCCGGATGCGCCAGTATGATGGGTACGTCCGTGTACCGGCTATCCTTGGATCGGTTGCTGCTTTCTCGTAGTTGTTTTCTCTTCTTTTCTTTCTTTCTTTCCGGCTCTGTCTACCGCCCGCATACGCAATTGTGAATTAATCACAAGACGGTCCGCTTCTCGACATCCTGGCTCTCTTCCAGCAACGACGCAAGCACTGGTTCTATATGTCGACCCCTTCTTAACCACCCCTCCTATTAGACAACATATGTGCAGGGGATCGAAGTAATTATAATAACAAGCAATAGTACTATTAGCAGTCGTTGTACATATAATAGCAGCAGCCCTCTCTCTACAGAATCGAAATCCGTGATCAAGAATCGAAATTAACGCCCGGAAGGGCACCCAGTAACACCAATTAACATGGTGGTGAATAGGCGTTGTCCTAGATAGGGCTCTCACTGGAACCCAACAACAATTCTTCGTTTGTCGTTCATTTGTCTATTACTTGACGCAGTTTTCTCTCGATAGGAGGGTTGAAGAACTCCAACACAAGGTTAAGCGAAATTAATATCTTACGCAAAAACGTATCAATACTAACTTGATTGATATCATTATTACTAAAAATGACTACAATACTACTTGATTTAATACAGTAATAACTCTATCAGTAAGAATTTTGCTACTTTACCAGTTATCCAAAAACATTTTTACCAAGTCGCTTAACGGTAGAACGGCTATCAATTTATTTATTTCATCGCTTGTTTACTTCAGAAGCTGGCAGGACTCAGTGTAGGCACTGCAGTTCTCCTCTATGAAAGTTCCATGGATTGGCTCTTGGTTCAGTTGACGTGTGCTATATATATATATATACTCGTGCACAAACCTAGGCCTGTCACCAGCTGGTGCTTCGTGAAGTAACAGTCGTTGCATTCAAAGTTGGCGTGTGCTATTGTTTCCGGATAAATACGACACCTCATGCACCCGCCTCAGCTCGAAGCGAAGCCTCCAGCTCCCGGTCCTCAGCATACCTGCTCGCCACAGAGCCGCCAACAAAGCCGAGCTTCGGGTATTGTCGTAATGGAACGCCTGTAGCCCACGTAGTCCTACAGGCGTTGTGGCCTTGAGAGCGAGTGAAGCTAAGCTAACTGGCGAGACCGAAGAGTTGAATAGATAATTCCTATTCACGTAGTTTGTAGGCGCTGCCGCTCTATGTAGTATTAACACTAGGTTGGCTAAACGTAATCTCTTTTGATCAAACTTAGAAACGTAATCTGCGTTCCCGCTCCAAGTCCAACCAAAATACACGCTACAGCTGGTGCCGGTAAACGACAAACTGCTATGGTAGTCGCTTTTGATTTAAACAACAAGTCAGCTTGTTTGTTTAACTCGTTGACTAATACTACAGCAACCTTCATATATATATATATATATATTTTTTTTTTATATATATATAACGCGAGTTGCAGATGTACTGCATTTACGCATCACCATTTCAACACATATCTGAAAACCCTAATAATTATACTGGCTATATATACTTTCAATTTAGCTTCAAACGTGGTTTATTCAACGGAACTGCATTTAACAGCGCTTTAGTTTTCGATAAATGAAAATGGTTGGAAAGGATAAACCAGACAACTAGACAGAATGTCACATTCGACAAAATTCAAGCAATATGGTTTGTATAAGCACTTTTCAGATAATGCAATCCTAGTATACATTACCAGGAGGACTTCTATACGACATTTGGTGTGCTTGTTACAACACTGAACAATACATGATGCAACAGGCTCGCGAATATTCACGCATACAAAGTACTACAGTCGTACAGCATCTTCCTAGTACACAAAGGTGAGTAAATAGACGTGGATAAATATCCAGTCTGAGTGGTGTTGCCTTACACAAAGCACATCGATCCCGATTCAGGAGACACGTAGATCGCATGCCTGATTCAGTCTGCGAAATTAAAAGCCATTGTTTTACTTCGCGACTAAGTGTTGACTAGACCTAAAAAAATACGGAGGGCACTGCGAAATCTGTCGCTCGCCTAGCTGATGTTCAACTGGCGCTGGGAACGAGGTGAAACGGGATCTCCGCAGATACAATATCTTGCAAAGTGTTGATAATTTGTAAGAAGGAATCTAGTACACATAGTAAACAATAAAAGTAAACAGACCAGAGCCAATGTATAAATATATATATATTTATATTTATATATATATATATATATATATATATATATATATATATATGGAGCCAATGTATATATATACGTCGGTTTTAATCCGTTTGCTTTCAGTGTTTGCTGAAAGCGCCTGCCCGCTGTAGCTGTATTGGATTTATTCTTTGGTAATAATCGTAATGGCGCAAATTGTCTGTCTATCTATTTGTCTGATTGATGAGCACTGGTCCCGCCGCCGGCCGCAGCCACTGCAGCTGTATGGATTTGCAATTCGATGCAGCTAGGTAGAAAAAGAAACGCCGGTGAATCTTTCGCCGTAGAAACTTGATTGGTGGTGGTTGTGGCTGCATTCGATGTTTGGGTTTGATAAGAAAGTCGGCGCACGCTGGCTGCTTAGAGCTCTATATAATTATGAGCTTTTATTCGCGCGCCTTAATTGGCGCTTCAAATCTCTTTAAGTTTACTCAGTGTCAAATCGGGGGCACATCTGCATCATTGTGCTCATGTGCTCCCGCCCTCTAACTACACCCGGGACTACTCTGTTGTGGTGGCTGCTATTGTTGTTGTTTTTGTTGTCGTTGTTTTTGTGATTTTGTTGTTGTTGTCGTCGTTGTTGTTGTTGTCGTTGTTTTTGTGATTTTGTTGTTGTTGTTGTTGTCGTCGTCGTTATTATTGTGATATTGTTGTTGCTGCAGCTTTTGTCGCTATTGTGATTTGATTTTTGCTGCAGCAGTTGCCGCTATTGTGATTTTGTTGTTGCTGCAGCTGTTGTCGCTATTGTGATTTGTTGCTGCAGTTTCTATCTGTTGAATGCCTTCTTTTCGCCGTCAGAATATTGATGAATGATGCGATGTCACGTACAGGTGTCCACCACGTTTGCTGCTCACATCAACCCCGGCTAGACTGCCAATGGCTACGGAGTTTCTGCCCCAACGCCCCATCCCCCAGACTTCCCCAGCTAGTTTATTCACCCCCCTCACCCCCCCCCCCCCCCAACGCGGTTCAATGTTAAATCTCACCACATATGGCCTTTGATCATCATGACGGCTTGTCACAATCACGATACGAACTTCTGACAAGAACGTGATGGCTAATTAAGATTAACCCAAGGAACTTGATGGACCGATGTTATTGTGCAATAGACTTGTTGCTGCTGTAGTTGCTGATATTATTGTTGCTGTTGTTGTGCTTGTTGTTGCTGTTGCTGCTGTTGTTGTTGTTGTGGTTGTTGTGATGGTGATAAGCAACAACATAAGGTTGTTGTAGTAGTTGTTGTTGTTGTATAGTTACTATCGCAGATCCTATTTATTTGTTGTGTAAATGATTTTACTTTGGGCATGCCATCACTACGAGCCCATTTCCTACTTTTCGTTTTTCGTTGTTATTGCTATTGCGTGTCGTCGGTATTATTGCTGCAGCCGTCACGCTAACCCGTGACACTCTATCCGGCCTTCTGTCTAAAGTTCTTGATGTCATCATTCGGCTCGCTGTTACAGATGTTTGCTGTTCGGTGCTATCATGGCAGTGATATTACAGCCTATTATCGTGTTGGTGTTGTTGTCGTTGTCCAATTGTCGCTGTCTTGACATCGGTTCGTATGGGGGTGGCGTCAGCACCATCGTTGCAGCGAAAACATAAGATAACTGGAGCTATTCGCGTCGTTAAAGCGATACCCAAAACTTATACTAGTTATCGAGAGCTGTTACTATTACAATCATGATCATCTATGCTATTGTTCCGTTATTTTATGCCAGTAAAAGAAGTCATGCTGTTATTGCCGTCGTCGTCGTCGTCGTTGTTGTTGTTGTTAATATTGCGTTAAGGAGGCAATATTTGCTGTTGCTCTTGCGGTTGTTTAGGATTGTGCCAGTAATTGTTGTATAGATAATGATGTTGTTGTTATGGTTGTTGCTGCTGAAGCTGTTGTTGTTCGTGGAGGTGCGGAAAACTGATACGGCAAACGTCGGTTGGCGTGATAGTTGTCTTTTTTACCAGGCGCCACGTCTGTTCTGCTAGAATATTTAACAAACTATGGTGCAATGCGCTGAGCGCGGGGGGGGGGGGCAGATAGACACCGTTTTTGTCGCCTAATGAGTAGTTCACTCGATGCATTTACATAAAAATTGAAAAAAGATACTACAAAAAAAATTAAGTAACATTTTAGTCCTGATGTTGTTCTAGAGTTCGATTAAAAAAAAACAGCTGTACACGTCTATAAACGGCAATCCAGCGTCCAAGGAAATATACTTATTTAGCGCGTGTCTGTATTGATGAGATGCTGCTGGTGAGTGGAAACTGGGCAAGTCCAGTAGTAGCAGCATCCGCCACAGTAGCAGCGGCTTGCTAAACTCGGTCTTCGTAGCTGGTTCGGATGAGAGGAATCGTTGGCGTTTGAGGCGGCCTATGCGTTTCAAACCTCTCGCGAGAGGTGAGCACACAAACTCTACTTTACTACTAAGCTAGCTAAGGTAGGACCGCCAGCTAGCCAGCCAGCTCAGCTATATTTGGACGTGACACAGCGCAGCCTTACCTCATAGAGCATCTCTCTCGCGCCTTGCTGTCGTTCGTGGGATTCAAAGCAATTCGCTGCGCCGGTATCCTGGAATCGGGCCGCTCTCGAAGCCGCCATTGCCGCCGCCACTACTGACCGCTTCGGTCGATTCGGCCAGACTGATTGGCAAACAGCCACCACCTTCGAGTTTCGAGGAGTGGTACAACATCAACAACAACACGTATACGAGGAAAGACCCACTCAAGACATCTCGTGGCCCGCCAACATTGGACCGCAGTAGCAGCAGCATCAATTCGTGGCAAGCTTTCTAGAGGCAACGTCCTTCGCCGTATTCTATGAGTCTATGATGGATCTCGAAGTCGACCTCACTAATGAGGTCACGCTTGTGTGGTAAGCTTCCCTGGCCATCTTTCATTGGGAACTTCGTCCAAACTTTGCACAACTTTTACATATACCGTATCTGCGACAACGCCATACATATTCAAACCGTGGTAGCACATTTCAACGTAGCTCAATACGAAGACGTCTTCATTTGTCCTTTTTCCTGCTTCTGAAGGTGCACGTAGATCTTCACACATGTAACGTAAATTTTGACATAATGTAGTTAGAAGCATTGCGTACCTCACCAAACTTGTGAGCGCAGGTTTCAATACGCATGACATCTACTTAATATCCAAAAGAAATATATATATATATATATATATATATATATATATATATATATATATATATATATATGCATATATATACATATATATGATATATATATATATATATATATATATATATATATATATATATATATATATATATATATATGCATATATATACATATATATGCGTATGTGTAAAAGAATAAAGATGATGTTTAGCCATCAAAATCGATCCACCCATGGCAACTCCGATTGCCACAATGGTAGGTAATCATCGCGTCAGTCGAATGCAATCTCACCGTACATCAGAGGAAATGTACATCTTTTTTTGGAAACTATCGATCTTGCCTGCGTGGTGGTGGTTGGCTGTGGTGTGACGCTGGGCTACGGTGTATGTTTGCTTTGATTGTCGTTTGGCATTGCTGTCACCTTTGCTGTTGTCATCGTTGCCGTTGCTGTTGTGTTGTTGTTGTTGTTCTTGCTCTGTTGTTGTTCTGCTCCTCTCTGCTGTTACTACGTCTATTCGGCAACGACGCATTGAGAGGCAAATTTCTGGGAAATCCTCGCTTCGACGAGCAGAACACACCGTTTTCCCACGGCTGCCTGGCTCGCTGGCTGCCCGCTAGGCGGGGCGGGCAAGCGGGAGGACGGCACTTTCTCCTCCCATCATCCCAGGCGACGCGGGCAACCGTGAGCTCCCGACATAGATCGAGCCTCTTGTCGAGACCTTGAGATGCATGAGTTAAGCGTACCGGAAAATGGTTAATAAAGACACGCTGCTGCTGCTGCTGCTATGGCTGCTGCTGCTGCTGTAGGAAGAAGATCATGATCATGATGGTGATGATGTTTGCGATGATAACGTGATAGTCGTCAATCTGCAATTGTGATTGAAGAAAGTGAAGAAACGACGCTATTTGGTCGCTTCTTGGCAAACTTTCTCAACTCGTAGGTATGTATGCATGTACGTATGTATGCATGTACGTATGTTTGACGTATGACGCTTTACCTATCGCATCGTAAATGCGCAATACAAATGCGTGAACACAACCGCGCAGGCGTTTCCGTTCGCACTTGACTGACGACGGTCTACGGCCGCTGATCTAACAACACGATGGCCAATGACGCCTGCGACGCCCATCACGTCGTCAGCAGCAGCAGCCATTGGGTCGGTGAGCTCTACATATGTACCGATTGATGTATGTATATGGACTGTCTCGTGTGGTCTTTCTTGATCTAAAGTTAGTCTTTGTTTTCCTACTGAATCTCGCTCTCTCTCTCTCTCTTGCCTTTCATCACTCTCTCTCTCTTTCACACTTCATATACACACTTCTCACCGCGCACACGTACCGTGCTTGGTGAGTATCGGTTCGTAATTTTGCGCCGCAGTGATTTTTGCCAAAGTTGTGATGGTTGTCTGCCAAAGAGTATTCGCACAATGGCGGATTAATACCCTTTGGGAATGCCATCTTACACGTTCGACACGTATCAATAGCATAACCATACAGAGAACGTGTGTGTATATATATATATATATATATATATGTATATATATATATGAGGAATTTTATTTTAGCGGTAGAGTTTTCAGTACTACCAACAATGGCACACTGAAAAAGTACAACCCAAATGTTCATCTTTTCTACATGAGTGCTATAACATATGCCTATCTCTCTCTCGTCTCATATTTCTCTCTCTCTCTCTCTCTCTCGCTCTATATATATATATATATATATATATAAAGAACTTGATGCCTAATAATACTTGACCACAATCTAATGTGTTGCAAGAGGTGACATGATAGGCTATTGTTGCCGCCCCAATTCGGTGCATATTTGATAGACGCTGAACGAAATCGGCCGTCTAAAGTAGTACTACTTGCTAGCAACATTCATGTTCAGCAGATTCATATAGTTAACATACAAGTCGACTTGTAATTTACGGAAGAAAACGAATACCGTAGTCGACAATGCCGCTACACACCCGGACACCCGTCAAAGGGTTAACAAAAGTTAATTGTCGGGCCATGGAGGACACTGTGAGCGCAGTAGACTGCGTAGTAGATTCGAGCTTTCTAGAGTTCTTGCGTTACTGTTTATTTGCTCGTCTGTTGCTAGTGGAGTCTTCTCCGCGAATTTGCCATCAATGTCGTTTTGCTTATTAACCTGCCGTCACCTTGTTTCCGCTGATATTGTTGTTGTTGTTGTTGTTGTTGGTGTTACTGTTGTTGCAATTGTAGTTACGGTCGTTGTTGTGAAAAATGCTATTGCGGCATGCAGTATGATTTTACCTACTGCCCCAACTGTTCACGCACTGTTTCTGAAATCAACGATTGGTAGCAAAAAAGATTCACGTGGGGTAACGCTATTATGCGCGATGGTGAACGTGATAATATTGTTAAGGTGAATGCATGCGCTTTGGTGTTATTGTTGTATTGTTACGGTGTTGTTGTTGTTGTTGTTGCTGCTGCTGCTGTTGCTGTTATTGTTAATAATGGTACAACAATCGTTGCTGACCATAAACAAATGCTTACGCAACGCCACCGCCATACCGTTGACCAATTGATATCGGCTCGTATCAAGATCCATGGCCACATTCAGAAAGAAGAAGAAAATTGACGATGTCGCAAGAAACGCGTTTCGTGCATATTTGCTCGTTGGTGACTGTAAAATCGTCGTGTTGCAATATCGTAGTAATGCTAGAAAATGCTCCTTTTCCTTACCTAATACTAGTAATGCTAGGCTTGTTGTTGCCATGCCGTCGTTGGCGGTCAGTTGTTACGCGTTTATTGTTGTTGTTGTTGCTGTTGTTGTTGTCGTTGTTGTTGTTGTTGCTGTTGTTGCTGTTGTTGTTGTCGTTGTTGTTATCGCTGTTGTTGTTGCCGTTGTTGTTGTTGTTGTCGTTGTTGTTGTCGTTATGCAATATCTCGACAAGTGTTAGATTTGTCGTTTAAGAGCTCGTGCACGGCTTGCGTTCGGAGCGCCGCCAAAGCGAGGAAATCGATTTGTTTAGCAAGCCTTTACGTCAATGATGTACGCCGTTTACACGTCTATGCTAATTGGGCTGTAATCGACGAACCGAAACATCTGTTCTGGCACATCTTCTACAAACGGTTCGTCGTCTGGCAAACGCGAAAGGTGCTAGTGGCGTTGTGGCCAATCTGGCGTGCCTACAATAACTCGCGCCATGTTATCTTTACACTTCTGCACCAGAAGAACAGCTGGAATCCGGCGTACGAATAGAGCTGAAACATGCAGGCAAGTGTAGCGTGGTTGGTATGGAATAATTGGGTCGTGTTACAATGTTGTCGCTGTTTGCTGTTTGTTGCATTTGGACGTTTGGCATGTACGCAGTCGCTTAGCGCATTGATGTTATGGTCATTGCGATCGCCGCAATTTAGTTAGTTAATTAGTTAGTTAGTCGATTTAATTCGTCGTTGTTGTTCTTGTTGCCAGTGTATAGCATGGCTGTAGCATAGCAGAAATACGACTAAATCAGCGAATACAAAAGCTATGCGTTTTACACGCCAGTAAGGATGCTGTGTCACTTTGCTCAACTGCCATATAGCCATCGTACCATCGCGATCAGTTCTTAACTCGAGACTATCCTCCGTGCGTACGGGCTGGTAATCGCTGTGAGAAGGCGTATGAGGTCAATGAGGCATCGCCAAGGGCCGGACATGTTCTAAAGATCTAATGTCTCGGACTTCCTCAAACAGCATTCTTTACGGCAGCAGCATGGTCGCCGACTCTCAGCAGCGGTTGGTTGATCATCTATTTTCAATGAACATCGCTCAAAGCACAGGTTCGATTAACGACAGGAATCGAACCGGCGACACCCCGGTAGATGATAACCCCGTGACTTGCGCACCAGCCCCTCCCTTAGACCACGGCGCCACCATCGTCATTACGATTCGTTTGTTCCATGACTGCCCTAATACTGTCATACTATGTCCTACTACAACGTCTACAACTCCGAACACTAACACGACGACAACGGCAAAAGCTACCATTAATGCATTGTTGGCAAAAATGCTACCGGTATCTCGTGTCGCCGGGCGAGAACCCTAATCGTGGATGATCGTTATGTGGTCGTTGTTGTTGCTGCTGCTGCTGCTGCTGTTGTTGTTGTTGTTGTCGTCGTCGTCGTCGTCGTCGTCGTCGTCGTCGTCGTCGCCGTCGCCGTCATCATCATCATCATCATCGTCATCATCACGCAACAACACCAACAACAGTGTTAAGCTATACATTCGTTGCCCGGCAAAGAAGGCCGATTTGAGTCGCATCACCAGGACAATGCTAACAACGACGACGACGACGAGGAGGAGGAGGAGGAGGATGGCCAGCAGAAGGATGCAAAAACAACGACCGCTAATGGTCGAGGATGAAGGCGCATTTACCTTGGCTAGACGTTGTTCAGTTGTAAGCAAGAATAACAACAAAAAAAACAACAACACGCTTCTGCTTCTGCTGTTGCCGATGACGTCAAGGTAAACCAGCCCTGACATGTCGGTCCGATTAGTTACTTTGCGTTTTACATCTTGCTCCCTGTCATTGTCATTGTTGTTGTTGTTGTTGTTGTTGTTGTTGTTGTTGTTGTTGTTGTTGTCGTCGTCGCTGTCGTTGTTGTTGTCGTCGTCGTCGTCGTTGTTGTTGTTGTTGTTGTACCGTTAGTGGCGCTAACCGGTCGTACGCAGCGAACTTTGTTGGGGGCTTTACTTGCATCGTCGATACCCTCTCCAGCTTCTACACCTCTATTCCGTAATCTGCCGCTTGCCCCCCTAAAGGGGTGGTAACAACAACAACAGCACGTTGCAGCTGCTGCTGCTGCTGCCTCCACGGCGGTACGTTCCTTTACCGTTGCAAGTGGCGGGGTCATCAACGACGACGACGACAACAACAACAACACCAGCATCCAGTGGCATAGGGAACTGGCCCAGTCAGTCAGTCAGGCAGTAGATGTCCAGCATGGTGGCCAGATTGCCCCCGCAGCTGATGGTGCGGCCGTGCGACCTCTCAGCCCTTTTGCACGGCCTTTTGCTGCGCTCCCCGCGTGCCCTCCCGGCTACCCCCGGTCTCCCCCGCACGACGAATCACACAGACCCACCGACAACAAACAGGCAGACGGCCAAGAGACCCTTTACACAACCAATTCCTCTCCTCCTCGCCTAGTCCCTCTGTCCTCTCCCTTTAGTTCCCTGTTTCGCGCTCTCTTATTCTAGTTCCCTCTCCCACTCTGTCTCTCGGTCTCTTGTTGTTGTCGTCGTCGTCGTCTTTCAGTCGTGCCCAATCAGCACCCGTTCGTCATCCACATCTTCATTTCGCCAGTCATCGAGCACACTTGGCTACCACTACTTCTACTATTGGTGCCACAACAACAATAACAACAACAAAGACAACATTTACTAGTGCGTATAATTAAATCAATGCTAGCCCAAATACGTTGCTAAAACAACTAAGCCTCAAGAGGGCGGCGTCCTTTGAGTTTTTTTTTCGGATATTCGAAATGTCCACACGTCCCTATATAGTTATAGGCTTTGTTAAATCATCTGCATTTATGTGGCCTGAACTTAGTGTTGACCCGTCGGAGACAGCTTGCCGTTACTAGGTCTCTAGGTTTTTAGCTTCAGACCATAGCATGTTTGCGTTGGACTTGTATAAACTAATATGAGCTTTCACGTTCTTCGTCAGCAGGAAAACGTGCCAGGCAGCAGAACGATGCTCGACCAGATACAACAGAGCAATGGTAGCTTTAAGAACAAATCCAATCACAGCCGAATTCGAACCCATGCTACGCTCTATACTGGTTGTAGCTGCCATGGCAAAGCGTAGGCTTTTTAGAGCTGCTCCGAGGTCGTTGTGGATGTTGCTGTGGTTATTGTTGTTGTTGTTGACGGCTTAAGTAATGCTGTTGTTGTTAATTGTTGTAGTAATGTTGTTGTTGATAGTTGTAATAATGTTGTTGTTATCATTGATAGTTGTAATAATGTTGTTGTTGTTATTATTGATGGTTGTAATAATGTTGTTGTTGATGTTTGTAGTATTGTTGTTGCTGTTGATGGTTGTAGTAACAATGTTGTTGTTGTTAATGCTGCTCATGTTGTTGTCGTAGTTATCCTTGTCCGCACCATTCGTTTCCATCGCTATCGTCTTCAGCAACTGGCCAACGTGGGCCAGTTGACCTTGCTGACCTCTACCGCTGGCTGGCTGGCGCGGTACCGTCACGGCACGAGCTATTATCTATGTTGTGTAGTTTCAACGCTGCTGCTGCGAATGCTGTGCGGGGCATTTCTCGTTGGAGGAGCAGTCGCATTAATAGGAGAAGTATTTATTTGTAGCAGGAAGTTTCGTGCTATTAGTAGGAAAGGGGGCATTGTTTGTTGTATTATTAGTAAGGTTGTCGTAGCTAGTGAGTGGTCAAGTTGCAGTCGTCGTCGACGTAATCGTCGTATTAGAAGTCGTAATTATAATAATCATCTTCATATTCATCATCGTCGTCACCACTACCACCACCACCATCATAATAGAAAACGAGTGATAGAAGTATGTAATCATGTGAATACATAACTGCTGTTGCCGACGCCACCGCCGCTGATGCATACATATGCTGTTCCTGCTGGTGATGCCTCTATTTATGCCCCAGTGGCCCACCGGCCGAGGTAAGTCGGTGATCCATCTGCGTCGATGTGCGATGATGTTCACACCATCCTCATCAGCAGCAGCAGCACTACAGGCAGGCAATGACCACCATACGAAAGATGCCCATCCACCTAGTGATTTTACTGGTACTACAAAATCCCGAATTTACTAGTCTACTGCTGCTGCTGGTGTTGTTATTATTATTATTATTATTATTATTATTATTGTTATTACCTGTTTGTAGTTAAAATTACAAAAGTCATAGCAGGCAACAGCAGAACAAGTAGCAGTACCTGCGTGCCAGCCGTGGCAATAACACCATTGTGACGCAATCATCCCTGCTTCCTCATTGCTCCCTCTCCGTACTGTTGTTCCTACTCCGTTGTTGATGTTGTTGTTGTTGTCCTAACTGCTACTACTGTAGCTATTATTACATTGTTGTTGCTGTCTCTGCTACTATTGTTGTTGTTGCTGCTGCTGGTTTTGCCACGACTACTACGATTCCTATTATTTTTGATGTCGTTGCTGTTGTTGTTGTTGTTGTTCCTGCTACTATTTTATTCACTGCCCAAATAGACGCACACACAGACAGACAGCTAGACACAGGCATAAGCAGGCATAGAATCGGTGTAATTTTTCGTTTCGTTGTCAGTCCTTCTCTGTTCACCTCTAGCAGCGCAGGCAGAAGCTTATCTCGGGCGAACGGCTGGCTACGAAGTGACGCAGCGAAGGCACGCAGCGATCCGTGTTCGTATCACCGTCCACCACCAACCGACATGATAGGCTAGGTGGACGTCGGTCGGAGGGAGGATCGGAGGCCGATATCACTCGGATACACACATACACACCGGGCGTATCGTCGATCGGCCGATGATATCACGTCATCACACCATCATGCCACCATCAAAGCACCAAACGTCTACCAGCATTTATCTAGCCAGGAGCTAGCTAGCTGTTGATACCCTCACTTTGTGATAGCGATGGATGATCGGATCCATCCGACTTCATTCATCACCATCGTTCGGTGGTTGTAACTCATGTTTGCCTGCGATGTCGACAGAAACCACGATTGAATGCTAGCCGATACGTTGTTGTTGTTAATGGCAGCGATCATGGTGATGATGATAATGATGATGATGCTGGCGATGATTATTATGATTATGTTGATGATGGTTGTAGTGTTGGTAAAGTTGTATGACGTTCAAACTGCGGTTGCTGATTGGCAAACCGAACATATGTACAGTATCGTGATGAATCAGTAAATAACCTATTGACGTCGATCAATTGCTTGGGATGCATGCAAATGACTGAAAAAATGCGTGACTCAATGAATGAATGAGTGAATGAAGAAATTGTCACTGTGGATCCAGCCGCCTAGAGTAGGTAGGCAAATTCAGAAGCTTCGAAATTCGACTCAAAGGTATAGGAGAGGTAGAAGAGCTACAAGGTAGTACGAAATGAAATAGCGAGCAGATTTGGGTGCCAAGCGAAAGAAGCACCGTGGCATTGGTGACCTGATATTGGTGAACGGTGGGCAGTCTTTTCTAAATCTAATTTTAGGCTCGTTCACCGGTCGTCGTTCCTTCTGTAGACTGGTGAGAACCATGACGACAACAATGACCATAAAGGCATCAACAACAATAACTATAACGATAACAACAACCATAACAACAACAACAACAACTACCACTACAACAACAGCAACAGCAGCAACAACAACTCCCAACATCAACAGCCAATTTTCCCATCAACAGTTGTTATCGTTTGGTGAGCGCAGCCGGTCAAGCCGAGCCCAATCTGACATGTGCCCCTAATGCGATTTCGTTGTCAAGATTCTTCCGTACGGGCAACACGAGGACAATGGCGGCCGAGGCATCGTGCTGCTGATGAGCTTAACAAAACAAAAAGCGACAGATAGGAACAGGCGGTGACAGCAACAGCAGCAACAACAGCAACAACAACAACAACAACAGTCACAGCAACAATTAAGCAACAGCCATGACAAAAGGAGTAACAATAGCAGACGTTTATAACGAGACCTACGATGACAACAACGACGACAGCAATAGCAACGCTACAAAAATATAGTCAAAATAATAACAATAACTGCAACAGGTACAACGGCAATGCAACAAAGAAAAAAAGTTACGGCAGACACAATAACAACAATAACAACATCAACAACAACGAACACAACAACAACAACAACAACAACAACAAAAACAACAACAAGCAACAACAACAACGACCAACGACCACCACTACCACCGTCAGACTGTCAATTTGTTGCTGGCACTTTGCGCGTCCCTGGACTTGCGGCATTGTTGTTGTTGTCGCTGTTGTTGCGTCTTCGTTATTCTACACATTTCTATAACATCTGCGCTGAGCTAAGCTGCGGCGGCGCCGGCGAAATGACAAGACGACGTTCGCTTTTTCGTGCCGCTTCCCTCTTCGGCAGTGTTGCTCTCGCAAATGCGGCTAGCTTGCGCTGCGCTACGCTACCAACCAACCACCGGCAGCAACAGCAACAGCAGCAGCACAGGAAGTCGGGAGGTTTCACTTGAAATGCTGCTGCTGCTGCCGCTACTGAAGGCGTCTTTTGTCACCCGTTCGTTGCCTGAGACGAGAGAAACGAATCAATCCGAGCCAAGGAAGGACGACATTCGCCGTTTAGATTCACACGTGCTTTGCTCAGGTTGCTGGCTACGCAAAGCACAACACAGTCAGACACTCAGATAGACAGATAGACAGACGGACAGGCATTCATTTCATTAGCAAACGAGCATCGAGTGGGGGGAGGGGGGGAGATTCCTTAAAAAGCTACGTAACGACTGCATGCACGGTTAGTCTCGTCGGTCGGACAGTACCGTACTGAGGTAAAATCACTCGGATAGTGATTTTACCTCAGTACGGCAGAAATGCAGTATTTATTTATTTATTCATTTAAATGTATCAAAATGGTTTATCTATTTGCTATACGCGTGCCCGCGTCGCCGTATCGTTGATATCCCCCTACCAGACTTCAAAACAATCAACGTAGACATTGAACTCGCTAGGATAAAAGAAGTGTTTCAGAGAACACGTTTACGCCAATTTACACACACGGGCTAGACACGTTTAGACATTTGCACCAACCCATCTCTCTCTCGCTCTCTCTCTTTATATATATATAATATATATATATATATATATATATATATATATATATATATATATATATATATATATATATATATATATATATATATATATATATATATAATAGTTTTGATCTGGAATTTAAAAAAATAATTTGCATAATTCATCCTAAAAAATACTACGTTTAAAAGGCCTTCGCCTAAGTAGATATAGTGGTCTGCTGCTAGCGTCAATCAATATTAGCCGAAGAAGCCACTAAGGCATCGCTATCCTGGTGCCAGAACGCGGTCAGTAGTAATAATAATAATAATGATAATTTGCCCCGCAAACAAAAAAAATAATCCCGCAGCAAGAGGGCTCTGAAACAGGTGACGAAGGCGCGCTGCAGGTATTTGACGCATATCGCCGTCAAGGTGTTTTGCGATATAGACCCTAACTAAACGCAGCAGCCGCAGCAGAAGTAGCTGTAGCAGAAAAAATATTGAACAATATATGTATATGCAAGTATTTATCAATACATTTATATCAAACGTCTAGGAAAAATGCGTGAGCGCACAGTTTGTCTAGACTCTTCAGGCAAATTGCCTAAATGTAATGCAGGAAAACGAAAACAAATCCGCAATCGATTTTGTTGAGAGAAAATAATTTGTTCGAAATCGAAGAGGACAGACTCCTGATAGCTCCGAGAACGATTACGCAATCGTGTCGACATTTGCGTATGAGCTTCAAGTCATTAACATATGTGTGCGCTTGCAAAATAATATATATATATATATATATATATATATATAAATAAAGATTTTGGTTTATATATATATATATATATATATATAAAGATGTTGGTTTATTTTTCGCATTAGTTCATTAACTTTTAATGAGTCGGCGTTATTGTATTGAATACCCCACGTTGCCAGTGCGGTATTTTGTATGAGATGTTGTATTTATGCCTATAATATTTATACCGACCTTTGCAGTATCCCGGAAATTTGCATCCCGTCGGCACGACATCATCCACTCTAGCAAGATATTACCGTTATATCAGCAGAGAGTAATATGTGAAGATACCAGCACTACAGTGAGCAAGCAATGGCTAAGTAGCTTAGCTCAAATCCCTCGTCTCGGTGACTCGGGTCGTTGGATAGATGTTAGTAGCTATTTTTAAATGGTTTCTGCCCTCTCATAAAATACCACTTATTGCTTCCTCTCTGCACCGGGGTCATTCACTACACGCGCTAATGTGGGTCGTATAGACCTACATAGACCTATGAGGCCATGAACATATTAGCGGCAGTGGGTGCTACTAACGAGCCTGGACTAACGGCCTAGACTCCGAGCCATTCTTTTAATGGAACAGATGTGGAGGTTGCCTCTTCGAAACTCCTTTTCCGCGCCTCGAACATTGTCTTCTAGCAGACGCCTATGCTAACACAAAGTGATTTGGCGCACCGCCGTCGATCGGAACACATAAGTGAATTGCGTAACAGATACACACACTTGCCAACCGTGCATGCATGTGTAGTGTTGATTTGTTGTATATATATATTTATATATATTTATATATATATATATATATATATATATATATATATTTATATAGGCGAAAACTGTCGAGTGTGCAAACATATTGTAAATGATTAATAAATCATCACAATATTTTCTATACATATATATATATATATATATATATATACATATACATTGCCACTGACTACACGCCGCTTTAGACCAAGCTAACACTATGGTTTTCCGAGAAGGATCTACGTTCCATCCTACAGTTTACAACGGACGAAAACTTTCTGTCATGCCAGCAATTGTTGAGGATAGGATCTGATGTGCTGCTGCCCCAGGAGGAGAGCCTACGCTACAACGTTGCATGGCGTCGGTCACACAACATACCTTGATCGAGAAGACGCGCCGCATGTCCATTGCATATGAACTTGTCGCGTTCGGCGATCAGTTCGTTCAGGTAGGCGCCCAGATCCGAGGCGGCTCCTGGCGAACCTCCGCCGCCGCCGCCACCCCCGCCGCCACCCCCGCAGTTGACACTGTCCACTACCGACATGATTCTGTCGTCGTTGTCGTCGTCGCCTTCGTCGTCAGTGTTGGCGACGGACGGCTGGTTTCGACACACACACTGTTATTACGATTAGCCTCAAATTGATTAGTCGCTACGATCCGCGCACACTTTGCGTCCGTCCACAAGGGGGGGTGCCACTAGGGCCGGCAAAAACAGCACTGGTTGGTAAAAAAAAACAGCAACAGCAGCAGCGGCAACAACAACCACTACGACGACGACGATAACAGCTGCAGTATCGCCAGTAGCAACAAAAACCACGTGAGCACCTGCACTTGTTTTCTCGACTTTTTTCGTTTGGTGTTTGCACAAGTATAAACATAAGCCAGTACGTATGGGTAACACTACTTTTAAACAAAACTAGCAGCAGCAGCAGAAGGAAAAGTTGTAGCCGCAGATATGATAGCACAATACGATGAGGGCGTTTTTCTTTTTTTTAGTTAGGAACTATTTTAACTTGTAGATGTAAAGTAGTAATGTTGTTTTTGTCGTTGTTGTTATTGTTGTGGTAGCATGCGACCTCTGGTATCCAATGTGGCGACGTGTTCCGGGTAGACAACGACGATCACTTTACAGCAGTCATTTTCGATCACACGTCACCTCGACGACATAGAGAGAATGAACGTTTCATACCATCATCACTTGGTACAAACACTGACGCAGGCTCGAAACAGTCACAGGCGTTGTCACGATAACTATCATCAAGACAAGGGCAACTTCATCATCACGACCACAATTGACGCACTTAACGCAGCACGACCAGCCGCGCGTAACTAGTGACGGTGACGACAACCATAGTTAAAACAACGAAAACAACACGGTCATCTTTGCCGCCGAAGCAAACCAAAGACAGCACATCAACAGTGGCAGCAGAAGTCGCAGCAGTAGAATTACTAAAGTACGACTTTAGTTGGCATTCTACACATAGATTAATATACGTGTACGGGCCTACAATACTGCTGCCGATGATGAAGATAATGAAGGTGGTGGTGGTGGTGGTGCTAATGATAGTATTGATGATAATGACGATAATGATGGTGACCCGTTGACCGTACTTTTGTACACCGTGCACCTCAAATACATCACAAGCACCGAGAACTTTTGTTGGCTTCTCTTCGTCTGCCTCGAACGATATGACGTAGTCGACGACGACGACAATCGGAACCGATCATGGAGTAGTGGACGATCCTAAAGCAGCGGTCAGCGTATGCGGCGACATGCAGATGAGTTTGTATCCTCGACACTGTTGACACTGACAGCTGCACTCGTTACCTGGTGGCGGTGGGGTGGGTCAATACACCGCTAGAACTTTAACAACCTTTAACAATATGAACTGATGCCAACGGTTGACGGTGGGACTGATCGCAACAACAGTAACAAGATCAACACAACAACTACAACAGCAACAATAGTGGCAGAAACAGCAGCACCAGCAACACCAACAACGACGGCTCAATTGTTTTATAATTGGAGCGGTGCAACGAGTGTTTTACGAACAAATATGGCGAAAGTGTTGGAGAGTTTATTATTATTATTACTATTGAGCGCAACCATTAGAACGCCTATGCGTACACCCGACACTTAGTGCGACACTCAAACTCCTTGGCTCGCAAACGGCTATAACGCTGTGCGGGCGCAACGACTGAACAGGTACGTTCGCCGAGATTCAGAAAGAAACACACCAATCAATTGTGGTAAGTGCGTTATTCTTGTTGTTGTGGTTGTTGTTGTTGCTATTAGTGTCGAGAAGACCGAGGGCTGGCTGAATACGTCTGCGGTAGACTGGTTTACAACGATTTACCCACCGAACCGCAAACTGCGGAACTGCGGGCTGATCCAATGCGGTGGGACTTTTTCGCCGCAGGTATGCATGCGCGTGCTATGGAGCTGTCCCGCCGTTTCACTTGGCAAACCTGCCTATTCCGGAGTAGTAGTAGTAGTAGCAGCAGTATCAGCAACAGCAACGGCAGCAGCAACAACAGCAGTAACAGCAACAACAACAGCAGCAGCAACAGCAACAACAACGACAGGAACTACAGCAACAACAACGACAGGAACTACAGCGATAACAACGATGGCGATGATGATACCGGGGCGCGAACAGACCACCGGCAGACAGCGATCGAGCGATCAGGCGGGCCGGAGGAGCATGCGTGCCGGGCTACCGCGCCAAATGGTTGTGGGTGGTGGGAAGATCTTGACAACAACAAACCGTCGTGGCATTGGCCGCCGCCGCCTCCGTGCTCCTTGCAGCGGTGGCGCCGGCGGCGTTAACGGCGGCAGCGGCAGCAGCAGCAGCAGTCGTGGTGGAAGCGGCCGCTATCGTCACCGTTGTAGGCGTCTTCCCTGTGGCGAGGGCGAGGCGCACCGCCCTCACCTGCCTGCAGCCGACAACCAAAGGCGGGCGGTGGAAGAAGGAAGCCACCCGACGACGACGACAACGGGCGGCTAAACAGCATCTATCTGCTCTAGAGGTAGTCGAGTGCGTTTCGATGGCTCGATAGATGGGCGAAGGCACATTACAAGAGAGCCTGAGGGCAACGGGCCGACGTAGGCACTGAGGAACTGGGCGAGCCCGGGCCGAGCGTCGAAACGCCTCCCCCTCCAGTCAGGCGTGGGTGTGCCTTGTTGGGAGCTCGGCGACACGGCTCGATTTTTTGTAGTGGCATCCTCATCGTACTCGTCGTTAATAGTCGTCGTCATCGTCGTCATCATTTCGTCACTGATGCCGTCGTCGCCGCCGCCGCCGCCGGCGGTGTTGTTTGGCGCATTCCCAGTGAAAGCAAACGCGCCCCTTTGCCATTGTGACCGGTGACAATGCGACAACGCCATATCGGCGTTGCCGGCGTCGAGGTGCCAACAAGAGAGGTTGATGTAGCCGTTGCCGGTGGGCTACTATAGTTGTTGGCGTAGGCACGGCAGCATCAGCATTAGTATCAGCAGCAGTAGGGGCGCATCAGCACCCCTGCTCTTGCGGGGGTAGTTGTGGCGGTGGTGTTGGTCCTACATCTTCTAGCCCACCCGTCGCCTCCAGAAGGGGAGTAGGGAAAGAGGTGTATGACAGTAGCCTGCTGAGGAGGGAGGGCAGATTCAGAGGGGCTGGTCGCCGACGAAAAGTACTGGAATAAGGTTCAAAGAAGAAGTCAAGGCTCGAGAACGAGAAGGGTCCGCGAGAGTTTTGAACTGCAGAGCTAAACTTGTCGATAATGACGGGTACAACGATGTATGAAACACAGATCTTCTGTAAGGAGCGTGTGTTTGAAAGTAATCAATTGAACTAAACATTGGTCGACACCGGTGACGGACAGCCTGTTGCCAGTGGAACGCACGCATCTTGACGCCTTGTGATAATGATGATGAGAAGTTGGCGATGAGACTGTTGAGGCTGATGAATCTGAGGAATGGAAATACTGTTACTCTTACTACTACGACTAAAGACGGTAATGACAACTGTTAGGGTAATAGGAATAATAATAATAATAATAATCTTAATAACAATAGGGACTAATATATATATATATATATATATATATAATGAAGATGATCAATCTACCAACAAAGTGAAATGAAGGAATAGCCAGGTCATTAGTTAGTGGGTTAGTCCAACTAGATATAGTCTTCTCTGTAGGACAACAACAAGGTTTACCTAATGGGTTCCTCCGGCGTGATAGGAAAAAGTCTTCAGAGCTTCGTTCTGTGTCGGGTCGTCGTTTTTTGTGCGCAGCAGCGGCAACACCAGTAATATTCGTTTCATACGGGTCTCGATAAAATGCTCTTTCTTTTCTATCCGCAAGAATAGTCGTCGGTTTGCAGCGTCTGTGTCGCAATTGTATTGCAAGACAGAAGCAGTTTTTGTAGGAAGAAAGAGGACACCGCAGGACGTTCCGCCGTCCACAACCGGAACACATCATAAGAGGAGCAGCAACAGGCTGTGTCCGATAATGAAAGTCTCGATTTGTCTTTGATATTTAGATTGAGAGATTGAGCTTCTCTCCGGGGCTGTCGCGGCATGCGTTTCGCTCACTGCCGGCAGCCAGCAAAAGCGGTTATCAGCGGTTACGGCTTATCAACGGCGAGGTTACGTTGGACCTGGACACAACGGAACTAAATGTCGGAATTATGTGACATTCAGAAACATGGACGATTTTTTATTGCCTAAATTCAGCTCTTTGAGCTAACGAACTAACATCCGTTTCTCGAGATAGAATCGCTGTTGTTGCTGCTGCGTTCGCCGTGGTCATGTTTCATGTCTGTTGTTGGCATTGCTGTTGCTATTGTAATCATTCTTGCTGCTTTATTGTTGTTGATGTAGTTGTTGTTTTTATCCTTTTTCCACGCTGTTATGTATCCTTATTTTTTTGGAGTCATTCTGCTACACTGGACTTAAACACAAATTAGACAGCAGCATGCTCTGACATACATGCATTAACATCCGAAATTGGCTTAACTACTTAAATGAAACGCCGTGACGAATAGGAACAGCCTTTGTCAATCTGTTTAAGTTCGGTCTGAGAGAAGAATAAAGCACTATTGTCCGCAGCAAAATCTACTCCAAATCATGCCCGATAAGGGAGCACCTACGCACACACATATATATATATATATATATATATATATATACTATCATTATGTAGAGGTCATCGGACTGGGATATCGGTGTCTCTGATAATCAAGCTAACGACAATTTAAAGCGCGGCTGGTAGATCGGCGCAAGTCACACCGACTAACATGGCTGCCAACGAATTCAATAAATATCTAATCATCCAGCGTTAGGACCAATTAAAGTTAAATACGTTGCCTCGCTAAGGTCAGGTGCACAGACGAGCATCAGACTAAAGGTCACCCTCGAACTGATGGACCTGAGAGAACTAAAGTTGCTTACGTATGTATAGGTAGAGAGGCTTGTAAAAGAGTATGCGTGCGGAGGACTTCATATCACCTCCTCCTTTACCAAGGATGAAGGAGTCAAGTCGAGCCTCACCTGATACCGAAGCCAAAAATTGGAACGGGGAGTATATGATTACGATTTACGTCATACTGAGCTCCCTTGATGCGGCTAAGAAACAAACGTGTGCACAAATATAAACATATATAATGTAAACTTCAACATATACAAGATAATACAATAGTGAGATTCGTACAATTTCTACATCATGTCATTGCATACGTTATGGGTGGTACAGAAACACCAATAAACCACTTTTGAGGCTCATAGCCGAACAGGCATGAAACGCGCCTGAGATCCAGACCGGCTTCGATCTGTGACGTGACAAAAAAGCCACCTGCGCGACACGGATAATAGCTTTTACCGAGAAACATTAACACATCTTGTTTAACTGACGATTGTGGATATGCTTGTGACAGTCGTACGTTTGGGAGAAGAATACGAGCGTGCACATGTCACTAAATCAAGATTCTCATGGTGCGCTCGTAAAAGGTAATTGGCTGGAAAACTGGTCGTGATTCGAATAAGCAAACAATGATTTAAAATATTTTTGTGAACATTTTGGATTTGTTCATCAACCCGTTTAGAACTCGTAAACTACGCTTCTGCTCCTAAAATAAACACTCCACTTACGAGAGGTCGTCGTTTTGACAAAGCCTAGAGATACAACAGGTCGTGACGAAGAAAAACGTCCACCTTGTTTGTCAAACTGCAGGTTTATAGTGCTGCTTCCGTTATGACCTAAATACGTGTGGTTTTCGCGAGTATATTTCTCAGAGTATTCCGTCAACTGAAACAGTACCTCTATTGTATCGTTAGTAGCCCGACCATCAATACGGACATTGAAGCCGCCACCGACGATTTGATTTTACTTATATACATCTTTTTTTGCGACAAAATTGTAGAATTACTAAGAGTAGTAGAAATATGATGTATCATTACTACACAGTCTTGGGGACGATAAATCGCCTGATTGAGCATTTATAAAAAGGGTGGAGGTGAGGTACTAAATTGGACAGTAATCGTCCCTTATCGAATCAAATATAGATTTTCGTAGCAGTCAAAGCTTGGCAACAACAGCAACCGTGCCAACTACGACGGATTCAAGTAGTGGCGCTCTTGGCACAAGATAAGTGTCATCAGAATCCTTAGGACTGTATTTGAGAAGCTCGGCCGTGCCATTGCCGTATTAAGGTTATTACTTAAAAAAAACGTTTTTAAGTACATACTATAATCTTAAAAGTACAGCGAAGGTTAACTATTATTGTTCTAGAAACGTCTTAGTAAATACATCGCAATTTAATAAGTTCTCTTGCATTTTCATGAATGACAATAATGTCCAAATCCCATATTTATAGTTCACAGTTGGTACAATGACGGTTGGTTAGACAACCTTAGGGGACGACGGATAACAAATCACGACTCTCCGTAGTTGATGTCCTGGGCTGGTGTATAATCACATCGTGGCTTCATACAGACCTCAAACCCTCTGTTGGCTAATGTATTTTGTAGGACACTCGCATTGCATCGGCTGTACGCCCATTGGCAACTTTGGGTGTGGAAAAGAGTCGGGCGTGGTGTTACTCGTGTTCCAATAAACGGTCACTCGATCGGAAACTTGTGCAATAGCTGAATCGCCAAAGAGCCGCTTCCGCCGATGTTTTGAACGCGAGAGGCGAACTGAGCCATTCAAGTAATGACGATAATCCCAGAGCTTGTAGTTCCTCTCTTTCCGGAAGGCCTCGGAGTAACTCAGGCGAAACGCATTGAGACTAAAGCTATAAGCCAGCTGCGCGCTCTGGCCTTTCTTGACGAAACACGTCTGTCTCTAGTCTCCAAAGATACTAGTGAGTGCCCAGGTTATACGTGTGGATTGCAGCGCATAAGCAGATGCATCGAAAGCTACAATCTTGCTTTCAGGTTGTTCAGTCTACGTACGTTGACCAAAAGGTGGATCCCGGCTCACCACAGCATGCATGTGCAAGGCTTCATAAATTTTATGTCTGAACATTCTACTTGAATGGGTAGTCGGAAGAGTCGGAATGTTTATATTCTGTGCTTCATTTCGAATTGGATATAGCTGGACACCTAGCTCTCCTGACTGATGCTTTTAGTTACCAGACTGAGTAGCCGCAGCCATATCTTATAGACCAACCTAGGCAAATATTATTCCTGAGATTCTAGGTTGTGACGTGTCAATTCTGTATAGCACAGTCTCATCTGTAGTGTCACCTGCTCGTAAATGACCCTTTTTTAAACCGCGGGTTATTTTATATAGGGTAATATGCAAGCAGGTGACAAACCAAATTAGGCGATTTTAAATGTACATTAACGTGGGCGTCTGAGGTCCACAGTAGCAACAGTCAGATAGAGTCAGAGATAAGACGGCCACAAAAATGTTGACCTTCTGGTAATAACATAATCCTTTAGTATGTAGTTATTTAATTTTATACCAGATTATTTTATAACATAATCCTTTAGTATGTAGTATGTAGATGAACAAGACATTAACATGATATGGGGGCCGCGACAAAGCATGGCGCCCGTTTTGCAGATGTAACGGAGCCTAAAATAATTCAGTTCAAGTAATACGCTCTGCGTCTCTAGTTCGTCACACTTTGCGTGCGAGGGCCGTACTAGACAAAAATAACATAACCCGATTACACAGATCAATCATTATCACATTTATGTCACTCATATTGAATATGCCACTGCATGTTTTCATAAGGGCCAGACAGGCATGCAGACGCAAAATACTTCGGGATAGCACAGGCCAATGGGGTAGCACAAGGTGACAGTTTTATCCAGCTATTATTCTCAGGGATTCGTAGATTTATTATTTATAAAAGTTCGTTATGTTAGCACTTTGGAGTGGACAATTGTCTCCGTGCGAACGTGTGATTACGGGTTCTCTAACCCAGGGTTAGCCCAGTTCAGCAATGTGCCCCGAACAGACGCTGCATTTCCTCGTGGGATGTCAAGCGACAGCCTCTGACGCAAGAATTCGGATGCTCCCGAGTCTCCTGTTGAAAGATTAAGGCTTCTGCCTACGCGTTGAATCAGTTTAAGCGTAAGGGGGCCTGCAGTTCCCATAGTCTCGAACGCCAACGGATAAAATTCGTGCGGATAGTCCACACTGGAATATTTCCTGCATTTGTTAGCCTCAGCTAACCTGGAAGCATGACCTGCTCGGTCCGCACCTGCACCGACCATCGAAGGGGCTAATGAGTCGGTTACAGTTGCGTCCTAAACAAGCATGCGGCCACGCTCAAAGGGCGTCAAAGTCAGGCCGTCAGGTCTTTTCCGTCATCCCTCGATAGATCCGGGGGCTCTAAAACACATGGAAAGCCGGCAGATCGAAGTGCGCGACTGAAGGTGTCATTTAGAGCGGAGTGACATGCTCGTCGGCCTGCACTTAACGCGCATGACAGGCCATGATGGGCCAACGCGTCCACAAATCACCACAACGACATCGGTGGGGAACGACTAGGTCAACACCAAGCCGCAGCCCTGCGCTAATGCGCATGGTCTCGTCGTCCAACAGAGTCCCAATTCGCGGACATGGTAAGGCGTGTAGCCAAGCCTCAGCCCCTTGACTAACTAACAGCTCGAAGCCTGGCTTTATCGGCAACAGACGGTGCTCTATTAATCAAGTTTGCTAGTCGCTTTTCTTGTAGGGGGGTTATCCAATTGCCCTGGTTAGCCCTATCGTCGAGAGGAAAATCAAATAACAACGACAATTCGTCGGTCAATCTTTGAAGTTCACCATTATAGGCGTCCCACCCATCACTGTCCAATAATGCTTTAACCTTGTCCGCGGCCTGGGTCAATGACGACAAGATTGCAGATCCTGCCGTCATGACCGCGTCCGGCACACCTAGGCCGCCTAAAGAAACCGGGAGCATTACCTGTTCCCTTGCCGCAGCGGTAAGCTTAAGATTTAGTATGATCCCTAAAATGTCTAAGCTAAGTCCAATAAAAGGCTGTAAGAGATCTTGTGATAAAAACAGGTTGCAACCTCTAAGCAGGTGTGTTAACCTCGTGGCTGAAAAACAAGATCTAAGAAGGAATAAGCCGCAGTGGGCTCCCAATTGGCGTAGTCTGCTTGCCGCGAAGTCAAGTTTGTCCCTTCGATTGTCTAATGCCTTTGCAATGCCTTCCGGTAATAAGAAGACACCTAGCAGCTCCAGGTTAACCTTGTCCACTACACAACAGCCCGGAAGTAAGTCAGAAAGGTTAGTTAAATCTAACGGCTCAACTCCGTTGTGACATATACTTCACATTTAACCGGGTTCAATGTCAGACCGCTAATAGCACCAAATTCAATAACTTTCCGTATGTCGTCAAGTACGGTCGGGAGGTCTCCGCCCAGAATTCCGTCATGTAAGTACCAGGCATTAAGGGGGGACTGCAGTGAATCCACCAATTCCTTAATACACAAACAAAAAAGTGGAGGACCCAGGGGATCACCCTGCTGAAGACCTGTCTGCGATAGCATAGCGTTGTGGGGCATTACCAGGTGGGATGGTTCTGAACCATAGGCCAGGTCTGTCTGGTGAAACAGTAATGGTGCCCACGACTTGACGGCTCAAAGAAAATGATCTCTCCGGACGCTATTGAAGTAATCGATGCACTCGGGTGCGCTGCCTTAATTTGCTGAAAAATTCTAGCCTTCCATAATAATCCTGTTACGCTCGCGTAGATAAGCCACACGCGGACAAGACGGCGATCCGGCCGCGTGAGAGCCACCACAGTTTACACATTTCGATTGTTTGGTGCAACTGGACGCCAAATGATCAAATCCTCCACATTTTTTGCAGGCCTTGCGAAGAGTAAACCTGTCCGCTAGATGCCCCACTCGCTGTGCGGAATAACCGTCGAGCGTGCACTACACCGCAATATACTAGCTCTTCGCGTATCTCGTCGTCTGTAAATGCAACATCGACGCCTTGAATTCTCGCCTTGAATAAGGTTAAGGCCGGGCAGGTCACCGTGACAGGTATCGACCCTATTGCTGAAAGTTGCGTAAGCTTTCTGGCCGCATCGTCTGAGTTTACCCATACGGATATAGAGGCTTTACTGCTTGATATCTTGCAGTCAGGGCAATTGGAATGAATAGCCTTACATAACCCCAGTAATGTACCATCAGCAAACTCATTTGAAGCGGAATCTTCGTTCGCTTTTCTCCGGATGACCACTTTAAAGGCGTTGAATAGACCGCTAGACGCATCCTCTCTCAGTTGTCCAACTGACGTTGCTCACGGGATATAGTCTTCTGTTCACGCTTTGACACCACCGTGAATGGTTCGTCAGGTTCATCGCAACCTGTAACCTTTTTTCGCTTACACCCTGGCGCGTAACCTTTTTCTACAATCTCAGACGTTTCGGCACCTCTACTGGGGTCGACTTGTGGTACTTCAGGGGATGCGTCACAAGTCCTACTGCCGACTGGCTCTGCGACACCGGCTTGGGCCGCGATTAGTGCCTCTTTGGCAATTGTGCCCCTGAGCTTGGAGATATCCAAGCTGTCCGGCGGCTTACTGCCGCTGGATTCCCCTGGCATTGTCCTAGGCTTTTAAATGTTTTGGAACAAAAATAAATCCAAAACAGGAAATTAAATATTAATATTTTTAAAAAAAGTGCCACTCTTGGGAATTGAACCGATACTTCACAGCTGGCAGTCGCAGACGCTACCACCAGGCTACAACAGCGTATGACTAGCGATGACATCGGCAAATCGAACACAGTTGTCAGAGAGCCCTAAAGGAGTCAGGACCCCCTGAAGAGTAACCAGAGTGCCTCCGGGCGTATGGTGTGCACTGTTCGAACACTCACAACGGAAAGTCTAGATGATCCAATTATCACTACGAAGATCACAGTCAAGCCTCTCGTAATAGTTGATTTTACGGAAGCGAACCCGAAACACGACCAAACTCCACCGCATTGAACGGCGAAAAAATTCTCAGGGATTGCAA
>QVRM01006473.1:187500-216018 GCA_003439945.1 Dermanyssus gallinae
CCGCAAAGAATACGGTCGTTCCTTTGGGGTCTCTTTACTCGTTGCAGTTCTGCAGCCACTCCTGCCACTCTCGCCGCCGTAATTGCAAAGGTGGCCACAGCGAGCTTAGCGTGGCGTAGCTATGAATAAACACTGTCCAGCTAATATATCTACTATACTACCGTTTCTACCCATTCTGTTCTTACAGACCCCGGTCCTGCTCCGACTGGACGAGGTGCGAGTCGTCGCCTGAGCAGTATGTGTGTCGTCGTAGCACGCTCACTCAGGTGCCTTCTTTGGAAAAGGCTTCTTTGTCCAATTGTTCAGTGTTGTGGGATCTATCTATCGAGCTGTCTTTTATCTATCTATGAAGAGGAAGTAAATGCGCAAAAAGCAATGCCGGTGGTCCATCGCATCAGTCTTCGGCGCTACCAGTTCGTCGCAGGCTCCTGTTCTCAACGTCGCCTCGATTCTAACCCAACTCTATGGTTTTGCCCACACGGTATTCTTCTCTCCAACGTACTGTCGTTGAACGCTCGGCCGAGGTTCTGGCTTTAATTAACCATGTCTTCGACCATCTCGGCACTTTAGTGGAAACGTATTTCCGCTAGTTCGAGGACATGATGGCATGGCACGGAACGGCACGTCTCATTGAACCTCTACTGCGCGTGTCTATCAGTATCGCTCTCTACTCATAGACATCGGGAAATTTGTTGGGAGGAACCCCTTTACGTCGTCTCAGTAATAGGCAAAAGGGACATGGCGCTAATGCCACTGGCGGCCGCACTTGATATGCATGTAGGGTGGCTGGCTGGCTAAGGCTAAATAACGTATGCCTCGGCCCATCAGAGTATGAGGCAGATTTAGTTACGTCTGCACTGGGCGCAGGAATAACCTCCAAAGACAGTAAGCGGGTTGCCACGGCGCGGATTGTCGCGCCGTTGACTCAGCGTTGCAATTCCGTCCCTCTGGGACTTCGGTTTGTATGTCTCTTGCCGAATAGGACAAAGGCCGGCGCAGGGTAGGCGGCGAAAAACCACTGGCGAAGACCAGAAGCAAACGAAAAGAGAAGAGATTGCACAGGACGGTTAAGTGCCTTCCTCAGTTTAGTTGGTGTTGTATTCGGCAGCAATTGAATCTGTATGAAGGGCTAGAGGCGTTCTACATCCCGCCTACTCCTGCAGTAAGCGCTGTTGTTGACGAGTGTTTGTATCCTCCATATACTATGCCGAAATGATGCCTTAGGCCCGGTTTAGTCCGCCCCCGTCAAGGGGCTCGAACGCCGCGCACCCCAAGTCGGATGGGTGCCCGTATACTTGTCTACTAGCACGAATCAGGTTATGTACTCGAGTCTTTGTTATGACAGCCGTCTAATCTTTTGTACCCAGCTGTGCGTGGCTAAGCGAAATAATTGGCAGTACGCTAATTGGATGAAGCTTGTAGTCCTCCTCCGCCTACTCATCCGACTAAAATTAAAGTGTTGCACATCGATCCAATTACAGGATTGTACGACTGCCTAAAAAGGATAAACCAAAAAACCACCAAACACGTTGCCTGAGGTTCTACTGGAACAGAATTTCCTATGGGTATTCAACAGCAATTACAGCAGTACTATTAATACGGCAGAAGCTAATCTATATCCACTCGAATAAGCCCAAGTTCAAACTGAGGATCTGAGCGTAAGCGCTTAACACAAACTGAATTACAAGTTCATTTAGGCACTTTTTAAACTGGCGGTGGGTGCTGGCTATAGGCACAAGCTATGTGTAATCTAGAACACAAGCGCATTTTGCCGAACTATTACATACGTGACAAATTAGCAAACGTGCCAACCACGCAAGATGGAGGGGAGAAAAATACTTCAGAACTTCAGGACCGAAGGAAAACCTCCTGGCTTGAGCGCTCGGAGCACTGCTTCTATTACTAGCCGCGCTACTACATTTTGCTACTACGACAACGACTAATATTACGACTCCTATTGCCGCTATCTCTACTAGAACGACGACAACACAGCCGGCAATAACAGCCGGCAATAGCAACAGAAGGCCAATTTATACTGCCGACATGTGCTGCTCTCAACGACAATAACCAAAACAACAACAACACCGACGACGACGACGACGGCTATGACCTAAAACGGGTGCGGGGTGCTGCAGTGCCGCGGCCGGGTGGGGTAAGGCCGAGCCAACTGTCGATGTGTCGCTTTTAAAGATTTTAGCACTTGATGAAACGAAAGCGGCCAAGTTTCATACCCCCCCCCCCCGCCCAAACCCACCGGTCTCCCGAAAAAAAAAAGATCACCGTTGAGTCGAGAAGGAAAGAAGAAAGATGGGGCCATATAGGCCGACAGGTTGTCGTTGTCGTCGTCGTCGTTGTCATTCTCATTCTCCCCCCGGCGCCTTCATCGTGGAATTGCCGTCGCCGGGGCTCAGGGACACCAGAGCGGCGGCGACGACGTCAATCGAGTTAGCTTCTTCTTCCTGCTACTGCTGCTATTGGTATTTCCTCATAGGTTGGACGAAAAGGCTGAGACGATTTAAAGTTCAAAATGGCGGTGGTGGTGGTGGTGGTAAGGCCGGGCGGCCGACCGGCCTAATCGGGTTCGGATTGGCCCCCGACCTGAAGCCAAGCGCACCAAGACCAAGAAGTAATCACCAGCAGGGTAGAGACATACCGCGCACAAGTTTCGATTTTGATCGATTTTAAAGTTGCTAAGTTTAATCAGAATGGTAGGGTGATTTGCCATAAGATTTGCATGATATATATATATATATATATTTATATATATATATATATATATATATATATATATATATATATATACATATATATATATATATATATATATATACATATATATATATATGTATATATATATATATATATATATACATATATATATATGTCTAAAAAATCTCTAATAGCAAGCATATAAAGTCAATCAACCTACCGTTCCAGTTGTTGCGACCAAAAATATCTAAACATACGCGACGTTGATTACAAGAAGAAGGGAACTGCGTCTAAAATATCATCGACTTTCAACTAGTTTGTAGAGCTTCTGCTTAGATTTTCTTGTTTGGAACAGTGCAGGCAGAATCGTCCTAAAAGCATCTACTCATAAATAAATCGAATTCTATAATAAATTGTAGTTAGGGTTTGTCGCTATGATTGGATTTTTGCCTAAATATTGTCTTGTCAGGCCTTAATTGCGTCCAACTGAATTGTGAACTTGCCGGCGTGGAAATAGCACCGGGGGTGATACGCTTGATCAACTTAAACGTTGCCTTCTCTCTCTTTCGCTCTCTCTCTGCTTCTCTCTGTTCGAATTCGTGGACGATAACGAACCAATTCGGTCTTTCGACAGAATTGCGTCTAGTTTGACGTACGTCACCGACTCAATTGCGTTTGTTCGAAATGTCCGCTCCCTGAATACGGCGCGAACTCTGTATAGTGTAGAACAGACGTTTGTATGCAGCCAATATTAAAACTAAATACAACAACAATCCCAAAGCTAAGTCTCATATGGCCGTCGATATGGGTCTTTCTTCACCGGGGTCCATTCCTCAATCTCGGAATCGGCGATATTGTCGGCGCTGCAGTCTTCCGGAGTGACAGAAGTTTCTCGGGTAAAAGCGAAGAACCCCAGAACCAACGCCGTGTCGGCTACGGAGCACGTTATCTTGACGTTCTCTGGCAACAGCTTTCCGGCTGAGGTGCGTCTGGGGCTTAAGCGACACGGAGTCGTACTATATCATGAACCCTCGCAGTGCTATAGGTGTTATAGTCTAGATCACTTTGCCGCTAACTGTAAAGCCTTAAGGCCCAAATGCCGAAAATGCGGCTCTATGGAGCACCTCAGAAAAGACTGCAACGCTAAGGCCCGCTGTTGTTTGTGCAACGGGGAGCATGAGGCTACGTGGGGAGCATGCCCGCAAAGGCTGCTGCGAATGGAACAACTAAAAAGGGCCGCACGAAGCATAGCACAGAAGCAGAATGACGCCCCGTCGGTTCCAGTATGCATACCAGTATCCAACGTGCAAGCATCTGAAAACTTTACAAAACGAAGTTGGTCCTCAGTCGTTAAGAATGGAGTAAGAGAAGTGAACCATGGAATTAATATTCCCACGACCACAACGCACGCAGAGGACGCTGACAGTATCAACCTAAAGCCAGCAGCCCCCCCACAACAGCCAAACCTATTGGCACAGCCATCAACAGACAGTATCGTTGAAGAAGTACTCCGCAGGCTGTCTCCAATCATACAAGACACCATAACGACGGTTATCTCAAAGGTTTTAGAAAGTGTACTGCCTGTAGTCATGCGCGCAGTAAGCGGGGCAATGGCACAGCCTCAACAGAGCTCAGTGGACGCATTCTCGCTGGCTGAGACGATCCAGCTAGCACTCCGCGGCAATGTAAAAGAAACTGCGGCACTTCTAACAAATAGAAGTGATGGCAATAAAAACAGCATCACGGCCCGTGGAGCAAAGACTCAGTGACGCTCGGGAGAGACTGGGCCCAAGAATCAGACTATGAACACGAGTGCACCGAATACAAACATTTGGACTCCACAAGAGAACGTAAGAAACAATATCCTCTCCTGCAAACAAGAAAAGCTTACACCGGTTATCAAAGTAGTGATGTGGAACTGCGAAGGGCATGGCGTATTAAATCTGTTAGGCATGGAGGCACTTCAAGGAGTGGATATTCTAATATTGACGGAAACATGGGCGCTTAAACCTTTCTCTTTGGGGGGCTTCTACGGATATCACGCACTAGCACATAAAGGTGAAGGACGGGGCAGGCCAAGTGGGGGGGTTTCAGTATTTACGAGAGCAGAAATTGGAGAGATGACAATAGGAATAATAGCCGAAAACTTAGTAGCAATAGCGTCGAGGGAGTTTGAAATTGTGGCAGCCTATGTTAAACCGGCAGGTGTGGAGTCCACTGAAGTCATGACAGAGCGTATCATGCTTGGAGTTGAAGCGGTGCCGAGAAAGGCACCGATGATTCTAGCGGGGGATTTCAATGCGAGGTTGGATAGGGGTAATCTGGAACGAACTGAAGCATTTTTAGATATTATAACGGAGATAGGATGCTGGTTAGTCAGCGAGCCAGGCCTAAACACTTTTGAATGTAGTACTGGGGCGTCAGTAATTGACGTTTTTGCCACCGACGGAAACGCAGAGGATATAACATTTTTGGGAGAAAATACATCATTTAGAGAAGGAGCGGGGCTTAGAAGGCATATACCGATGGGGATGGCATTCAAAGTTAGTAATAGTAGGGAGTATAGCCGTAGGCCGGGGACCGGGACAAGACTAGATAGAAAGATCTTCTTAGAGGGAGTGGGGGAAGTGTGCCCACCAGGGGAGATTCAAATAGAGTCATATGAGCGTAAATTGACGAATCTGATAAAAGGTGCACTGGTTCCTCGCCAAGAACGAAAAGGAAGGCCCTGGTTCAACGATCGGTGTAGAGCAGCGAAAGATGCCAACAGACTAACTAGAGAATATGTAAAGATGTTTCCTGTATTAAGGCCGTTCGCAAGTATGGTAAAGAAAATGACACAAAAGGCATACAAGGAAGAGAAACAAAAATACTGGGAAAGTCAGGAGTGGGCGCTGTTGCAAGAAGCAGAGAAACAACCGCACAAGTGGCTAAAACAAAAAAGAAAACGGCAGTGCCCAGTGGAGACTGGGCGATTAATTAAGCACTTTGCTAGTGTGCTGCAGGGAGCCGATACTACCCCAAAGGAAATAACATTATTCAACGGGCCTTGGGACGATGAAACAGAACTTGCACGGGAATGGGTAATTCGACCAGTCACAATCGAAGACGTTGTTAGGGCAATTGAAAGGGCGCCTAGAGGCAAAGCTGCCGGGAACGATATGATACGAAACGAGCATTTAAAGCAAACGCTGGCACTCGCACCATGCTGGAAAGCTTTATTTGACGAGTGCCTAAAATCCGGGGAAGTACCAAAAGCGTGGAAGGAGGATACCTTGATTGTCATACCAAAAGGAAAAGGCATAGAAACTGAGCCGGAATCTTGGAGAGGCATAACACTGAAGAGTTGCCCATATAAAATTTTCTCAGGAATAATATCAGATAGACTAGAGCATTACCTCGAAACCAGAAACGCAATACCAGAAGAACAACATGGGTTCAGAAGGTCGAAGTCGACACATACGGCCCTGCGCCAGTTGCTGGCAGAAATTTGGGAAACTCTATCAGAACCTAGAAGACCGTTGTACGCAATATTTATTGATCTTAAAGCTGCCTTTGACTTAGCGCCACGAAGTAGGATTATAGAAAAGTTAGCCTTGGAGGGAGTTCCGTATCGCTTACTAAATCTTTTAAGTACCATTCTTGGGGAGACTACAGTATACATCGACAACGGTATAGGGATTGTGGGAAGAGTAAAGCAAACTACAGGCGTGGCCCAAGGAGACGGACTTAGCCCGTTGCTTTTTTCGGTACTACTGGGAGGGCTACCTAACCGGGTGAGGCAGGGGTGGACCCGAGAGTGGGCAAATACATTAATGTATGCAGATGACATTGCGATCTATGGCAGGAGTTTATTTAGGGTTAAGCAGGGACTAGAACGGCTAATCGATTATATGGACGAGATGGGACTTAGTATTAACTGGCAAAAGACAGTAGCAGTAAAATTTCGAAGAGGAGGTCGATTGGCGAAGAACGATGTTCTTCGAGCCAGGGGTAATACAGTAAATTTTGTAAATAAATTTACCTATTTAGGGGTCACTATAACGTCAAATGGTAGCAGTTTTCGAAAACATATTGAAAGCAGAGTAGGAAAAGCCATTAGAGCGGCAGCAGCAATTAAAAACCCGCAAATGTTGTCAATACATACCGCGTCCGCCCTTTTCAAGATTAAAATAGAACCAATAGCAACATTTGGTGTATCACTTATATGGGAGAAATTAGGAGAGGCAGATCTACAGTTACTAGATAGAGTTCGATTTTTCTTCATGAAGCGGGTTTTGGGATTAGCTAATTCTTGTAGGAATAGAATAGTTCATATATTAGAAGGGGGGGCTCTAATGACACAGGAATTACAAGTAAAATGGGGTTTACCTAAGACGACGGCCTTCGTGGCCTACACTATGAAGTGGGGGGAAAAATTAAAGGATATAGACATAGGAATATACACGACGATAGCGATGAGGAGTACAAACTGGCGAGCAGCCGGATATAAGAATAGGCATCTCACTACGGCATTTGCAGCACACGGGTTCCATCACGTGTTATGTAGCACACAAGAATTCCACAATCCTCAGGAGTGTTGTAGGTGCGCGAGATGCCTAGGCCATTGTGATAGATACCACGCCGCAGCATGTCCAGCAGTGCAATCAATAGCTGAACTCGCAAGATGAGGGAAGATCCGGTGACGCAGAAAAACCACTGATTCAGACTGATGTACTTATTTCAAACTTACCCAACCTGGGTGTTAATAAACCATAATAATATGGGTCTTTCTAATTGCTGAGAGAGACAGCAGTCCTGACTGTAGGTAACGATCTTGTGAGCGGCCTCTTCTCGACCGGTCCAGGTGTCTGTCTGCGATAAGTGAACAAATTAATGAATATCGATACGTGGGTCTAAATGAATGCAGGCGCATGCCAAAGCCATGGCGTCATTCGTCAACTTCGACCGTCTTGGAAGTAAAGAACCTTCTGAGAAAGTATGTTTGTCCAAATTTATAGTCTCGCTGGCCCCGTCGTCGCTCTCGAGATTAGCTGCACGATGTCGTAGAAACGCAGATGACAGCGCGTATATGTACGGGGACGACTAGGCAAGTTCTAGCACTTTGGGCTTTAAAATTGAGTCGAGCCCGGTGGCGTGGTGGCATGCGTCTGCGCCTCGCAACCGAAGTAGACACATAGCAGGTGCGCGGGTTCGAGCCCCACCGTTGCACATTTAGATTCATGGGAGTCCATCTGTGAAGCAATGTGCAAAGCAGTCCCATGGACGTTAAATCTTGGCTGAGAGTCAGCCCCGAAAGGGCTTTAAAATTGAACCGAAAGCACCAATTTTTTCCGGTTTGTTTTGCTTAGAAGCAAAGCAAGGTTTTGTTAAGCTGAGCTCGGCTGGCAAATTACGTATGTGAAGCTCGACAAGTCTAGAATGTGACCGCGACTTACTAAGCACGACATTAATACAAATACCCTTACGGGCCACATCGTGGCTGAGATCCAAGTTGAAAGGAGGTCTCTTTCAACTTGGATCTCAGCCTCTAAAATCTCTAAGTTTACCAGGCACGCGGTAGAACAAAGTCGCTTTTGGCGTCAAAACTACCAGTGGGACACCTCCCAGGCAACCACAGTGTCGACGATGAGATCGAGAACAACAAACCTCTGCTTTTGAAACTGAAACTTCCTGAAACCCACATAACGGATATATATATATATATATATATATATATATATATATATATATATATATATATATATAAGATAACGTAATTTATTCATTTATTACTAGCGAAAATAATAATGAATATTAAATAAGTACACTCTTACGTTTTGACCCTTAAACCCGGGCTCAGCCCAGCTTAGCGGTGTGCCTCAAGCTGCTCCGACGTTGCCCGTTCGACATCGGGCGAGAGTCTCCTTTGTATGCATTCTTCAGATCTCTTTCTTCTGTAGGGAAGGAGAAACCACGGGCCAGGGTATCTTGAGGAAACCGTGCCTAGATCGACGTCCAGCGCTATGAATGTATGGAAGGCTGTGGTGATCTATTAACCGATCAGTTTTTCGCAGGCAAACCTTGCGGGTGAACTATCTGATCTCGGGTTTGATCAAGTGGTCTCCTCTCACGCTGCTGAATCCGTTCTTACGGCTAAGCTTAACAAGCACCATTGGAAAGCTCCGTGACTCGATAGAAGATCATTATCAGCATGGATTGCGGCTGCAGTTCCACATAGTGTTGCGAGACCTAACTAGTGGTCGCCAATGAACTTTGCCGATTCTTCGAAAAGCCGAGGAGCACACAATTTGTTTAATCGGCCCGACGTTCTTTCTCAGGGCCAACAGTCTGCTCTAAAGATCAGCGGATACGTTCCGGGAGAGGGTGGCCCCACAGAATTCCCTGTGGGCTCTATCGGATCTAACGGAGCTCCTGAGAAAGAAATTAACCACGTACTGAACTTGTTCGCTGCTCATCTTGGCTACACTGGAACCCTGAGCTGGGTGCCCCGGAGAATCTGAGGTTGGCGAGGGCCTGGGAACGTTTGTCCCGTACACAAGCGGGAGCAAAAGAACCGGAAGCAGCTAAGACGTTGACGTAGACCATGAACCAAGCAGCCGATGACACTTCGTCCTCTGTCGGCTAGGTGCGGGCCGCAAGGTATAACTTTGTCCTAGACCTTTAGAGTCACTAGGACAAAGAAAATCCTATATGTACCTGGGCCACGGTGAGTTATCTGTGGTAATGCCAAATAGAACATGGGTAAGTTGCCATGTGACGTGGCAGCCCTCTCATCGTAAATAAGCTTTGGTATATGGGACAGGCTAATATACTCTGGTGGTCGGTATGTGAATGAGGAGACTGACATCGGATATACATTATATCTCAGACGTTGCCATCCCATTGTGCTGCAAACTTTATTCGGTTACACAAGATGACAATCTACTCTTCTTAAGGCTTGTCCTAAGACTCAACTGAAATATTCGTTCGCTTTCTTGAACCTATGGAGTAATAACGCATACGACTGGATGCAGGTGTCTTCCATTAAACGTCCCACTCCCCAGAAAGGCGGTGTTGAGCCAGGCTTTACAAACACGTAACATTTTGTTCGTATTACCTATTAGTACGTACTTCGATTTTTCCATACACATAGTTTTGGTATGCATGCGGTATCAGTAAAAAAAATCCGAATCTACTGGACGTTACGATAAACCTAAAATGTTGTCTCGCAAATGTTACTGTTGCTCTGGTAGTGGCGTGGAAAGTTTCTTATCTTAGTATTTTCTAGCATATAATCTCTAGCTTGCGTTTAAAGCTCCGACGAATATAGCTATGTGTATATCCTTAGTAACGTCATGTATAAGAAGTAATGAATGTTCCTCGTCATGAATATACTTCATTTGTAAGACATTTACAGAATGGATGATTTTTTGTATAACATTTAGGCAAGACACGATAGTCTCTGACAATAAACGCTTTTAGCTGCATGTTGCGTTACTTAGTAACCGAGGTAACCAAAACCTTTATCAAGCATATACACAGGCTGCTTTAAAGTTAAGGAAAGCCAATAAATATTTATATATATTGATTGCACGAGACATTATTGATTGGGTCCGTCGGAAAGTTTTGGACCCTAGGAAGCGAATTTTCCATACACAGTGTTACTTTAATTAATGCTGGAAACATTGCCTGTATAAAGAACCTTTGTTGAACGCTATCTCCATGAAAAAAATATATATAAGTTATTCCTGTTGAAGTTACTCATAGAATCTGGATTGAAAATATTTACAGATAATTATGTACGGGGGTTCTTTATTTTTAATATAAAAGAATGATCCGGGTGGTTTCTTACTCCCGTTTTCGTTTACTTTTCGTATTTTCCAAGGACTTCCCTTTCTCCTTTTTTAGAACTGTAAAATGAGTGGAACTGGTCATAACTTGCAAGAGTACGTGTGCGAACTGAGAGTGGTGGGTATAGTAGCATAACCCACGAGAATAACTTGCGTCAGTTCGCCACATACGGGTACACAGTACATAGTGTGTTCAAAACATATCGCGACTTTTGTGTTTTTTCAAAAATTATTCATTTATTCATGAATATCTATTTTGTCCCCTTCAAAGTAATCCCCATGAGATATTATACACTTGTGCCAACGGTTTTTCCAATCTTCGAAGCACTTCAAAAAAACATTTTTTTTTATCTTGTTCAGCTCCTCCTTCGATGCCGTCTTTATCTCGTCAAGCGTAGCGTAACGTCGTCCTTTCATGGGCCTCTTCAGTTTAGGGAACAAGAAAAAGTCACAGGGGGCCAGATCTGGGGAATACGGTGGCTGCGGCATCATTAGTGTGTTGTTTTTGGCCAAAAACTCGCGCACAAGCAACGATGTGTGAGCAGGGGCGTTATCGTGGTGCAAAAGCCAATTTTTGTTCTTCCACAAATCCGGGCGTTTCTGGCGGATTGCTTCGCGCAAATTGCGCATAACTTGCAGGTAATATTCCTTATTGACCGTTCTACCCTGTGGCAAGAACTCATGATGCACCACGCCCCTGCAATCGAAGAAAACTGTCAGCAAAACTTTCACATTCGACCGAACTTGGCGCGCTTTTTTCGGTCTTGGTTCGTGCGGCAGCTTCCATTGAGATGATTGAGCTTTGGTTTCCACGTCATAACTATAAACCCACGATTCGTCACCAGTTATGACCCTCTGGAGCAAATTTGGGTCGTCGCGGACAGAGTCCAACATCTCATTAGCAATGTTCATGCGATGCTGTTTTTGGTCGCAATTGAGCAATTTTGGTACGAATTTCGCGGCGACCCGTCTCATGCCCAAATCATTGATAAAAATCGAATGGCACGAGCCAATCGATATGTTTAGGTCCTCAGCAACTTCTCTAACGGTGATTCGACGATTGGCCAATACCATTTTCTCCACTTCATTAATTTTTTCGTCTGTTGTTGAAGTGCTCGGGCGTCCGGCACGCTCTTCGTCGTTCACATCTTCTCGGCCTTCTGAGAACATTTTGTACCACCGATTAACGTTGCTTCGGTCCAAGGTAGCTTCTCCGTATGCCACAGTCAACATTCGGAATGCATCCGCGCACTTAATTTCGTTTTTCACACAAAATTTGATACAGGTTCTTTGATCCATTTTTTTGAATAGGTAAAAATCGAAGACGATCCAAAACACGTGCAAGCAAAGCAGCTGTCAACAATTAAGTGAACATTCAAAATGGCCGAGCTTGTCGGCATAAGTGAGAGACATGAGTACCAACATAACGCCACAAAAAATCGAAATTCGAATATACGTAACCCGCGAAAATTCAAAAGTCGCGATACGTTTTGAACACACCTCGTATGTGTACGGGAGGGCGTTGTCATGAAGGAATACGGTACATTAGTGTATCTGGTTTGAGGCGTTTTTTTATGAATAAGCTAGCAGGCGAGCTGCTAGCAGTACTTTTAATTAATAACCGTTTTCTCGTTGTGCAGAAGCTCATCATACACCACTAAGCCTATCAAATTTCACCAGACGGACTGCATGGCCTCACCAAGGTGAAGGCCTGGCTTTACAACGGTATCCGGTGTTTTGCTTTGATACCTTTTCCGAGTTTTGCTGCTGTAAACGATATTTTTCTTATCGTCGGTGATCAAGTTTGAGAAGCATGCTCGTTGTCATTTTCAGCCAAACTTAATTGTTTAGACTTTTCATCACGGCAATGTTTTGCTGAGCCTATGCGACACCTATACATTGGCATGTCTTACGTAGCCACGCCTAGCATAGCAGCTCATCGGCTGATCCATGCCATGACTTTATCATGTATGCGATCTTGCCAACTGTTATTTTTTTCATTTTTAACAAACTATTTTGTCTTACAATTTGTCAGAGGCATTTTTACGTGCCTGCCGTGCAAGGAAGGCAAATCCGTTCTTGGTCTTTTATTTCTATCTGTCACTTCAAAAAGCCCAGTACAAAAGTGTGGAACACTCTATTACAATACGATCGCACAGATGTTAATGCTTGTGCGTGGTAGTAAAAAGGACAAGTTAATGCAATTCACCTTTGTGGGTGCAATGTTTATTTTAGTTACAACAAACAGGGAACTATCGAATCAAGATATGTTCATTACAAATTGGCTTGTTAAGAATAGGCTACTACGTGTTGAGGACAACACGATTGTTAGACGGCAGCGGCTACTAAACTTGACTTCCATTATCGCTGGTCCATTGAGAATTTCTACCAAATTGCGGCTAAATATGAAATTCTGCAAGAGCTTTGAGCGATCATTAGGAATGAAGCCCCGTTCAAAATGATTGTGTGCTGCTAGTGTCAAAGGTTTTGATCCAATAGTTTGTATGCATTGCCTGAAAAGACATATAATGCGGATGCTGTATAGAATTCTACTAAGTCTGCTAAAAATAACGACAGAATATACTAACAAAGTGAACGTTTGAAACATTACGTATAAGACTAGGTAACTAAAAATATACACTCGATTTTTTAAAATTTTAATCGAGGTTGTAAAACTCAAGGCCGGTCTTAAAAGTGGTTTTGCCCCCCGGGGAAATACAAGGGCCGATAGAACTCGGCCATCACATTTAGCTGTTGATAGATTGAGATCAACGGAATTTTGCCAGTTGCCGTGATTCTAGTCCAACACAGTGGTCGTGGCTCTTTCTCTGACGCTTGGGGCACAAATGCTATCGTTTTTTTTGCGGTTTAAATTGGACCGCAGACCGAACGTGCTGCTCAACCACGCTGAGAGCGCTTTAGCCAATTTTAGCACAAAATCAAGCCGTTTGTCTTATTAGCGTCGGTAGCTTTTGTCGTTGCCGACATTGCAACATCTTGGTTTATAACGCGGATAATTGTGGGGCTTCGATCTGATAACTGGAGTTAGCTAGCGAGCCGCCTTTAGGTCTTACGGCGGTATCTTCTGAAAAAGTAAAATGCACTCGCTCAGCAAGTTTTGAAGTCCTCACAGAGAGTGGTCGATTGGTCCGACGGCAATTACTGAGGTTCCTCAAACTCACGAAACCTATCCGCAGTGTGTTTCATAATGCTCAAACATATTTGCAATTGCCGTAGTCTAGTGATCTCCATTCCAGCTTTTGAAGAATAGCTGCACTGTACACACTAACTTTGACCCTTTTGCCGGTACTCACAATTTCAGACAACAAATATGAACAAAATTACTTCTAAAATACGAGATTGTCCCCTAGTGTTGATAAAAATACACTATTATTGCCTTAAGACTTTACGCAGGTCAACAGCATACTGTCGCGTTTGTCCTAATATTCCTAAATATCATTAAAAAAGATAACTATGCATAACCATTCTCCCAGAGCCGACCCGAGAAAGCCATGCGTCAGCGGTCGACTGGAAGAGTGATAATTGCCAATTTCCTTACTAGACCTAAGGTCCTCATGGTGACCGAGGTCGAATAAGATAGTACACTGATCCCTGATTTGTATGTGACCGAGTATCTACCAAAAGTAATTGCTGAGATTACCAGGCGGCACCCTCAGGAGTCTCTTTGGCAATGGAACTTCCACCACGACAACGACCCCTCTTACCCGGCTTACCAGACGCAAGACGCCTAAACAATGCGGGGATTAAGGATGTGTACGAGCTTCTCACTGCTGTAACTGGGCTCCGTGCGACTTCTCTTGGCAACACAAAAAGATTCCTTAACAGTGTCGGTCGAAATCACGTGACGGCATAGTGAAATATTGTCTTGTTTTCAAATTTGTCATACAGAAACATAGCGCACTTGACCTCTACTATCAATTTCAACATGTTATATAGTATTTTATATGAATCTCTTAAATAGGCACTATCCTACCGACTTCTATGCAAGCGCTTGGCGGATACGTTAAGCGTAGCCTTTGATTCAGCCACTGCATTATTTATTATTTTATTAACTCCCGAGCTGGGTAAGTGTGTGCTTATTACATCTGAGTGTTTCGACACAACCATTAATCTAGCGTTTTGCTAGTTCTGCTATGGACCAAACCGCCGAACATATCGCGGTACCTATCAAATTTGCTCGAACAATGTTTGCATCAACATTCGTCATGTGGTTCAAGAAAAGCCCCACGTTGTACAGAACGTAATATAATTCCGTAGGCTGCAAAGGACGTAAAAAACAGCATGTGGACCACGCTATATCTGCGCGTATCCGATAGCGCAAAAACCCTTTTTAGAAAGAAACCTTATTCCATTAATTAAACGCAATTCATCCACTCCCACCTTTTCTCATATTAGTGAAATACCATATGTACCGATGAGTGCTATTTGTATCACGAAACGAGCGACTGCTGCATTAACCGAAAGCATATGTGGGCATTTAATTGCCGCAGCTGCGATGGTGGCCTTTCTGACCCTCTCGTGGATGTGTAATTGAATCCCTTGCTGATAAGGTGAGCCCTAGATATGTAAATTTGTTTACAAATTTTAATTCCTTTGCTCTGATATGAAGCACGTCATCCCTGGCCAGACGGCTTCTATTTAAAAAATAATGACTATTGTCTTTTCCCAATTAACATTTAAGCCCCTTACATCCATACATGCAACTAGTCAATTCACGGCTTGTTTTAGTTTGAAAAAGCTGCAACTAGAACTGACCACATCATCTGCGTACAATAAAATTTTAGCCCACTCTCGGGTCCAGTCTGTCCTTATCCGTTCTGGCAGTCCACCCAGAAGTTTCGAAGTCACGCTTGAAGTCACAGTAGATGACGTCCGTGGGAAGTCCCTCACTAATCCATCGACCTGCGTCGCTGAAGAACATAAGCAGACAATTGGTCGACCGGCTCTTGCGTTAGGCAAACTGCGTGCTGCTCAGCAGATTCTGTTGCTCAGCATTGCTCAAGATTGCAGAGCAGACAATTGTCTCCAGAAACTTGCATGTTATTGCTGTGAGAGAAACAGGGCGCTTGTTAGCCGGGTCAGTATTGGCCCCACTTTTGTGGACAGAATCAACCCAAGCTTTGCGATAGAGCGATGGTACACGTCCTTTCTCTAGTGACCTTCAGAAGATTTTGCTGAAGCAGATATGCCACGTATATTGCTGCCCTCTTGACGAGCACCGCGAGGAACCCTTCCATATCCTTCCTCTCATCCAACTGATGAGAGTGGGCGTTTATGTCTCTAAGACACATAGTTATCATCCCTATACGCATTAATCCACTGTACAATGCTCTACCTTGCTCTGATGCATTACTTGGCAACCTGTATACACCTAAATTTCTAGTTTCCATGGTAAACCCTTCAATATCAACGACTAACTCGTCCTAGTATTTTTCTTATGCATTATGCTTTCCTTAACAAATATACTTACTCCTCCGAACCTATTTTCTCTTGTTCCCGAATTTCTGTTCGTGCCATACCAATTGTGTACATGAAACCCCGGTGAAACTTCTGCTTCACATAGAGGTGTCTCTGTTGCTACCATTATTTCTATTTCTCTCCGTTCTATCAGCCTGCACAATTCCTCCCTCGTCTCCTATTACCTAATATTAAGCAGTGTTACCTTTAGGAAGATGCTCGCTTCTTTTTACCTCCCCTGCTTCTTGATCTCGTTCTTGGAGTCTGCTTAACATCTTTCGAAATCCGCAAGGTCGCCCACGGTCAATATCCGAATCACATCCAGCGCCTCCTCCAGTTCCAACACTCTTCGCTGCCTCGTCTCCCACTGTGTTTGCATTCCGCAGGTGCCGTACTCTATTAAATATCTGCCTCTGTTCCCTCATATCCATTTCTTGACTCCCAATGATATTCTTCTTGAGGTAGTGCCGTTACGTTTATATGTCATACCTAGCCATGATCTATAAATCGCAGTGGTTATTTCTCTGTCCTGTATATTTGTGGCTCTCCCCACTATTTTCTGCGTTGTCATTGTTATTACAAGCCATTCCAGCAGGCTACCCAGCTAATTAGGCAGACCGCCATCAAAGCACCCACCTCGCCTTAGTAAACACCGTTCTCTACGTGTTATACATCAAATATTACGCATTAACTACAAATCTAGGGTGCCCCGCATTTTCGCAATGTACTTCGGATGACTTCTCCGGACTGTTGGTTACTGGCGGTAAGCTTTAAGCACTTGTAGACTTTGATATTAAATGTAGGCGTCGTGTGTCTAGGCCGCCTAAAGTTTCAAGCGCAGAAAGACAAAAATTCAAGGTGTGCTTTCTGTCGGAAGTTTTGTCGGCATTTGGCCGCAATATTATGGCCCGCACTCCGACTGACCATAGAAGGTGCTTGAGAGTCAGTTGCGGTACCATTTCATACGAGTGACCTAGTGGGTACTAAATATACACTTTGAATCATTTATCGGTATCCTTTTCAGAACTTTTGCATATGCCGCTAAATCTATCTCTAAGATTCTGTGTGTAAAATTTCGCGGTGCGACGTACTGCTGGAATGAGACATATCGTCTAACGTCGACCGCTTCATGATGGATGTTGCCGCGGTAGCGAAACAAATTTCCCACGGCGGCAAACCTACTTGCCAAATAAAGTGCATGCACGGACAGTCGTATATATATATATATATAGAGGAGAGGTCTTTACTCGCAAAAATAGCCTGTGAGATCTGGCCGCTACACCCATTACTTGTACTGTCACTATGATTGGCTAACAGTTCATGGCTACTAATTGGCTAATAAATAATACTACTGCTGCTACTAGAGTAAAATATGTAGCGGATCAGAGCGTGGTGGGCAATGACCAAGACAGCCTCAATGGCGTTTCGCACGCTCAGCTAAGCTTAGCTTGCTCTGATCGTACTTTATTGTCGGCTCGAGAGCCACTTTAAGAAGGGATGGAGCAAGAACGTGACCGGTTAGGTATTTTTTTTATTTTATGCTAAGTAGTCATATTCTAGCGACGTTTCCTTAGCAGCCGATTCTTGTTGGGGATTAAGCACGGAAGTGGGGGTAGGAAAAACGCATTTCTTGCAATGTTCTTGAGTTAATATTCTAGATCAAAACAGCATCCGGTAGCTTAATTTAGCCAGCGCGCTTAATATGTTTCTTGCCTCGTGTTCTCCTTCCACTTATATAACTTGCTAATTTTTACGCATGATGCAATTCAACTCTTCGTATGCTAACTTCTAAGTAGCTTTCTTACTGACTAATAATATTGTAGTACATTTTCGCCATTATCGGCTGTTACACACAAGGATGATGATCAACAACATATAATTTGGCGCTTCATCTGCTATACTCTGCTTTGTCGCGTACTCGGTTTTATTCCGGTTATTATACGGTTTTGAGACAAACAACTTAGTTATATGTATACACCGCCTAGCATAGCATTTGCCTAATTTGGATGATAACTGAGTCACTCGGCGAGAACGCGTCAAAGAAGTCAAATATACGTTATGGTATGGTGAATACTATGGTTTGTTTTGACGCTCAGGTTTGCAGATTTATGGTCTCGCCGTCGGACGGTGTTACGCGGCATAATTGTAGGGTTGAGAAGTTTTGGTGTGAGCTTCCATCCAGTGGCGGCTGTTGCTGCCACGATGGCAACAACCCCTATAAGGACACTAACAATCACAAACGCAACAACAGACATAACAAGAACAACCGGATTAGCAGGCTCCAGAAGCCTAGCGTTCTGTCATTAATCTTTGGTCAGATGCCGCACTAGCCCTCACAACCGCAGTAAAAGCGTGCGCGGATGTCCAATTACAGACGTGCACTTGGAATGCTAGTCCAACAACAGGATCATAAATTGACACACGTTGAGCGTTTCATGGCCTGAAAATGGTTTGAGAAGGATAGACGACAGTTTGTAGAGATGCTATTTTGCAATAGAATAGAATTTCTAAATTATACAAATAAGTTTGTATAGATGCTATTTTGCAATAGAATTTAATTTTTAAAAACACCACTTATATACTTGATGTGCTTAAACGCTTGCATGTGTGGCCAGCAACGTCAGCCACACATGGTAAACCGCTTACTGAGCGGCCTAGAACTTTGAACGTAAAATCAGAGAGACATCTAACACAGAGCTACACGACTCGCTATGAATTCACTAACAGTCATCACTACGAGTCTACTTCGTATTCACTTCGAATTCACTACTAGTCATCACACTCGTATATATAAGTTCACAAGGGAACGTACACTCGCGTAACTAATCATCCATTTCCTAATAAAGATGCTGCACCATCACAAGGTATTTCATAGTTTAGCCGTAAACAAGCCGGAATAGTGAAGTATAGAAATGCAGCCTTTGCAGTGAGCATTTGTGCTTCGGCAATTCATTTTCTGCAATGCTGTAAAGCTTAATGCTTCTGACTCCACACTTATGCAAGCCTATAAGTTGACTACCCGAAGGAGCTTGGCCGCCCGTTCCGGGTAAGTTTTGTCAATTACTCCAGACCAGTCCTAACTTGACTTTAGCGTAGTCATCGTCGACCACGCTTCTTTTCGGTCTAGCCATTTTGTTCCCTTTTAGATGATCTCTACAAGCAAACGTTATACACAAAAGGTTTATACTACAAGGGTGTGCAATATCTGGTACAATGGCTGCAGTGATTTGTAACTCATATTTTTTGCGACTGTCAAGCAATGTGTCTAGTGGCCAACAACAGATATGGCGTACAGTGATAATTGCTAAACACAATTGGAACAAATTGTGTGCGCTCGTGGCCTCAAATTTCCTGCGCTTCTGGCTTTGAATAAATGAATGCATGCAACGCATGGCGTTAGCTATATTCATGAGTACTTGCAAATAGACTCGACAGTCGCTGTACTGAGAAGGTTGCCCGGGGGCGGGATCGATTCGTTGTCGGTCAGGTTAATTTCACACGGCTGGTTAGTTTTACACATTTAATGCGTTATTACATTATGTCTACCACTAAGCATATGCAAATTGTGTACTACTTATAAGGCCTTGTCGATCTTGCCATACACGGCCGATATGTATACTAACACCATATTCTAGCAACATGCACGGTACGATAGTTAACAAGATTGGCCTCCTGTTAGCCGCCTCCATTATACAAGGTGCAGCCGCTAAAGTGTTACCTCAAAGAACGCCTGATATTTTACTTTATTCGCGACAGACTTCATTAACTTTTTTTCATTACCGTTCTAGGTTATTATCCCAAGATTATTATTTCATTAATTCTCAATATGTCCATCTGTCGTATTTATGTTCCTTTTTAACCTGTCAACGAAACTCTTGCTTAGAGTGGTTCGTTGAAAGGCTGGATGCAATCGGAATGTTCCCCCATCCGCTTTGAATGGCTAACTCAAGACCTTTCAAACTAGTGTATTTTTGTAGCACACCTTAGACATTAAAATGCCTCAGATAGAAAATGCATTGGGTTGAGGTCGGGATCGATGCGAGGTCAAACCGTATTTATCCCAAATGATGTGCTTTTTATTGTATTTTTGTCGAGCGGAGAGTATAGACATTTGTATGAGACACAAAATCACAGGTGTACTCCACTATCATATATTTAGCCGATCTATTGGCTTACTTAATGCTTAATACCTTGGTAGACGAAAACCTCCTAAATCCATCTATGCACGGCAATTTCGATTAGCTCCACTTACTACCTTAATTCTGGTGAGGATACATATCTGGATTTTTTGGGAGCCAAAAGCCCTTGTACCAGAAAGTGTACATTTTGCGGTTTCTCTGGTCATAGTCTTCACCTCGTCAATGAAATGCAAGCGGTGTAACATCACCTCGTTAATGAAATGTAAGCGGTGTAACATTGCCTTCAGTGAAGATGTGACTTAAACTAGGGGCATTTTCTTACACTATTGCAACAAGGACAGCTTTCTTGCCTCAGTAACCTCAGACCGCTTTTGTATATACCTCAAGCAAATTGAACATAGATCTCAAGCTACGATGGGCGCTAGTTTTCAGAGCGATATTCCTACATCTTCTAAAATAGGCGATTGGGCGATTTTAAACGCCTTTTGTTCCCGTTTTCCGCAGCTGCTCTACCGGGGGATGGCAGAGTACATTTCAGGTATATTCAATGCTGCATACTTTTGTATATTAACCCTAACGGCTGATTTTATGTGCCCAAGAAATCCACTATATTACCCGGCGGCCTTTCGGCGCAAAAAGATTTGATAACTGGCGTTCTTTAGATGTATAAAGCGCTCATCGGTACTTGCTTGGCTATTTTGGGTTGTTGCGTTTGTTATACACCCTAAAGGTTTGATCAAACGCAAATATATATATATATATATATATATATACGCGAGCTAACATATTCAGGGAGCCTAGCGCGACATAAGATAGCTGTTATCTCTGGTGGATGGATATATATAGATATAGCACCCAAATTTATTATTGAAACAAAACTGTTCATTGAAAGCACGTTGTAAAAAAAAACCTAAAAAATAACAAGATAGAGTTCTTCATAGCGCTTAGGTTGGCCGAGTACGGGGACCTGAAGAAATGTACCTTAGCATATTGCGGCAGAGCCGCCGCTGAGTTTGCTGTACTCTGTGGGAAGCGCAGAGTCCTGTTTAACTTGTACCGGTTGTTGTCAAAATTAACTCGCCCAAGGCTTTATACAATCCGCCAGTATTAAATGGCAGTAAATTACGGCATTTGGCTTTGTTTCGTGTAGGGCGAATACGAGAAGAGTTAGCCCGGCTGAAACCACCACAGACGCTGCCCCCGGGGTACAAGTGGTTTTTATTTGGCCGGCACTATAACCCTTATTCTTTCTGTGCTGAACACGCTCGATATGTCAGTGTATCGCTTTTACACGATTATAAAAATGTACTAAGACTGATGTTGGATAGTTCGCCACCATTCAGCACATCGAGGAGAACTTTTATTCGAAGCTAGTTTGCTTGATTACAGTAAGTTTATGAGTCTGTTCAAACTTGTAAGAGTTCTCATCCAGATCACGTTGGAAAGTTCATCGGGTGCTTCTGTATAAAATTGAACGACGCGCCGGCAGCTTTTCTTGAACTCCGTCTTGTTCAGTATTGCAACAGACATATCACTTTCTTCAGGTTTGTCGTTTTACGGCACGCCCATGCAGTTCAACTGTCCGCTTATTTTAGACATCTTGTACACAGGCCGGTTCAGCGGCTCAACCAGACCAAACTTTGGCGTTCTGCTTGGACGTATCGAGTACGCGCTAATGTCTGATGTTCAAGGAGAGCCTGTTCTAAGTAGAGTGCAAGCAAACACCAACCATGGCCCAACCAGCAACTGCATCTAAGGCACTTTAGCAAGACAAACAAGCTATTGTTGTACTCGATCTTTGCGCCGGACGGCCTTCTCATGATGGGTTAATCAAGAGAGAAAGATGTTTTGTTTTCCAAAAACGCACACTAGCCTTCTAACACACGCAGCCATTCAGTTTACTAGACTATAGTACTTATTGGTTGGACTATTCACTAGAATACCTCTAGCATCAGGTTTTGAGGCCTCGATGACGACAAGATGCTCACGGTATACGCAAAAATTCACTGGCGGAATCACCGTTGCGGCTTGGCCACGATCTTAAAGATGTCTTTATTGTGAAACAGAGAGCAAAGTGTCTCGTGAAGAAAACGTAATGACACTATATATGTTTTTTAAACAAAAAGTCAAACAGTAATAGAAGACGGTTAAGTGTATGTTCTGCAAATCATAATCAAGCCATGGATAAATTCTATGTCAAATCGTTTGCAACATGTGTTTTAGCTGCAACGGACCCGCTCATACCAGCCGTTAAGCGTGCAAGGGCTGCCCTAGCGATGCATATGAGCATGTTCCTCAATGGGCATTCGTGGTCGTAGTAGTAGTAGTAGTAGTAGTAGCAGTAGCGTCAAGCTTGGCGTCGAGCCCGGTGGCGTGGTGATTTAAGTCTGCGCCTCGCAACCGCAGGAGACATATAGGTGTGCGGGTTCGAGCCCCACCGTTGCACATTTGTATTTATGGGGGTAGTCCTTCTAAAAAACAATGTGAAAAACAGTTCCGTGGACGTTAATAATTGGCTGAGGGTCAGCCCAAAAACTTTACTTTTTAGCGTCAAGCCCGACGGCATGATGCATTCGCGTGCGCTTTGCAACCGGAGGAAATAGAAGGGTGCACGTGTCTGACCCTGATCGCTGCACAATCGTATTGATTGGGGTCCGTCCTATGAAGCAACGCAAGAGCGGTTCCGTAGACGTTTAATGTTGGCTAAAAGTTCGCCTGAAGAAAGCGGAAGTTAGGTGGTATTAGCACAATAGGTATAGCCCTCTCTGGCAACGTGCAGATCGAAAACGTGATCGCGAAAGCGGAAAAGCTAGCAAATAGCCTAGCTAAGATTTTGCCGAAGACACGCAGGGCAACTGAAGGCAAGAGAAAACCTTTTTTGCCTTAGAGGCGGAGTTTACCGCCCTGGTCGCCGCCTGAACGTGGGGACCGAGTGCTATGAATATGAAGAGAAACCAGAAAAACTCCTGAAAGCGCAGAAAAACTGGCAATAAGAACTGCCAGCGCATGCAGAACAGTCGAAACAACGGCTGTCAGCAAGGTTAATGTCATGCTTCAGAATAATCGAAGAGCGAACACGGATGAAGAAAAACAGATCCTTACAAAACTAAGGCCCGGAAACAGACGCTCAGATAAATGGACCAGGAGACCGTTAATGAGCCTTGACCCGTCAGGTCATCTCCGACCTTGAGAAATGGTTCAACAGAGAGCACGGAGTAGTCACCCACTATCTGACACAGGTGTTGACGGGGCAAGAATGCTTCCAAGAATACCACCTGCACAAGACTCCGGACGACAAATGCGTCATGTGCAACACAAGCGAGGAGGATTACGTGACTCACACAATCCTCCTATGCCCAGAATTCGGAGGCATACGACAGGAGTCGTCGGCAATGGCGTCTCCAGACATAACGGTAACAGACTTAATCATCGTTATGCTCGAGGATGAGTTTAAATGGGAGCAGGGCATCAAACTTGTGGACGGCATAGTGAGCAGGAAAAACGACCTGAAAGGGTGAGCCTCGAACGAAATAGAGGCTGAAAACCAACACTGACAAAGAACAATCACGAACGAAGCTTATAGAAAAACCTCAATTTTCAGTGAAGTAAAACGTAGTTCCAATGGAATTGATTGTGACATATATTCAATTTAAAAAGTTGCATTAGTAGTAGTAGCAGTAGTAGTAATAGTAGTACAATAACGGGCGCCATCAGAAACAGGCCATCATCACTACCACCGCTCAACAACAAGTGTGGCCTGGAGTCGAACAACGTGTAGGAGGAGCATTGAGGTGTTTGCAAGCGACGTCGTCACACTTAGGAACTCGCCACACGATAGCCTGAACAAATAGGCAGTTAACCAAGGCCTTCAATTTGACGCCATAAACACACACTGAGTTAGTGAGTGTGTACGTGTTTGTGTGGGTGGGTGTGAGTAGGGCCTCAAGATAAGGACTTAGTTAACTTCGTCTCATCTAGGTTGTTGTTTTCGCCGCCGCCGTCATCGTCGTCACCGGTACCCCCAACCCCCAAGTTCCTAGATCCCCCTCTAACTCTGGGTACGTCGTTTTCACCTTGTAAAGAAGTTTGAAGTTCTTGTTAATCTTCTCTCACCCATTCGATACGCTATGAACTAAACGCTGAACGAGAGTAGCTAGAGATGCGACAGACAGAGAGCGGCGAGAAAGATTGAGAAAGGGGAAGGGAGATGGGTAAAAAACAATTATATATAAAAAGAGTTAGATAAACAGATGCTTAAAAAACAACCTTCTTATGAATGTGTTTAATTCTAGGTAAATAGATATGTAGTGTTCTCGATCCATAGGTAGATACAGTGAGCTTTCTTTGGCGTGTAAGCGGCGGCGGAGTGTCTGCGGGTGTGGCTAGCTGACCGGGTGTCTCCGGGGCTTGTGTGAAAAATTGAGATCGTAACTGCACACCCGTTCCGTAGCGTATCGTAGTGCCAGCCAGGAACAGCGACGCGATGGGCTGTCGCACGTACACCTGCGCCAGTTCACCGTGCGGAGCAGGTTGTGTTAATTAATAACGCCGAAGTAGAATGGCAAAATTTAGCGCAGTAGCGCTGTCATAGCGGTTACTGTCTAGCAGCTGTTGTTGTTGTTGATGGTGTTGTTGTTGTGGTTGTTTTTGTTGTTGTTGTTGTTGTTGCTGTTGCTGTTGTTGTTGTTGTTGTTGTTGTTGTTGTTGTTGCTGTTGCTGTTGCTGTTGTTGTTGTTGTTGTTGTTGTTGTTGTTGTTGTTGTTGTTGTTGTTGTTTGTTGTTGTTGTTGTTGTTGCTGTTACTGTTGCTGTTGTTGTTGCTGCTGTTGTTGTTGCTGTTGTTGTTGCTGTTGTTGTTGTGATCGTGGTAATCGTCGCCTGTTAGGGTACGCTGTCGCACGTCGCGCAGTGTCCGAGCCGGCCTCTCAACGATGCACAGAAATGGCCTGCCGCCTAAAGGATCGGTGTCTTATCTCGATGAAACCTCACTGCCGTGTACTCTTGCTGTTGTTGTTGTCGTTGTTGTTGCTGTTGTTATTATTGATGTTGTGTTATTATTATTGTTGCTGCTGCTACTCCTAATACTGCTGTTTCAGCGCCCGCTAGCAGGGAGTGCAACCTTAAAAATACTCTTGAAAACCGTCCCTGTGATATTATTAGCAGAACTAATTATATATATATATATATATATATATATATATACATATGTGTGTATTAGTAATATCGCAAGGCCGGCTTTAAGAGCATTCTTAAGAACTATATATATATATATATATATATATATATATATATATATATATATATATATATATATATATATATATATTTTAAAATTGCTTTACTTATTTGTTCTTAATCCGTACCTTGATGGCGAAAATAAATGCTCCAACCGTTTGGGCTAAATGTAGGAAATGATGGAGATTGCCAATGGCGTCAAGCATGCTGTCTTCATTCTATTCGCGACAGGTGCGCTAGGAGAAATCGCCCGTGGTAGTAGGTGGGTCGCATAACATGATAAATGAATACAATTAACATTCGTAAAAATGCCAAATTATAGATATACAGGAGAATGTATAATTTAACCGAATACATTAAAAAAAATACGATAGCAGCACGCATCAGAAACTGCAGTAATACACAGAGCAGTTGAGCAGCACGCAAGGACTTCTGCAAACGCAGAATTGCTTTACCAGAAAGCGAGATTTTCGCGCGCGGACATCTCCCATATATAGTTCCGAGAAAACAAAATGTCAGTAACAACCCGTTGACGTTATGGCTTTTCAGCAATTGTAAGGTGTTTTTAATCGACTTCATTACGGCGTCTGCAGATGGTAGAAGACGACACAAGTACGACAGGAAAGCGCACTGAAGATGAGAAAGTATGACGATTCAGTTTATTTACCATACGATTAGTAGATATAACGCGATGAGAAATAGACGTCAATAACTAACAGGACAGGAAGACATATAAAGCATAGAGAGCAGGGCGGTGTGGCGCACACGCAAACATATATATATATATATATATATATATATATACATGTAAATAAATAATGAACGCGAGAGAACGGCGAGTAACTGTACAAATGCACACACGTTTAATCTTCTATGTGCTAGCGTTTCCCGATGTTTAGTTAGGTTTCTTACCGTAGTCTCTACTACTGGACCCTTCCGTCGCGTGGCCATTGGATGATGGTTGCGGTGGGTGCCCCAATTTAATAGGATGTGACGCGGATCTTGCACCCCCTGCATCCGGGGAGGCCTCCGCCAGCCAGCGGAGTGAAATTTGCTGGGCTTCATATCACACCGTGGGTACGAGGGGGTGCTGTTAGCGCGGCCCGGGCCAACGGGCTGGCGTTGGGGGTGTTGGTTGTTGTTGTTGTTGTTGTCGTCGATGGGGTTATTGTTGTTGTTGATATCGTCTACTGCACGCTGTGTATGCCGAGTGGTCAAGCGTAGTGGATAGTCCTCTGTATGGCAGCCGTTTCGTTTGTGCTATTACTGCTGCTGGTTGCCTGTTGTTGCTGTACCGCATCGCCTCCCAGCATCCCCGTCGTTTCCATGACAACGTCGTTTCCACAACACAGCCACACAAATAGTTGGTTCGCGCTCTCTCCCTCTCTCGCCCGTTCCTCTGTGTCATCAGCACCACCATCATCATCGACCCCATCATCATCATCATCATCATCATCATCGTCGTCATGTGGTTGGTGGAACTAGCAGGGCCTAAGCAAGAGCCCTGTTGGCGCGGAAAGAGCGGGGGAAAAATCGCACGAGAAAGACAGAGAGAGAGAGAGAGGGCATCGAGCGTTCGAGGAGAGACCTCAAACATTTGGCGAGGCGACGCTCGCCGCTCGAGATCCTGACGGAGGCTTTGAAGACCAGCGCTTTTGTCAACAGCAACGCCGGGCAGCAGCAGCAACTGCTAATGCAGGAAGTTACACCACCCCCAGTTGTAGAAATGGTTCTAGTACTTTGTTAGAGTACAAACACGTAGTTAGAGTAATAGTACCTATAGTAGTAGATCCATATACATATCTATAGTCACACCGCAGTGCTAGTAGTACTTACACAAGTCTGTCCTGTAATAACAACTATCGTACCTGGTAGAGCAGCAACAGGAACCACAACGACAGTAAAGCTTGTGCTTGTGGCGGCAGAACTTTGCAGGAACGCCGGCGCAGACTTCAGTGCGACCTACAGTTTGTGCTTGCGACTCATGCAAAAAGCCCGTGCTTAACCGCGCTCAGCTGCAGCGACCACCGGCCACTACTTCGCCTGTCGTTCGCCTATATGCCTACGCATCCACTCGTCTCGTACCACAGATGCGACCACCGTGTGCAGCAACAACAGTGTGCTGGGTGAACGGAACGTAGACGAGGTGTCCGTGCATCGAAGAGAAATTTTACCCTCAGATACTTTGTCAGTTTGTTGTTGTTGTTGTGTCCGTCAGTCGGTCTATTCTACGTATCTGTCATTTGACAGATACATACATAGAGTCCGTTCGTCAGCTCAACGTGTTCGCGGGCGGCCGACGGTGCGATACGACCACCGGCCAGCCATCAGTAACAACTGGCAATAACTAACTCCACAATACAACCACCTGTCTGCCAAACTCTGCCAGCAGACATGCGTTGCCGACTCTGCTACGGTACTGCCCTCGGCTGCTGATGCTGCTCCGACTACTAGGTAGGCGGTGGTGATGGTGAACCTGGTGAGGTAGGTGGCGGTGATGGTGAACCTGGTGAGGTAGGCGGTGGTGATGGTATCCTGGTGAGGTAGGTGGTGGCGGTGATGGTGAACCTGGTGAGGTAGGCGGTGGTGATGGTGAACCTGGTGAGGTAGGTGGTGATGACGGTGGACATGTCGGTTGACGTAGTCATGACGTTGTCGGATGTCGTGATGGGAACCACGATGACGACCGTGGCACGGCCGGCGCGATAGCCATAAGTAACAACTTGCAGAGCCTTTCGAGCCTTTACTCTCAGTGGCAACGTCCCGCAGCTCACGCGGCTGATGCTGCGATCGTCACAGCTAGAAGCGATAGGAGTAGAGATGTGTTAGATGTGCGTGGAGTAGACGACGGATGTGCGAGTCGACATGGCGTTATTTCAGCGACACGTTCTTCCACTTGGCCCTTTTCCGGTGAGTGTGCACGGATGAACGGAGGAGACAGGCGGGCGTCCTTTGTGACGTTGCGGCGTCGCGAACCCTCTCTAGCCACGTCAGGTGTATGACGACTCACGGCACATATATATATATATATATATATATATATAATACATATATATATATTTAAATATATAAATATTTTTTATATAAAACCTTGTCCCAGTTTAACCAGACTTGAAGGGATCATCG